>MU223645.1:4148683-4192336 GCA_018584345.1 Thuja plicata
TAATTAATTAATGATAATTAATCAATTAAGGTTAATTAATTAAATAAAATTAATTATTTAATTAATTTTGGGAATTTGATTAGATGATTTGGGGAATGAATTTAGAAGAAAAATAGATGATTAATTACTGATTAAAAAACCATTAATTAATAGCTGAAAATTAGTGTTTTTAATGTCAAGTTGCAAGTCTGTCCATTTTAGGGTGTCTACATTTTCCCCTCTTTGATGCAATGTGACTTGTCGTAGCGTGTCAAATATTCTTTGATTTTGAGCTTTCCCCAGCTTGCCTCGGCGATAGTAGGTGTATTTATGCCCCCTCAACAAATTTGAGCGAAAAGTCGCGACATGAGCGTTAATTTATTGAAACTGTAATTTTTTAATATGGGTGTATGCCTCCTTTCGTGATTCGTGGTTCCCAAGATTTTCAATGGTGGGGGTTAGTAGCACCAGTTTGCAATGATAGAAATCAAATACACAAAACTAATAATAACAAATAACTTAAAATGTAACCAATAAAATGTACAAGCAAAGAAAGGAAAACAAATGAATGCAAACCCCAAAGTGCTTGAAGCTTCTATTGTCTCTCTCTACTCCTTTCGAAACACTTTTTTTGATGCTTAGTATTGGTGTGGGCAGCGTCTATGACTTGAGAAGTGTCAAAAATTTTATAATTGACTGGTTTTGTGATCGCAAGATGGTTTTAATGCTAGAACCAAACTGACAGAGTAATGGTGCACGAGAGCTTGAAATCCTGGATCCTTCAAATGGGTATGAAGGGTTTATTATATAGGAATTGAGGATGATATGAATGGTTGAGATCAATCCAAGAGATATGGAGATGAATGGTTGAGATTAAAGGGAACTAGAGAACCCATCAGTAAACTCCACCTCTTCAATTGGTAAAGAGGAGATAGATTTTTGTTGACTGGAGAGCTAATTGTGAGTTACCTTTTAGAACTGAAGAGGTGGGTGGAGTTACACATGTGAACTGGAGAGATGGGTAGAGTTACCCATGTGAACTGGAGAGATGGGTGGAGTAACCAATGTGATCTGATTAGATTTATCTCTTTGAAGATAAATGAATATTTAATTCATTTATTTAATTAAATTTTTCAACATGTGAGATAATTGAATTCTTTTTTATTTAGAATTGCTTTATTGAATGAAATTTAAATTAATTTAATTGGAAGAATTTAATTATTAAGTTTAAATATTTCAATTTAAACTATAGGAAATTGAATTTAATTAATTAATTAATGGTAATTAATCAATTAAGGTTAATTAATTAAATAAAAGTAATTATTTAATTAATTTTAGGAATTTGATTAGATGATTTGGGGAATGAATTTAGAAGAAAAATAGATGATTAATTACCAATTAAAAACCATTAATTAATAGATGAAAATTAGTGTTTTTAATGTCAATTCACAAGTCTATCCATTTTAGGGTGTCTATAATACTCAAATAGACTTAGAACTCCCCTTAGGATTCTGAATCAGTCTTCATTAATACTTCACTATATATACAACATATGTACCTAACTCAAAAAAAAATTATACATTATACTTATTTTCCATTTATTTCCCTTTTGACGATATTCATTGTGTTTCCCCCTTGATTGTATCTCATTACATTTCCCCCCTGTTTTTGTCACTCTTGTCTGCTAGGGTGGTAGGGGTTAGACCATACTGTCCAAAGACGGTTTATGAATATGTAGGATCATTGCCAATGCATTATCCCAATTGGTTCTAACATATTCCAAAACCTAGAACTTGATTTCTAGCTTGGAAGCTAGATCAATAAAACTCTTTGCAATATTCAGATGTGGATCTTTCTGTGCTAATTCCTTTACTTCTTTCGCATCTTTTTGCATGACCTCCAAATGAGGTATCAACATACTATGAATAGAAATAAATTTTACCCTTATTATTCCATCATTAGCCATTATCTTGGCTAATCTCCCTTGGGAATCTGTCATCCTGTTAAAATGAATAGACTTGTAACTTGCAACCATGCTCAGTAAGTGTCCTGTTGACTTCAAATCTGATTGTAGCTTCTCAATAAGTTGTTGATTCTCCTTTGTAAAGAATTATGTATCAAAAATTTGTTTGTGCAAATAGAGAACATTTTGTATAACTTCTTCTAGGTTTCTTACCAAATCAGAAAGTGTAACCTGCTTCTCAGTAAGCTTTGCTGCAACTTTCTCAAGTACTTTGGTCTCAAAATTTCTCTCAGACTGTTGCATGAGCTTCTCATTTGCATCAATATCATCATTTTTCAAATTTTGAACAATATGAACCAATTGATCTAATATAGATTCCTTCTCATTTAGATCTTGAAAATCAAATGCATCAACAAATATATCTTTAATCTCTTGTAATACCTTCTTTTGTTGATGTTCCATTTTCAATTCCTCTTGCTCGCTCTTTTTTAACAATAAGTCTTGCAAGATTAGTATTTTCTCATAAGATAAGTTATCAGTGTCCCATATTGGAATCATGACAACTTCATCAAGTGTCACTTCAGTGCTCAGAGACTTTTCCTTTTTTCTTCTTATGTCACGTCTTCTTCTTGGTCGTTGGTGAGCTACTACTCGGTCTCTTTTCAACTTTCAAGATACTGGAAATCACCACTAATTGGATCTAAATCCTTCTAAGTAATAATTATCTTCTATTTAGGTGTATTAGCACTCTTGATCTCAGTGTGTACAAGAGATGTGACATTAGGTAATTGTACTAATGCTTGAATGGCCTCTTTCTCCTTAGGTTCCTCATTCTCCTCACTCTCAAGAGTCTTAGTCTCCTTTGTGTCTCCTTCATGTGATTTAGAGATATATGATGTAGACTTATCTACTTGATCTTATTTTCTCTTATCTCCTTCTTCATTTACTTAAGGGTTTTCCTCGGTAGGTGAATCTTGAATTGTGATTGTTTCTCTACCCTGCTCCTTGGCATTCAAACCTTGTGTAACCTCATCAGTTGTTAAATCCTCAATCTGTTCATCCTCAACCTTATCCTTCATCTCATCCTCAACATTATCATTTATTTCATCCTCGGCATTATCAGGCTCATCAATATATTCTTTATTGTCAAGCTCAACTTGTTTTAATGTTCCTTCATCTTTTTTTCTTGTACACTATCAATCCAAAAATAATCTTCCATATTCTTTGGCTCTTCTGTAAAACTCCTCCAACATCATTTTTTAAGTATAGAATAAGCTCTCAATTTAGGAACCAATATATTCCTATATTGGTACATGAATTTAGCATTCTGCTTCTTTGTCAACTTAGGCATAATTTAACCTAGTTCTCCTTTTCTAATCTACCTTTTTATCATAATTGCATGCTACCATATCTCATCAATATTATTTCCTAGTTCATCGGGGACTAGATTCCCAATCTCTAATGGTGTCATCTTGTATGATATTAACATATCCATCATTTCTTCTTGTATTTTTGCCTTATCAATTTTACTTAGCTTTTCATCTTAATAAACTTGAATCCAGACAAACATGTTGAACTCCTAATGTTGTGACAAACCTCACCAACATTAGTAGCATGTTTGTGTGTAGAAACTTTGAATTTTATGATGTCCTCTATTTTTTTCAATTTTTATCTTCTTCATCTTTTCCCATAATGTATTTCATTCTTGGCTTCCTCTTAGGGTGGCTCGACTTAGCTTCAGTTTGACCTTGTTTCCTTTTCCCTGAGCTCTCCCCTTCAGCATTCTTTACTAATGTTTCCTTTGGTGGTTTGACTTATATTTCAATTGTAGATTCCCTAGTTCTTGATCTAGATGTGGTAGCAGGAGTAGATTTCTATTGTTAACTTCTCTTCTTGGTTGTCTCAGAAACCATCAGTTTCTTACCCTTCTTGTTCACTTACACATCTTCTTCTTCACTTTCTTCATAGTCACTAGATTGGTCATCACCTTGACCTTGTGTAATTTGTACTGGTACATCTTCCTCTTCTTCTTTTCCTAACATATTCTCAAGATTCTTCACTATTTTCTTTCTCTTCCTCTCCATGGTTGCAGCCTTCAAATTTGTGGTTATCTTTGATTTTTCTTCTTCATATTTTCCAAATCTTTTAGCCTTTCTATCAACTTCCGCCACTAGTAGAGTTGTGATTATTGGAGATGTCTCATCTATATTAACTTCATAAGGTAATGGCCTTAGGCATGCTACCCTTAGTACTACAACTTGTACATAAGTGAAATCAGTATCAACTAGAAAGAAATCATCATAATGCTTCTCTAGTGATACAAGGATTCTACTCCTTAATATTATCTTTTTCTTAAACTCAACAAAGTAATTACCCATGTCATTGTCAAAATTCTCTCATAATTATTGTATGAACTCATTAATTTGTACTGTTACATGTCGTTCCTGACTCCATACTACATCTCCTATAATAGAAAAAGTATTCTCAACATAGGAAAATATACAAACTAGTAAGGATCTAAAATTACACATAGAGTTATTTTCCTTCCTAATTTCTAATAGGTTCTTAGCAAGTTGAGTCATTTGTAGCTCAGAAAGATCATAAGTATGATCCTTTTTCACTATCTTCCATGCCTGATCAACCACAACACATGGGAGACTATCTAATCTTCTCGATTGATAAAACTTGTGTGCAATCACTCTAACTCCGAAGTCAGTTTTAGGATTTTGTATAGTTGAAATTGTCATTCCTCTCTTATTCCACTTGGCTAAAGTGATCTTCTCAATGTCTTCCTTTTTCTGATAATGCATAGTTTTTTTCCCTTGCATAATAGGGTAACCAATAACTCAGTGGATGATATATTTAGTGATCTTTACTGGTCCATTCTCCATTCATAGATTCATATCATGTATCTTGATTAGAACTATCTTGATCCATTCAATTTTGAATTCGCATGGCAAATCTAGGGCACAGACTAACCCTTTGTCAGCAATGTCCTGATGATCAGCCTTCAAAACCCCATTTAGACATTGTTTAATGTAGGCTTCCCTCAACTCAAAATCTCCAACTTCTCTGATTTTTCACATGTAACATGCTCTCACATCATGGATCATAATAACTTTAGGAAGGATCGATGAAAAGGCTCTCGTAAGATCTCCCTTCACTGCAGTCTCAGGAACATCTCAGAAATTGGGTGGTGCACATGCATCTCTCCTAACCAACTGAACATTATTCATTTCCTTGTCCTATCTCTTCATGAAAAAAGATGAATTGGCTGCCATTTCTGCAAATTAGAGTTTGAGAAATAGATTCTAGGTAACTCGACAACAACAGCTCTTCAACCTTTCTCAATAATTTTCAATGATACACAGGTGGAATCCTTACAAAATTTTCTCAAGTCACTCTCGAATCACTTTAGTAATGCTCTGTAAACTCTAATCATTGTGTGAAATGAAAAAATGAATGGCTAAATCCATTATATACGCTCAAACGGTCAAATTAGGTCTTCGAAAACTACTTTGTGCAATGGTAGGTTTATAATAGTTGTCCTTGGTCCTTGAATAAATATCTTGGTTATCTCACACCATCACTCAGTCACTACTAATGCTCGAACAACATCTCAACTCGGTCGGTATGGGTGCTCGACATATAATAACACTGATGCTCAACATCAATTATGCATATCAATTCTTTTCTCACTTCATGTCTTATATCTTCCCTTATGCATCTTATCTTATACAGATATGGACTTTAAAACATCTTATGTTAGGAAATGGTGTAAAATATAGTATTTTGAGAAAATAGTTCCTTACATACCTTTTTGCTTTAATTGGAAGTAGTGTGATCACCTAATCCATTAGATTGGGTGATCTCAACTTCACTGGATCTACTACTACTTGCTTCTGCTTTATTTCTCAATTTTAGATTCATTTAATTCTTTATTTTCTCAACAGTAGGTGTTGGGGCTCTGGTCTTGCAGTCTCTCTTGGTATGACCGATCTTGTGACAACTATAACAGACCAAACTTCCATTCATCCAACTCTTGGCTTTACCTATAAAGTGTGTCATTATACAATTTTCTGCAACATGACCATATTCACCGTAATAATGACAACTATTTCTTGTATTGTAATCCCAATTAAATGTATTACCTTTCCCTTGTGCATTACCTTGTTTCTTGGATTTCCACTTGGATTTTGCATTGGATCTATAATCTAGAGTTCTATGACCATACTTTTGGTAAATGTAGCAATGTCCTTGGAATCTAGGTGAAGTAGGTGTATTTCTAGTCTTTGACTTGCATTCATGTGCCTGATGTCCATGATTTTTACAGTTAAAGCAATATCCATTAAATTTAGGTTTAGGATTGGACCTACCACTCTTCTTTGGCAAATTTGTGTTGTGTAACTTGGTTTCCCACAATGATGACATGTAGGTTTTTTTTTCTTCAGCTTTGCATTCCTTTATTCTCCTCGCTTTAATGATTCTCCTTCTTCAAAGGAAGATTGATGCTCAGTATGTCCAAGTCCAAAGGTGTCATTATTCCTTCTTGGTGATCTCATCAGTTCTTCAAAGTATCTCAAGGCTTCATTAGTTTTATTTATTCTCTCAATGAGTTCTCTTTCATATCTCAACTCATTTTTTAGTTGAGTGTTCTCAAATCTCAGATATGTAATTTCAATGTCTTTTCTGTTTATCCCCTTATTTGCAAATAACAGTTGGTTGACCATGTCCAACTAACTTTTTGTGAGCTTCTGCACATCACTTTTCCTTTCATCAAGTCTGGTAGCCATTTTTCTCTTGTCTTCTTCTTCCATTGTCTTGTCTTCCTCAGCTTTCTTCTTCTGATCAATAACCTCACATAGTGTTATTGATTGAGTTTCTTGTTTTATCTTCAGAATTTTGAATCCTTCTTTTAGTGTGTTGTTCTTCACCAATAGATTTTCAATTGTTGCATTACTTTCTTTGTAATCTTCATTGTCAAATATACTTTCAACGTCTTCTACTTTATATGAAGTATCATGTAGCTGAGTTTCTAATTCTTTCCTATTTTTTAAGCATTTTCTTAATTCTTCGCTTGTTGACTCAAGTTGTTCTAGTGCCAGCTAGATGTCAATCTTCTAATTCTCAATGACCTTTCCCAACTTATAAAGCTCCATTTCTAAGATCTTAACTCTCAAGAGGTTAGACTTCTTCTAAGACAACAATGCTCGGATACCAATTGTTGGAAGTATAATATGGGAAAAGTATAACTTAGAGGGGGTGATTAAAATCTATAAAACTTTTACAATTCTAAAAAAAATTGATTCAACCATGTATTCATAAACATAAATTGAAATGTTATAATAGATATAACATCTAATCATATCCATAATGAACAAATAACACAAAGATTTGGTAACCCAAAAACCCTTGAAGATAAAACTAGGATGGGGATGACACCCACAAATCTTCACTACTACAGTAATAAAGTGTGCCTAGTAGGGCTACAAAGTTTGATCACTTTTTATGATCTACCATGTGAGAGGTTTGTCGTATTAAGAGCTTAAATACATATGATCTACCTTGTTAAAGGATTTAAACTTACAACTAAGTAAGAAGTCTATTAAGAGATTAACAAATGCCTATTAGGACCACTCTGTCAAGAGATTTACCCTGATTCACTTGCTAGAATGTATCAGTACCTGATCCTTTAGTCTGCACTACAAATGTTGATAACAAATCTCATCTTTCCAACTCTTACTTGATCTCTCAATCTGATATATCTTTTTTCTACTCTTCACTTCTCTACTCGGTCACTCTGTCTGGTTCGTGCTTTAGATATGCAAAACATGCATATACACATGATCTCTGCTCTTCACATCAACATCCACACACATGTACTTTCACACATATATTAGGGTTTGAATCATCCCATATATAGATCACTGATGAAACATCCAAATAAAGATCAATGATCTAGATTCATCACAATTTTTCTCTTAGGCATCCCTAATTTTGATTGGTTGCATGGCTTGTATAGGGATCCATGATAAAAAAAATAACGCGTAATTAATGCATTAAATATCTATGAATGATCATTAAATGGTTCATATAATTCAGCCAAAATGGTTTACCTAGGTGTTTGAGCCATTCCAAACACATATTATAGAAATTTTCTTAGTCAGCATAAGTAAACTCTGGTGCTCAGTCAATAAACTATCTCGCTTGGCATAACCTGGTGGGAATTAGCACCCACAAATAATATATGGAGAGTATAGTATCCATGTTAGGAGCTTATTGATGCATTGAAGAATAGAGTACCTATTAAAGGACAGATGCTCTTAGGATTCAAGAGCAACAATGGGCTCACTATCTAGGCAAACTTCCTAAAAATGTTAAAGCCACCCTTAAGACTTACAGTCTGAAATAAAAGTGTATATAGGAAATATATAATCGAGTGAATTGTCTGATAGAAACTATCTTTTCTTGTTCATCTCCAATGAAGTAACATAATCAAAACTTCTACTCTACATCTAGCAGAAAAACAAGCTTGCAACTTCCACACTTCATTGTCTCTATCTTCAATCACATTCACCTCTTACATCACACTCTTTTCAAAAGAAAAGATCTCTCATATATACCCTATTATAGTAATTGAATAGGTTGACCAATTAAGCTTTCCCAATATACAAATACTTATTTAAACCCTTTCTAAGATACACACAGTACCTATAACAAGTAAACATCAATTAAAATTCATCAAATATAACCCAAGATCCGCAATCCATGCTCGCAATCCATAATACACACTACATCTCTGACATCGGTCCCAAATAGGTATCATCCAGAACACATGCCATAACTGACATCACCAATACTCATACAACTTGCAAACCATAAAAAATTTCCTTAACATGTCTTTTTCCATCCCTTAATCTCGCATAACCTAAATGCACATCACTTGTAAATGACACTCAAAAAATAGAGACTAACTCTGTCAAAGATCACTGTCACCGTCCAGTACCCAACCTTCCCTAAAACATCTGTAACTCATCTAATAGACACTATTAAGTCGTGTGACCTTAGGAAAAAAATCACAACACATCTTTGTACACATCACAATCTTCTCTCATTCTAAATCATCTGTACATTACATGTACACCTGTGTCAATCATAAAACAATAGTAATAACCAATCTATTATGCCTCCATAGAAACATATGTTGACATAAGTGACAAAACATGAATGCCAACAACATCATCAGGAACTAATTCCAAAATTCTCCACTTTGGCATTGATGGAAAAATATGGGAAAATCTATCAACCCAAAAGTACTCTCTCAATACAATCTTCTCAATATCCTCAACACATCTCTACCTAAACAGTCGGGATTTTCTCATAGAATCTCTCCCCCTTTGACAACAATGGAGAAGGGTGCCATAAATCTTATTCTTTATTCTGCAAGGTGTAGATTTTTCAAATCTTCATGCCTGCAATAACTAGGTTCAAAATCACCCAAATAAACTCTATAATGTGCCTGTGATCACTCTCTCAAATGAGTAGATCCATACATCAAGTCCAAAAAATTATATAGCTCTAAAAGCCACAGCATTGATGCATTCATGCATTAATTTAGTTCTCCAAAGGAGGGGATCGCACCAAAAGCATACCTCTAAGATACTAAAAGGAATCCTCTGGCAAAGGTTTTGTAAATATATCTTCTATTTGTTTCTTTGTCTTGAGATACTCCAATCTGATCTCCTTTTCTGCTAACTTGTCCCTCAAGAAATGATACTTAATTGAAATGTGTTTAGTCTATGAATGCATTACTAGATTTTTTGACATGTTAAATATGCTAATGTTATCACAATGGATAACCACTGGCTCTTCAAAAATTATTCCAATGTCCTTCAACATTTGATTCATCCAAACAATCTTTGTACAATTTAAAGTAGCAACAACATACTTAGATTTAGCAGTAGACTGAGCTATACAATCCTGCTTCTTAGTTAACCATGAAACCAACCTTTTTCCAAGGAAAAATTCTCCTCCACTTGTACTCTTTCTATCATCCACACTACCTACCCAATCAGCATCAGTATATGCATGTAAGATAAAATTATTTGATTTTTCATATTATAACCCATACTTTATTGTTCCTTTCAAGTATCTGAATATTATTTTCACAGTAGCAAGGTGTGTCTCTTTAGGATCTACTTGATATCTTGCAACAATTCCAATTTCATTAGCAATATATGGTCTAGTGTGAGTTAGATATTGTAGACCTCCAATCATTGATCTCTACTTTGTTTGAAAAAAACTCTAAGTTTCATCATTATTAGTAAGTTTGTAACTAGTCACCATGGGTGTCCAAACAAGTTTACAATTTTACATTCTAAATTTCTTTAACATTTCCTTAAGTTACTTGGTCTAAGAAATGAAAATACCACTCTTGTTCTGATTATTTGCAATCCAAGGAAAATTTCATCTCACCAATCATTGACATTTCAAATTTATTTTCCATCTCTTTAGAGAATATTTTACCCATCACATCATTTCCTCCAAAAACGATATCATCAACAAAAACTTCTATGATTAGAATTCCATCTTCACTAGTTCTTATATACAAATTGATGTCTGCATTACCTTTTCTGAAGCCAAGACAAAGTAGGTACTTGGTCAGTCTTTCATTCCATGCTCTTGGTGCTTTTTAAAGTCCATACAATGCTTTCTTTAACTTACAAACTATGTCTTCATCTTCTGTCAAAGTAAATCCATCAGGTTGCTCACTGTATACCTCTTCCTCTAGATCTCCATTCAAAAATGAAGATTTCACATCCATATAATATAGATTAAAATCATTATGTGCATTATAAGCAAGAAATAATCCTACTACTTCCAACCTAGCAACAAGAGCAAATGTTTCTTCAAATTCTATGCCTTCTTGTTGCGAGTAGCCTTTACAACCTAGTGTTTCTTTATTTCTTAACACTGTTCCTTCCTCATCCATTTTGTTTTTGAAAACCCATTTAGTTCCTATAACATTTTTGTTTTTAGGTCTTGGAATCAATTCCCAAGTGTTTTTCTTCTTTATATGTTCTAATTCTTCCTGCATAGCTTTAGTCCAAGATTAATCTCTACATGCCTCATCCATAGGTTTCAGTTCAACTTGAGAAATCAAACAAATTCTATCTCTTAATTTATATCTTGTCATCATTCCTCTACTAGAATCTCCAATAATTTGATGTTTAGGATGTTTTTTATTAACATACCTTGTAGTCTTAGGAATATCAGTAGGATCAATTAAGTCATCTTGACATACGTCAATCTCACAAGCAATCTCAAAAGGTTCTTCTTGATCTGAAGTAACCTCCTTCATCTTTGTATTCTAATTATAGACATACATTCTTGCTTGAATATGGAACTGTACACCTCCTTTTCGTGATTCATGGTTCCCAAGCTTTCCAAAGGTGGGGGTTAGTAGCAACAGTTTGTAATGATATAAATCCAATACACAAGAACTACCAAAACGAATAACTTGAAATGTAACCAATAAAATATACAAGCAAAGAAAAGGAAAACAAATGAATGCAAACCCAAAAGTGCTTGAAGCTTCTATTCTCTCTCTCTCTACTCCTTCCAAAATGTTATTTTTGATGCTCAGTATTGGTGTGGGCAGCGTCTATGACTTGAGAAGTGTCAAGAATTTGATATTTAAAATGTGTGTGTCATCGCAAGATGACTTGAATGCTAGAACCAAACTAACATAGTAATGGCACACAAGAGCTTGAAAACCTAGATCCTTCAAATGGTTATGAAGGGTTTATTAAATAGGAATTGGGGATGAAATGAATAGTTGAGATCAATCCCAGAGAGAGGGAGATGAACGGTTGAGATTAAAAGGAACTGGAGAAGCCATCAGTAAACTCCACCTCTTCATTTGGTAAAGAGGAGGTAGAGGTTGGTTGACTGAAGAGCTAATTGTGAGTTACCTTTTAGAACTGAAGAGGTGGGTGAAGTTACCCATGTGGACTGGAGAGATGGGTGGAGTAACCCAAGTGATCTTATTGGAGTTATCTCTTTGAAGATAAATGAATATTTAATTCATTTATTTAATTAAAGTTTTCCACATGTGAGATAATTGAATTCTTTTTTATTTAGAATTGCTTTATTTGATGAAATTAAATTAATTTAATTGAAATTAAATTAATTTAATTGAAATTAATTTAATTGGAAGAATTTAATTAGTAAGTTTAAATATTTGAATTTAAACTATAGGAAATTGAATTTAATTAATTAATTAATGGTAATTAATCAATTAAGGTTAATTAATTAAATAAAATTAATTATTTAATTAATCTTGGGAATTTGATTAGATGATTTGGGGAATGAATGTAGAAGAAAATAGATGATTAATTAATGATTAAAAAACCATTAATTAATAGTTGAAAATTAGTGTTTTTAATGTAAAATCGCAAGCCTGTCCATTTTTGGGTGTCTACATTTGCCCCTATTTGATGCGATGTGACTTGTCACAATGTGTCAAAGATTCTTTGATTTTGATCCTGCCCTAGCTTGCCCCGGTGATAGTAGGTGTATTTATGCCCCCCTCAACAAATTTGAGCAAAAATTCTCAACATGAGCGTTAACTTGTTGAAACTGTAATTTCTGAATCTAGGTAGCTGACTGATTTGAAAAATGTCTTCTATTTCCCCTAATATTGAGTGTGGAGTTTTTCGAGGACCGAGAAGAAAAATTGGACGTCCTAGTGAAATTAGGGTTTGTGGGAACCCCTATAAATAGCCAAGAGATCCATTCATTTGTCACTTTGTCTTCTTAGAGCTCTCGGAACCTTGGTGAGTTTGTGCTTAGTTTTCTTGCTTTTTTCTCATGTTTTCATGCGATGGCAGGCTTACCGGGAGTTACACACATATCTGACTGAGTCTAAATGTATCAGAGACTAGCTAGTGTAGGATGTCTGGTGAGTTTTATCACTTTGTGTGTCATTAATGCTTGTTTTTCTCACTTTGAATAATTATTTTTTTTTCTAAATTTTGCATGTTGTGCCGCAATCATCTGCGGTTTTTTCGCAATTGTCGTTTGAATGCCACAATTTCCGGTCAAGTGTCACATTTGATAAGTGTACCACACTGTTATTGTTTGCCTATTTCAATTGACGATTATGTTTCACAATCGCATAAGTGAACCGCAAATGAAGTGTTTATTGCCGCAATTGATTTTTTAGAACCATTTGCCTGATTTCCTTGTCTGATTTCTGCATATTCTAGTTTCTAGCACTTTCCTGTATGACTGATACTGATATTTTTCTGATTTATTTTTGTGTGCAGTTCACTGGGCGGATTCTGTGCTATCAGGAGTCGAGGCCAGTGGGTCTTGTTTACAAGTTCCAACTCTCTGAGGATGAGAGGTCAGTTCTTAGGGAATTAGGATTATATTGGATATGTTACATGCCAAAGATCATGACCAACAAGGGTCTGATCTCCACTCTTTTAGAGCATTGGCATTCCCAGACATGCATTTTCTAGTTACCCACTAGAGAGTGTACTATTACATTGGAGGATGTGTACCGCATCCTCCAACTTTCAATCCAGGGTGTGCTTGTGGAGTATGCCACCCGTTCTGGTATTGTTACCTTGATGGAGCTCTCTAGATTTCCCTAAGATCAGCTTGGGTTATCCAATGCTTATGATATTCCATGGTCATGATTTGGTTTGGGCCTTGATAGGCTATCCACTCTACTAGGCAGTTTTATTTGTGGCATCTTATGCCCCGATCATTGGTAGTGTGGATTTTCTGTCAGCTTTGGTACTATTTTGTAGAGTATGGTTCAGGATCATACTGTTTATGCATGGGGGCCATGCATGTTGGCTCATATGCACTTCCACATGTTCTATGTATCTTACCTTAATGGTAAGTCACTCGGCTATGGAGGTACCCTCCTCTAGATATGGGCATGGGAGCACATAGTTGTCTATCATCCTATTGGTACATGTGCTTTTCCTGCAGATAGGCTGTATGTGTATATGTATGATGGAGCCATTGTTCAGACCCACATGGGTCATTTGTTGTATTGGCATCAAAAGCTAGATATGATTCCCTATTTCATATGGAGGTCGTATAGAGATTGCCCTATTTGGGATGGAGAGGACATCCATCTTCCCTTCTGCCAGCAGTGGAGATATTTGATTGGTTGTGTGACTGACCATGTTCACATGATTGATTTTCATAACACCGACAGGGTGTTACATTAGTTTGGTGAGTGGCAGGATGTGTCCAATTATTTTTCTTATTTTTCTCATAGGTCAAGGGACTCTATTGCTTGGGGTGGTTTTGTATCACTTGATGCTGCCATTACTAAGTTTGCAAGTTTACTTCCTATTGCGTGGACATGATGATCAGCCACTGTAGATGTAGGTTTGTTTTTTTTTCATCACCTCTCTTATTTAGTTTCCTTACTACTCTTATAATCTATCTTCTTTATGTGGCGTTGTCCTTTATCTAATGTGGTACTAATATTAGAATTCGATCTCTTTGCAGACACTCCTCCCCATTTTGATGCTCATTGGGCCCAGACTCGACCAGTTGCACTTACAGATGTCTCTCATCCTATTGTTGGGATCCTCATGAGGAGGCACCATCAGGTACAATGAGGGAGGGGTGGTTGAGATGGAGGGAGGGATGGTGGCCGTGACAAAGGGAGGGTTGGAGGCCAAGATGGTGGATAGGATGGTGGGAGAGATGGTGGTAGGGGAGGGGAGATGATGGGGTAGATGATCTTGGTCCTAGGGGTGTGGGTGATGGAGTGAGGACTAGAGGTGGGTGTAGTGGCAGTTATTATAGTACCCAAAGAGTTGGGTTGAGTACCATTTTGGAGGATGAGGAGGCGATGGAGGAGGAGGCACCTCAGTTAGTGTGGAGAGTGTGTCGACGGACAGGTGATGTTTTGGCTCTGAGAGAGGAGGATAGGGTGGTGATAGAGGACATAGATGTGGAGATAGGGGATATATATGTGGAGGCCTTAGATGAGCAGAGTGCAAGGACAAGTTCCTTGACTAGCAGTAGCAGTACCAGGGAGAGTTCAAAGAGTGAGGATGACTCATGGGTGGTGAGGAGGAGGGGAGATGAGGGATTGAGAGACAAGGCTAAGGAGGGGGATATGGATGTGGCCATGGGAGGTATGGAGGTGGATTCCTTGGAGTTGGATTGGCTTACCCAGTAGGTACAGGATCTACAAGCCATACATGCTTCTACAGATGCCTGTGCTACAGCGTTGGAGGCTAGGGTTAGAGCGGTCGAGGCTAGAGAGTGACAGGCTCAAGCTAAGGTTCAATCATTTATTGATAGTGTACAGGATGCATCCCACTAGGATTTTTTGGACAGGTACTATAGATCTAGGCATGATGCTCAGAGAGAGATTGCGTATTGACAGAGGTATTATGAGGGTGTTGTTCTAGCTAAGAAGAGATTACCTAGTTATACAGCCTCTCAGAGATCAAGCAGATCATAGATATCATAGAGCAGCAGTGTGGGAGCTCTTGGTTCATCACAAAGACCGGCTATTGATATGTCACCCCCTCGTCCACTTCCTGGTGAGGGTGGAGGTAGCACATGCTAATTCTTGTGCTTCTCATATTTTGTATCATGTGCCATTTTTGTAGTGATGTTCATCTGATATACTCTGAGTCTTTTCCATTATTGTATCCCAACACAGTGATATTTATAGATATATGTTGACTACCTTCCTTTGTTCATACTTGTGACTATTCATTGTACTTAGATATTTTGATTTATATTAGATGCAGCTATTGATTTGATATGATATGCATTGGTTTACTTTCTATATGTATGATTCTATGTGATGCGGTTTTAGATGATGAGATGTATATGCAATATGATTCCTATGATGCAAACTCATGCATGGATGATTTATTTTTCCTACGATACTGACATATTTATGCAGGATGGTGAAAATGAAATGCGTTTTTATATGAGGTGCTTCTGGATGCATGTGATTTATGATTTACCATGTATGCAACTGCTTTGTTTTTTTTTCAATTTTTTGATGCACTTAAATGGAATGAAAGAAATCTATTATGCACAAAATATCTGATTAATGCATGTGTTAATTTAGAAAGAAGTTAGTATGGATAGATGTTCTCTGTGATTGATCTAATAGACATGGAATGATAGAAAGGATTTTATTTTTCTTTCTTTTTTGATCAATACGAATTGATAGAAAGGATGAGTGTCCCAAGTCGCTGCCCCTGTTTCCAATATTTGTCATCATTGCATCTTTTTTTTTGTATTTTATGAAATTCCAAAGAGAGTCTAATGTATCTAGATCACATACCACCTAGATACCTCCACAACCTCTTGATAAGCAGAAGGAGTAGAGAGATTGAATAGAAAGAGAACCTAGTGCACCCAAGTATTGACAATCTGGGTTCAGCTATGTTCCCTGCTTGAAAAGAAAGAGAGCCAAAAGCACCCAAATATTGACCATCTAGATACCTCTTTGTCCTCTGAATAAATTGAAAAAAAGGAAACCAAGATAGAAATCCTATGCACCCAGAGTCCATCTGTATAACACAGCGAGCTCTTGATTCCAAAAAGAAAAGCTAAAGAAAACAAGATAGAACTCCTACATCCCTAGAGTCCATCTAGATAGCATTGTGAGCTCTTGATTACAACATAAAAGAAAAGACCATAGAAACCAAGATAGAACTCCAATGCAGTTAGAGTCCATCTAAATAGCATTGCGAGCTCTTGATTCTATAAACCAAACAAGCAAATAAAAGAGAATGAATGTCCAATTCTTTCCTAGGGTTAAGCTCAGATTGTTGAACTGTGTGACTACTAGATAAGTGATAGTGCCTACCGCATTTATCCTAAATCATCATGGCCCTAAAATCAAAGTGAACATTCAACAGACATAAATCAAAGAAAATAAGTCATGATCTATCAGAGCTACTCTCCTCACATGGTGGATCCTAGAGTAGTGTAAGAACATAACCATGAAATATAGACTGACATATGACTGACTGACTGACCTAGTTAACATTTTTTGGATGGTTCCTTGATGCAGTTGGGTTCTCTTGATTGGCTTGACTCTTTGGATAGGCTTGATTGGCTTGATTGTTTGAGTGTGTCTGGTTTCAGTAATATATTACTCATATAAGACTGACTTGTCTGGTTTGAGTGTATCTATCACTATGTAAGATGATTGATTGATTGTGATCATGTTGGTAGCTAATCAAGCTATGCCAGATGGTCCTAATGATGATTTTCAAAGCTCATGATTGTGACAATTGATAGACTGGCTTGGTCGCCAGTTGCTTGTTGATTTATTTGATAGATTGATAAAGTTGTGTCAGATGAGCCCAATGCTGATTCGCAAAGCTCATGATTATGAAATTGATTGACATGGCATGATCACCCTTTGCTCGCTTGATAACTGAGTTGGCTTCATTGCTTGGGATTTTGCAAGTTTTTGAATGTTTTTTATGAAGATTGATTTTCTCAGAACATTTTTTATCATTTTAGGATTTTGATGTGTTTTTCAATTTTTAGGGATTTTTTCAGAACATTTAGAATCGCCCCCTAGTCTGGTGGACCAGTATTAACCATGGGTGAATGTTTGGTGGTTAGAGGGGAATGTTCTTCTAGATATAGCTTGGGTAGTCAGTCTTACATTTGAAGTGTGCTCAAGCTTTTGGAGTTCATTGATGGTGAAGCTGGATTTGAACACTTGGTGCCTGTTTTCTAGGTTTTTACCAAGGTACCTACTCAATAGCACCTATTTTCCAGGTTTTCACTGAAAGAGCGATTTTGTTTCTCTTAACTTTTTTTCTTTTTTTGATTTTTTTTTTGTCATCAAGGCACCTGTTTGCCAAGTTTTCACCAAGGTAACATTTTGTATTTTCTAATTTTTTGGGTATTTTATGGATATGTAGATAGGTGCCTTAACCATAGAGACCTCAAGGGTAGAACCTGTTGAGGTGCATGATGTTGATGTATCTGGGGATTTGATCTCCTTCTAGTCTCGCTAGTATGAATGCCCCACTCTGGGTAGAACTGACAATGACAAATGGTCCTAGCCAGTTGGGCTCAAACTTTCTAGGTTTGACTCGCTCTGCTTGGTTCTTTTGATTTTCCATGAGGATGAGGTCTCCTACCTCAAATTTTTGTGACCTCACCTTCTTATGATAGTTCCTTCTAAGGCGATTCTGATAGCCTTGTAAGAGGTTGAAGGCATGTTGTCTTCTTTCATCTAGTAACTCCAGTTCACTGAGCCTTGCTACTCTGTAGTCTTCATCTGTAATCAGGTTCTTCAATGATATCCTTAGGGATGGGATTTCCACTTTGAGGGGTAGTACCACCTCTAATCCATAGACTAGGGAGAAAGGAGTGGCTCCTAGGTGTTCTCATGCTATTTTTGTATGCCCACAATGTTAGACTAAGCTATAAATGTCAGTCTCACCCTGATTCATTCACTATTTTCTTCAAGATTTTTTTTAAAAAATTGTTTGTAGCTTCGACTTGTTCGTTCCCTTGAGGATAATAAAATGAAGAGAACCCTTGTTTTATATGGAACTGTTTACATAGCTCTTTGACATCTTTATTTTGGAAAGGCATACCGTGATCTGTCAGGATGGTTTGAGGAATCCCATATCGACAGATGATGTGGTTAAGTATGAACATTGATGTCTACTTTTTGGTAATGTAAGTGAGGGGAATTTCTTCCACCCACTTAGTGAAGTACTTTGCTGCAGCTATGATGTATTTGTGTCCATTAGCTAAAGATGGTGTAATCTTTCCCACTAGGTCAAATCCCCACATAGAATTTTTTAGATTGCCCCCAGTCTAGCAAGGCAAGGAAATTATGGATTGATGGATGAAGGTTAAAGGTCTCTAAGTATGTCTTGAAGTTGTTTGGATGCCAAGGGCTATCCACGGGATGGGATAACATGTTTCTTTGCAGGATAAGGAACTGGTCATGACAAGATAACATAAAGACATGGTGCATTGATTGAAATGTGGCTGACAAGAGTGGACATGTCAAGAGGATGCTGAAAACAAGTTTTGCATTTTTTATCTATATTTTCTATCAAGACCAAGAGAGGGATTTGATAGGATAATGATAGGACGTGGATAGGGAAAGAAAGATCAAGAATGGACAAGGGGATGGGATATGGATTCAAGACTATAAAAAGACAGGAAATATGGACCATAGGGATAAGGACAACATGAAATATATAGGACATGTGATGCTTCTAGGGAGATCCCTAGCCTTGTCAAGATCAAAGTTGGAAAAAAAGGAAAATGGATGCTAATAAGATAAGGGATATGAGGGATATAGGTTAATGGAGGAAATGAAAGGGATATGATATGATAGGAAAATATGGATGGAACATTCCCCCATGTATGGAATGCAAGAGGTTCATATATTACACATGATGCATGTTTGTCATGTTTTCATCATGGTACATGCCCAATGTGCCTGTTCGCCAGGTTTTCACTAGTGGACGAATATTTTTATCTCTTTTTTTTTTCTTCTTCTCTTTTTTTTTGACTTTTTTGGAAGATAATAGACTCATGATAGGAAATGGAGGAAGGACTTAAGCATCTTTCTATTCATATTATAACCTTGTAATATGTGTTATACTAGATCATGGCTATTGAAGGTATGCTCAAAGATGTTGATAGCGTGATGGAAAAGGGGGATAAAATGGATGAAGTGGGATAGGGTAATGCATTATGCATAGGATTGGACAAGAGAATGGATGGAAGACTGGAATATATGTATTGGATAATGGAGGGATTGTGAGAATAATTGATTTTCAGTGGATGGCTATGTGGGAACAAACAACATTGGTACACACCTTGAGGGATGATGGAGTGACGGAGGAAAAAGAGATTTTGGATTTGATGGAAGAAAAGGAGATTTTGGACTTGATGGAGGAATGTTTATGAATTTTGGGACATAAGGACCCAAAATGGATTTGGAAGGTTGGAAGTTTTTAAATGGAGGGATAGAAATTTTGGATGCCAACTTTGATTTTTCTTTGAGATAATGTGCTTCAAGAAGCTTCTTAGGAATCCACATGGATTTGGATTTTTTATTCTTTTGTGGGCCCTTAGAACGCATTGTTTTTATAAGATATTTAGGAACCCATATTGATTTTGAATTTTATTTTTTCTCAAGGGGCCTTTGTGGCCTTTTGGACATTTCTTTTTCCTTTTGGATTTTTTTTTTTTTTTTTTTGCATGTCGATTAGACTGGACATGTTGATCCTTGACTGCATGTGGATTTTTTGACTTATGGAACTTATGTTTGGCATCCAAATTGCTTGAAAGGGGAATGTGATTCATGGATGGATAATAATGGTATGGAGACCTTTTGGATGGGTGGAGGTTGTCCAAGATGTGTGACTTTGTTGACCTTGATTTAGGAAAGGAGAAGTGGATTGTGAACTAGTGGAATGAGGAATATATGGACCTAAGATGGATGGAAGGGGTAAAGGGGATGGTATACATTTGGATTTGGATTTGGAATAGGTACCAACATCTTGAGAATGATTTTTTTATGGATGCCATGACCATCATAATTTTATTTGATATGAAAGGGTTTTAATGTACTTTGTTCATGGAGGTCTAACCTTTTGACTTGATAATGCTTTCTTTGACTAGTAGGATACTTTCTACAAGATGCGAGTCCATTTTGAGGTGGATATGATATGGAAGAAACAATAGGATCATGAAGTGGACTAGACCAGATGGAAGTAGAGAAATCCATTTGAAATGCATGGGGTTCATGAACAACTTGCATAAATGTGTTGGGGTCATGAGGGGGATTGATGGAATAGGAGCAGTGACAAGATCATTTGGCAAGATATGATCTTGTGGAGAAGATGGAGGATAAGGACATGGAGATGAAGGAATCATAGGAGCATGAGGAGGATCTAGAGGGATGATGGTATCTTGTGGTGGATATGAAGGTGAGGGGACACTTTGATCTTGACTTGGAAGAGGACCATCAAACTCCATTTTAGGGGTAATTTTCTATTGACTGTGAATGGAATCCTTCGAAAGAATGGGAAGGATGTCATGATCTTGCTTAGGAATGGGAAGTGGATGGTCCATAAGACTTGGAAGGAAACTTTTTTCTTGGGATGGAAGGGGATCATCTTGGATTGGATTGTCAAGGATAGTGGAATCTTCATGAGTTTCTAGAAGTATAAGATCTTTGTCAAAAACTACATAGGTTTGGTCATTCTTGGGATCTTGATCTTGATTTTCTTTAGGACTTGTTTCTTCATGCTTTGCATCATCCTCTTGACATAGGATATCAATTGGAATATTAATGGTGGATTCTTGGAAGGGTTCAATATTTTGACATGAGGGAGAAGGATTTTGAATGGGACTCTCTGGAGTGGGTTCGTTTAGGAATGGAGCACATGGTAGCATTGGATCTAGGATAGCTGAGTCGTAAAAGGGATTAAAATTGAAATCTATTGTGGATATCCCTTGGGAGGTCTCATCACTAGATATATCATTTGATACGAATGGAAAAGCTCTCTCTTGTGACTCTTTAGGAGATGAAGGACTAGTGGGAAACATAAATGCTTCTTGTGGGACAACTTCTTCATAGGAGATAGATGTTTCAACAATGTTATTGTTTTGAAATGGGCCCTTGCTAGACATGGGTAGATGATTTTGATCTTGCTTAACAATAGATTGATGTCTATGAACCAGATTTTGAATTAAGCTCTTGAAAGGTTTAGATTGGTCTCCTAAAGATGACATATTTTCAATTGTGTTTATTTGGTAAATCATCAGTGGTGGATTTGAGGAAATAAGAGAACATTCATTGAATTTTGATGTGATCTGAGATATATAGTCAATAGGGCAGGGATATAAGTCCTCTATGGTGTAGGATTTAGTTTTCCCTTGATTTTGCACATCCATCATTTGGGTTTGAAGGGTTTGCACTTGTTGGATCAGCATGTCTGTTGGAGACTGAGGATGATGTGTGATGTTGTACCTATGTGTCATAGTAGGTATGAGGTTGTGCCTCTACGTTCCTTGAGTAGAAAGATAGGACCTCGTCCTTGGGACTTGATATTGATTTCCCAACACATGATTCTCAAATAGGGGCATGTGAGTGGCCCAAGGTTGGTTATGTTGTGTTGGATGTGGTTGGGGATGTTTTTGTTGCTAAAGTTGGGGTTGATATTGCTGGGTTTGAGGTTGTTGCTACTGAAGTTGGGGTTGTTGTTGCTGGGGTTGATATTCCTGGGGTTGAGGTTGTTGCTACTATAGCTGAGTTGCTGCTACTAAAGCTGGCACTGAGGTTGTTGCTGAGTGAGAAAGGGCATAACCTTGGGTGGGCATTGACTGAATGTTAGACCTGCAGAGATGGATCCCTGTGGGAATGATGTGTTGAACCCAAGGCTAGTAGAGATTGACTGTGGTAGTAGTATGGTGGAAAAAAAAATTGTTTCTTGTTGGTGGGAGAGAATTCATAACATGAGATCTTGATTGACCAAACCATAAGGTTGAAGGTGGAGGCATACTAGTGACCATGGGTGCACTTAGTTGGCAGCCTGTCATGCTTTGCATGGAAGATGTGCTTGGTTGGTTTGTGTAGTTGGTTTGATTGGGTATTATCTATACCAATGTCAGTGTTTTCAAGGGTGGGAAGATTTGAGAAACCACAGGTAGTGTTTGAGAGGGCTGAGTAGTGTTTTGACCTACAAGAGGGTTTTTGGGCCATATGGTTGACACACTGAATTCAGCGGGGAGTTTGACTCCCTTATTTATTATCATGGCTAAGAAACATTTAGGGTTCCTTTCTACAATAGCGTCAACCACTTGTGTGGAATGGGTGTCTTTCTCTATATCTTCAAGCTCCTCTTCTGTGACATTTTGGAATACAGCTGACCCACAGGGATGTTCAGTGAATAGAGCAGGACTGGTATTTGTGAAAGGATCGTCCTCTCACTCTGTTTCCCAAGTGAGGAATCTGTTGATATATGACTCATAAGGTTGTTTTCTAGCCTTTAACCTTGTGTAGGGCCCTCCATGGGGTGTTTGAGACATAGTGTGGTCCAGATTTTGTAACTAAAACAAGTGATATAAAGTGAAGAAAAAAGGATAACCTTTCCAAGGAAGTTTGAGTTATATTTTGGACAATGGTAATTCTAATGATAGATGTTGATTTATCTTGATCTCAAATTTTTAATGATGTAAAAGACAATATTTTTATACCTTTGCTTGGGAAAAAGTCACTAATAGAGATAATGATGATGTTTGAGATGATGAAATCAAGATATTTTGAGTCTGAACTTTCGAACTAACAATGTTTTTAGACAATAATCATGCTTTTCAAAGAAGGGATGATCTTTAATGTTTATAGATTCACACAATTTTCTTCACATTTTTTTGGATAGACACTGGTCTCTGACATAAAATAGAGAGTATTTTTCAAGGTTTTTAGGTCAAAACAGGTGTAAAATATCTCTGGTTAACTGTGGCACAACTCCACCGATTGCGGAAAAGTGAATGGTTGAGTATGGTATTTTATGACCAATTGCGGTAATAAACAGGTTGATTATAGAAATAAACAAGTTAACTGTGATAAACCTTTGTCAATTGCGGCAAGCTATAGGCAATTATGGTAAAGGGGAAACAGTCTGGAAAAGGCTCAAAAGATAGATCTCACTGTCTAACAATTTTTAATTTTCTGGAACAAGGATTCTAATTTGAAAGACAGTTGATGTTGACAACACTAGACTTTAACACATTTGACTCATTTTGATAGTTGGATGTTTGTTTTGCATTTTTCAAAAACTGATCAAAGAACAAGCACAATAGACACTTTGTTTTAAAGAATGAAGATTGATAATGTGTATGTTCTACAACTTTTTCAAGTTGCAAGGTTATCACGAGGTCTCAACAATGAACAGTTAGATTAATCTAGGTCAATGGCTTCATAATACAATGTTATAGGTCCAATGCTTGAATGTATGTTAGCTCACACAACAATTGTCACACTACTAGGACACGAAGGTCCATGACGTAGGTGCCCGTGTTTTTTCATTACCAGGTATTGTTGTCATGGAGTGAAGATCTCTTTCACTACACAAATACCATGGGACACATATGTTGGGAATCTTGGGGGGAAATTCTGCAACCCCTTGCACTATAATAAGGTATTTTTTTGGAGGTAAATCAGGTTGGTCTCTAATTAACCAAGTTGTAGTAAGGGTCTGTGGTGTCTATCAAATCAGTTTGTACATGTGTGACTCACTTAAGAGCCTAGTTGATCGTGTTGGCTCATTAGGGATATTCACCTGATCTAGACTATCATCAACACACCTCACCTGAGCTTGGCTAGATAAGACAGAACTTTGGTTCGCGCCATGTTTATATACCAATCGGAAGGATTACCGGTTTAAGGTCATTCTCTGAGGAAGAAGCACATTCCCCAGACAGGCCTTTCTAAAAAAAGTGTAAAGGTGTTTAATCTAATAGATTGTGCAAGTGCACCAAAGACTCAAGACACAAGGTTAATCGATTAAACCCCAAAGATGAAATGTGAACTAAGCTAATCCACCATACAAGCACAAGTATTCAGTTTTAAAGCCCAAAGTAGGTGATGATTTTATTGTTCGGTTTTAATAGCACCAAATTGAAATATTTTTTGCATTTGTTCAGTTGTTAACCACCATGTCAATTTTAAGCACCAAATTGGAAAAGTGAGAATTGTGATTTTTGGCATACAATGTTCTTTTTAAGCACTAAAATAACAAATGAATTCATTTTAGTTGCTTTTTTAAATCTGTTTCCAATGCCATAAGTTGAAACAACAAGGTTAGTAACACATGTTGAATGCTAAAATTTGACTAAGTATGAATTTTTTTTAAAATCCTCCTAAATTTAGATTTTACATTTTAACTCCTAGAGATCTGAAACCACTCTCAAACCTTCCCTCAATTGCGGAAAATTTTTGGCTATTGTGGTAACCTTTTAGCAATTGTGGCAAAATTTTGGCAATTGCGGTAAATTTCTATCAATTGCAATAGAATACTCTCACTTGTGACAATATGCAGGCAATTGCGGCATGGATCGGTCAGTTGCAGCACAATACTAGAAATACAGAATTGAAAAATGATAGAAAAGATTGCAAAACCCTTAAATCAATTACGGCATTAAATAAATGTTTTTTGCAATGGTAGGTGTATAACAGTTGTCCTCAGTCCTTGAATAAATATCTCAATTATCCTCACACCATCACTCGGTCACTAATAATGCTCATTCAACATCTCAACTCGATCGGTATGGGTGCTCGGCATATAATAGAACTAATGCTCAACATCAATTATGCATATCAATTCTTTTCTCATTTCATGTCTTATATCTTCCCCTATGCATCTTATCTTATGCAGATATGGACTTTAATACATCTTATGTTAGGAACTAGTGTAAAATATAGCATTTTGAGAAAATAGTTCCTTACATACCTTTTTTCTTTAATTGGAAGTAGTGTGATCACATAATCCATTAGATTGGGTAATCCTGACTTCACTGGATCCACTACTACTTGCTTCTGATTTATTTCTCCATTTTAGATTCATTTAATTCTTTATTTTCTTAATAGTAGGTGTTGGGGCTCTAGTCTTGTGGTCTCTCTTGGTATGACCGATCTTGTGACAACTTTAATAGACCAAACTTCCATTCATCCAACTCTTGGCTTTACCTCTAAAGTGTGTCATTATACAATTTTCTGCAACATGACCATATTCACCACAATAATGACAACTATTTCTTGTATTGTAATCCCAATTAAATGTATTACCTTTCCCTTGTGCATTACCTTGTTTCTTGGATGTCCACTTGGATTTTTCATTGGATCTATAATCTAGAGTTCTATGACCAAACTTCTAGAAAATGTAGCAATGACCTTGGAATCTAGGTGAAGTAGGTGTATTTCTAGTCTTTGACCTGCATTCATGTGCCTGATGTCCATGCTTTTTATAGTTAAAGCAATATCCATTAAATTTAGGTTTAGGATTGGACTTACCACTCTTTCTTCAGTAAATGTTTGTTGTGTAACTTGGTTTCCCACAATGATGACATGTAGGTTTTTTGTTCTTCATCTTTGCATTCCTTTGTTCTCCACTCTTTGATGATTCTCCTTCTTCAGAGGAAGATTGATGCTCGGTATGTCCAAGTCCATAGGTGTCATTATTCCTTCTTGGTGATCTCATCAGTTCTTCAAAGTATCTCAAGGATTCATTAGGTTTATTTATTCCCTCAATGAGTTCTCTTTCATATCTCAACTCATTTTTCAGTTGAGTGTTCTCAGATCTCAGATATGTAATTTCAATGTATTCTCTGTTTATCTCCTTATTTGCAAATAAAAGTTGGTTGACCATGTCCAACTAATTTTTTGTGAGCTTCTGCACATCACTTTTCCTTTCATCAAAACTGCTAGCCATTTGTCTCTTGTCTTCTTCTTCCATTGTCTTGTCTTCCTCAGCTTTCTTCTTCTGATCAATAACCTCACATAGTGTTATTGGTTGAGTTTCTTGTTTTATCTTCAGAATTTTGAATCCTTATTTCAGTGTGTTGTTCTTCACCGATAGATCTTCAATTGTTGCATTACTTTCTTTGTAATCTTCATTGTCAAATAGACTTTCAATGTCTTCTTCTTTATATGAAGTATCATACAGCTGAGTTGCTAATTATTTCCTATTTTTTAAGGATTTTCTTAATTCTTCACTTGTTGACTCAAGTTGATGCAGTGCCAGCTAGATGTCAATATTCTAATTCTCAATAACCTTTCCCAACTTATAAAGCTCCATTTCCAATATATTAACTCTCAAGTGGTTAGATTTCTTCTAAGACAACAATGCTCAGACACTAATTGTTGGAAATATCATATGGGAAAAGAATAACTTAGAGGGGGGTTGATTAAATCTATAAAACTTTTATACTTCTAAAAAAACTAATTCAACCATGTATTCATAAACATAAACTGAAATGCTATAATAGATCTAACATCTAATCATATTTATAATGAACACATAACACAAAGATTTGGTAACCCAGAAACCCTTGAAGATAAAACTAAGATGGGGATGACACCCACAAATATTTACTACTGCAGTAATAAACTATGCCTAGTAGGGCTACAAAGTTTGATCACTTTTGATGATGTACCATGTAAGGGGTCTGTCGTATTAAGAGCTTAATGACATACAATCTACCTTTTTAAAGGATTTAAACTTACAACTAAGTAAGAACTCTGTTAAGAGATTTACAAAGGCCTACTAGGACCAATATATTAAGAGATTTACCCTGATTCACTTGCTAGAATGTATCAGTACCTGATCCTTCAGTCTTCACTACAAATGTTGATAATGAATCTCATCTTTCCAACTCTTAATTGATCTCTCAATCTGATATATCTTTTTTCTTCTCCTCACTTCTCTGTTCGATCACTTTGTCTGGTCAGTGCTTCAGATATGCAAAACATGCATATACACTTGATCTCTACTCTTCACATCCACATCCACACACATACACTTTCACACATAGATTAGGGTTTGAATCATCCCATATATAGATCAGTGATGAAACATCCACATCAAGATCAACAATCTAGATTCATCACAATTTGTCACTTAGGCATCCCTAATTTTGATTGGTTGCATGGCTTGCATAGGGATCCATGATATAAAAAAAATAACACATAATTAATGCATTAAATATCTATGAATGATTGTTAAATGATTCATATAAGTTGGCCAAAATGGTTTACCTAGGTGTTTGATCCATTCCAAACACATATACAGAAATTATCTTAGTCAGCATAAGTAAACTCTGGTGCTAGGTCAATACTGTCTCGCTCGGCATAACCTGGTGGGAATTAGCACCCACAAATAATATACAGAGAGTATAGTATCCCTGTTAGGAGCTTATATATGCATTAAAGAATAGAGTCCCTATTAAAGGATAGACCCTCTTAGGTGTCAAGAGTAATAGTGGGCTCACTGTCCAGGCACACTTCCTAAAAAGGTTAAAGCCACCCTTAAGACTTACAGTCTAAAATAAAAGTGTATATAGGAAATATACAATCCAGTGAATTGTTTGATAGCAACTATATTTTCTTGGTCTGCTCCAATGAAGTAACATAATCACAATGTCTACTCTAAATCTAGCAGACAAACAAGCTTGCAGATTCCACACTTCGTTGTCTCTATCTTCAATCAAATTCACCTTTTACATCACACTCTTTTCAAAAGAAAAGATCTCTCATATATACCCTATTATAGTAATTGATTAGGTCAGCCAATTAAGCTTTCCCAATATATAATTAATTATTTAAACCCTTTCTAAGATACACATAGTACCTATAACAAGTAAACATCAATTAAAATTCATCAAATATAATCCAAGATCCGCAATCCATGCTTGCAATGCATAATACACACTACATCTCTAACGTCGGCCCCAAATAGGTATCCTCCAGAACATACGCCATAACTGATATCACCAACACTCATACAACTTGTGAATCATAAAAAATTTCCTCAACATGTCTTTTTCCATCCCTTAATCTCGCATAACCTAAATCCACATCGCTCATAAATGATACTCAAAAAATGGAGACTAACACTGTCAAAGATCATTGTCACCATCCAATACCCAACCTTCCCTAAAATATCTGTAACTCATCTAATAGACACTATTAAGTCATGCAACCTTAGGAAAAATATCACAACACATCTTTGTACAAATCACAATCTTCTCTCATTCTAAATCATCCATACAATACCTGTACACCTCTGTCAATCATTAAAACAATAGTAATAACCAGTTTGTTCTGCCTCCATAGAAACATATGTTGACATAAGTGAAAAAACATAAATGCCAACAACATCATTAGGAAATAATTCCAAAAATCTCCCCTTTGGCATTAATGGAAACATATGGGAAAATCTATGAACCCAAAAGTACTCTCTCAATACAATCTTCTCAATATCCTCAACACATCTCTACCTAAACAGTCGGGATTTTCTCATAGAATCTCTCCCCGTTTGATAATAATGGAAAAGGGTGCCATAAATCTTCTTCTTTCTTCTGCAAGGTGTAGATTTTTCAAGTCTTCATGCCTACAATGACCAGGTTCAAAATCACCCAAATAAATTCTATAATGTTCATGTGACCACATTCTCTCATGAGTAGATCCATACATCAAGTCCAAAAAATTATATAGCTCTAAAAACCACAGGATTGATGCATTCATGCATTAATTTAGTTCTCCAAAGGAGGGGATCACACCCCAAGCATACCTCTAAGATACTCAAAGGAATCCTCTAGAAAAGGTTTTGTAAATATATCTTCTATTTATTTCTTTGTGCTGACATGCTCCAATCTGATCTCCTTTTCTGCTAACTTGTCCCTCAAGAAATGATACTTAATCAAAATGTGTTTAGTCTGTGAATGCATTACTAGATTTTCTGACATGTTCACTATGCTAATGTTATCATAATGGATAACCACTAGCTCTTCAAAAATTATTCTAATTTCCTTCAGTATTTGATTCATCCAAACAATCTTTATACAATTTAAAGCAGCAACAACATACTTAGATTTAGCAGTAGACTGAGCTATACAATCTTGCTTCTTACTTAACCATGAAACCAACCTTTTTCCAAGGAAAAATTCTCCTCCACTTGTACTCTTTCTATTATCCACACTACCTACCCAATCACCATCAGTATATGCATGTAAGATAAAATTATTTGATTTTTCAAACTATAACCCATACATTATTGTTCCTTTCAAGTATCCAAAAATTCTTTTCGTAGTAGCAAGGTGTGTCTCTTTAGGATCTACTTGATATCTTGCCACAATTCCAACTGCATTAGCAATATCTAGTCTTGTGTGAGTTAGATATTGTAGACCTCCAATCATTGATCTCTACTTTGTTTGAAAAACACTCTAAGTTTCATCATTATTAGTAAGTTTGTAACTAGTCACCATGGGTGTCCAAACAAGTTTACAATTTTACATTCTAAATTTCTTTAACATTTCCTTAATTTCTTGGTCTAAGAAATGAAAATACCACTCTTCATCTGATTATTTGCAATCCAAGTAAAATTTCATCTCACCATCCATTGACATTTCAAGTTTATTTTCCATCTCTTTAGAGAATAGTTTACTCATCACATCATTTCCTCCAAAAATGATATCATCAACAAAAACTTCTATGGTTAGAATTTCATCTTCACTAGTTCTTACATACAAATTGATGTCTTCATTACCTTTTCTGAAGCCAAGACAAAGTAGGTACTTGGTCAGTCTTTCATAGCATGCTCTTGGTGCTTTTTAAATTCCATACAATGATTTCTTTAACTTACAAACTATGTCTTCATCTTCCATCAAAGAAAATCCATCAGGTTGCTCACTGTATACCTCTTCCTCTAGATATCCATTCAAAAACAAAGATTTCACATCCATCTGATATAGATTAAAATCTTTATGTGTAGTATAAGAAAGAAATAATCCTACTACTTCAAACCTAGCAATAGGAGCAAATATTTCTTCAAATTCTATGCCTTCTTGTTGCGAGTAGCCTTTACAACCCACTGTTTCTTTATTTATTACCATTGTTCCTTCCTTGTCCATTTTGTTTCGAAAAACCCATTTAGTTCCTATAACATTCTTGTTTTTAGGTCTTGGAATCAATTCCCAAGTGTTGTTCTTCTTTATATGTTCTAATTCTTCCTACATAGATGTAGTCCAAGATTCATCTCTACATGCCTCATCCGTAGGTTTCATTTCAACTTGATAAATCAAAGAAATTCCATCTCTTAATTTATATCTTGTCATCATTCCTCTACTAGAATCTCCAATAATTTAATCTTTAGGATGTTTTTATTAACATACCCTATAGTCTTAGGAATTTCAGTGGGATCAATTGAGTCATCTTGACATACCTAGATCTCATAGGCAATCTCAAAAGGTTCCTCTTGATCTGAAGTAACCTCCTTCATCTCTGTATTCTAATTATAGACATACATTCTTGCTTGAATCTGGAACTGTACGCCTCCTTTTCATGATTCATGATTCCCAAGCTTTCCAAAGGCAAGGGTTATTAGCAACGGTTTGTAATGATATAAATCCAATACACAAGAACTACCAAAACAAATAACTTGAAACATAACAAATAAAATGTACAAGCAAAGAAAAGGAAAACAAATGAATGCAAACCCCAAAGTGCTTGAAGCTTCTATTGTCTCTTTCTACTTCTTCTAAAATGCTATTTTTGATGCTCAGTGTTGGTGTGGGCAGCATCTATGACTTTAGAAGCATCAAGAATGTAATATTTGAAATGTGTGTGTGATCACAAGATGGATTGAATTCTAGAACCAAACTGACATAGTAATGGTGCACGAGAGATTGAAATCCTGGATCCTTCAAATGGTTATGAAGGGTTTATTAAATAGGAATTGGGGATGAAATGAATGGTTGAGATCAATCCCAGAGATAGGGAGATGAACGGTTGAGATTAAAAGGAACTAGAGAAGCCATCAGTAAACTCCACATCTTCATTTGGTAAAGAGGACATGGAGTTTGGTCGACTGAAGAGCTAATTGTGAGTTACCTTTTAGAACTGAAGAGGTGGGTGAATCTACCCATGTGGACTGGAGAGATGGGTTGAGTATCCCATGTGATCTTATTGGAGTTATCTCTTTGAAGATAAATGAATATTTAATTCATTTATTTAATTAAAGTTTTCAACATGTGAGATAATTGAATTCTTTTTGATTTAGAATTGCTTTATTTGATGAAATTAAATTAATTTAATTAGTAAGTTTAAATATATGAATTTAAACTATAGGAATTTGAATTTAATTAATTAATTAATGGTAATTAATCAATTAAGGTTAATAAATTAAATAAAACTAATTATTTAATTAATTTTAGGAATTTAATTAGATGATTTGGGGAATGAATTTAAAAGAAAATAGATGATTAATTAACAATTAAAAAACTATTAATTAATAGATGAAAATTAGTGTTTTTAATGTAAAGTCGCAAGCCTGTCCATTTTCGGGTGTCTACAAGAACTTCTCATCAATCCTCACATTAGCACTTTCAATCATCTTCCTTAGTCTCATATTGAAACATTTATAGGCTTTTCTCTTAGTGGAATAACCAAGGAAGATTCCTTCATCACTTCTAGCATCAAACTTTCCTATCTCATCATTTCTTTTGATATAGCATTTACTACCAAATATTCTAAAACATTTCACAATAGGAGTATGTTAAACCATAATTCATAAGGAGTCTTACTTGTACCTTCTCTAATCTAAATTTTTTTTAAAGTGTACACAATAGTACCAATGACTTCTCTCTAATGAACATTTGATACATTTCCTTCCAACAACATAGTTCTAGGAGCATCTAATATTGTTCTATTTATTTTCTCTACTATCACATTCTGTTGTGGTGTCCTAGTAGAAAATTTATGTCTATTTATTACATGTTATTTGTAGTAGGTATTGAACAAATGTGGAGTAAACTCACCACCTCTATCTGATCTCAAACATTTAATCTTCAAGCCTGATTCATTCTCAACTTTTTCTTTGACTATTTTGAATTTTTCAAATGCCTTTGATTTCTCTCTTAAATATGTAATCCACATGATCCTATAAAATTCATCAACAAAAAGTATAAAGTCCCTTTCACCATAGTACGATCTTGTTCTTGTAGGACCACATAGATTTGTATGTACTAGATCCAACTTTCCTTTCGTTGAGTAAGGTTTTATTTTAAAATTGCTTCTAGTATGCTTCCCCATTACACATTCTCAACACATGGTGTTATATGGTTTCACAATATTTGGTAGGTCCCTAACTACATTAGTCATGCTTTCCTTCACAATATTATCAAAGTTAACATGAAAAAATCTTCTATACCATAACGAACTATCAATAACCTGCGCAATAAAATAAGAAGCCTCAAATGTATTTAATTCAAATACATTACCTCTATATTTAGTACCAGCTACAATCAAGTCTCCTAACTTACATTTGATAGAACATTTCCTATCAATGAATATCAATTTAAAACCCTTTTCCACTAGTTGTCCAACACTCAAAAAATTATGCTTAAGTCCATCAACAAGTAATACATATTCAGTATTGGTCTTTCCATCCAAAGATATAGATCCAAATCCAATGATAAGCTTAGGCATATTGTCACCAAATATCACAACACCACCATCATACTTTTTTAGCTTAACAAACTTATTTTTATCACCAGTCATATGGTGTGAGCAACCCCTGTCTATGACCCATTCAAATTTTTTTTCAATATGTGACACTAAAGATATTTCTTCATGTAAAGGTTTATCATCCTTGATAGTAATAAATTCAATCTCATTATAATCAATAGCATCATCACCAGAAACACCTTCACTAGTGTAATAATATTCCTTATCCTTTGAAAACTTAGGTTTATAAAACTTAGATTTATCCTTTGGAACCCTTGTAGGACATCTAGATGAAAAATGACCTATCTTATTACACAAAAAACATTTCAGAGGTAACTTTCATTCAAACTTACCCTTACCTATAATTTCTCTTCTAGCCATCAGGGCCACAATTTCATCTAAATTTCTTTCTTCTTCCTGTCTCTATTCCCATTCATCATCATATTCACCAAGATCTTCTCTCAAGTCACTACAGTGGGTTCTCACAATTCCTAATAAAGTCTTTTTATTTTTATGCATTGTTGCCTTGAATGTTGACTCAACTTTAGGTAATGAATCTCCTAGCTCTGCGGCCTCAAAGGCAGTTATTTTTCCAATCAACATCTCTCTATTGAAGTTCAATGTTAAAGGTGTGATCTCTTCTATCCCTTGCACTTTGGTTTTGTATACAGGTGTAAGGGATCTAAGAATTTTTGCAATCACTTCTTCCGTACTCTAAGTGCCTCTAGAGTTCCTGATTCTAATAACAACTTTAGTAATTATTTGTGCATATGCTCTACTATTCTCATCATCTCTCATTTTCAATCTTTCCATCTTTGTCTCCAATTTCTTAAACTTCATCTTCTTAGTAAACTTGTCTCCTTCATATAGTACTTCCTGTCTTGTCCAAATGTCATGTGCAGAATCCAAATCTTTTACCTCTGGGAATTCACCTTCAGAAAGTGAACTAATCAATTATTCTCTTGTGACCATGTTGTGTGAGAATACCTTCTTCTCTTCATCAGTAGCCTAATCAAGTTCATCCTCATCATTTATCTGTACACTACTCTTTGCTATTATCCAATAGTCATTTCTCAAGCATAGAAAATGTGTTCTTATCTTGTTCTTCCAACTGTCAAAGTTTTCAGGATCAAACTTTGGACTATCCTTCCTATAGTATGCCATCTTAAGGATCACCTAAAGTGGTTAAAATTTCTCTCTAAGGACCATTATCTCTAATACCAATTTTTAGGAATAACGATAGACCAACACAACTAAGAGGGGGTAAATCAGTTGTGAGACTGATTATTAAACATTAAACTTTATAAAAAAAACTATCATCGAAATGATAACATAGTAAATGCCAACACAATAACACAATCCTTTGTTGTAAAGGAAACCTTGTTAAAGGTAAAATCCTGGAGGAAATTATCACCCACAAATAATGTACTGGGAGTATAGTATCCTTGTTAAAATATTTAGCCATGTTAGGAGCTTATTGATTCATTACAATACAAAGTCCCTATTAAAGAACAAACTCTGTTAGGAGCCAAGAGTAAAAATGGGCTCATTTCCTAGGCACACTTCCTAAAGAAGGTTAAAGCCACCCTCATGACTTACAGTCCAAATACGAGTGTATATAAGAAATATACAATCCAGTGAACTGTCTGATAGAAATTTTATTTGCTTGGTCAGTTCCAATGAAGTAACATAATCACAACCTTGTTGACCTTGTTGGAAGTCTAATATGGGAAAGCAATAACAGAGAGGGGGGTGAATCAGATCTATAATACTTTTACACTTCTAACACAAACTGATTCAACCATGTATTCATAAACATAAACTAAAATATTGTAATAGATCTAACATCTAATCATATCTATAATGAACACGTAACACAAAGATTTAGTAACCCAGAAACCCTTGAAGGTAAAATTAGGTTGGGGATGACACCCACAAATCTTCACTATGCCAGTAATAAAGTGTACCTATTATTTCTGCAAAGTTTGATCACTTTGGATGATCTACCCTGTGAGGGGTCTACCCTGTTAAGAGCTTACAGACTTATACAATCTACCTTGTTAAAGGATTTAAACTGATAACTAAGTAATAACTTTATTAATATATTTACAAAGGCCTATTAGGACCACTCTATTAAGATATTTACCCTTATTCACTTGATAGAATGTATCAGTACCTGATCCTTTAGTCTGCACTACAAATGTTAATAACGAATCTCCTCTTTCCAACTCTTAACTGATCTCTCAATCTGATATATCTTTGGTTTTCTCTTCATTGATTTTCTCAGTCACTTTGTCTAGTCAATGCTTTAGATATGAAAAACATGCATATACACCTGATCTCTTCTCTTCACATACACATCCACATACATGCACTTGCACACATAGATTATAATTTGAAGCATCCCATATATAGATCACTGATGAAACATCTAGATCATGATCAACAATCTAGATTCATCATAATCTTTTGTTTAGGTATCCCTAATTTTCATTGGTTGCATGGCTTGCATAGGGATCCATGATCACAAAAATAATGTGTAATTAATGCATTAAATATCTTTTAATGATCATTAAATGATTTATAGAAGTCAGCCAAAATGATTTACATAGGTGTTTGGGTCATTCCAAACACATATATTAAAACTGTCTTACTCAACATAAGTAAACTCTGGTGCTCGATCATTACTGTCATGCTCGACATAACCATATGTTGTTACTCAACACTAACTCTTCTATGAAAATCATCAATCATTCTAATTGGAAGTTATTGAGTACTCAACGATAACTGACTTGCTCGACGATAACTAGTGCTCTATCTCTGCCTTAGTGGGTTGGCTTGGTCACAGTGATGACCGACCAACCTGCCTTGATTATGACTAAGTGTGTGACACTAATAGAAAACAAAAATTGGAGATCAACATGTTGGTGCTCAAATCAACAGATTGGATTTCCTATGAACTTGCCAATCCAATGCTTGAAAACCCAACTGATTTGGCCAACTAACAAGTCACAACCAAGGCAAGGTTGAAACTTCTACAATTATGGCTCTATAGAACCAAGGCTGGTAGGCCTATACCTAAAAAATTATCCCTCAAGTCTTAAGGATTTTCATAGAAGATGAGAAACACTTCAAAATCCTTTCTCAAGTATGGCAAGGAACTTAAAAGAAATCAAATAGTGATCTATACACCATAAAACTGTAAAAATTGAATGCTTTGTGAGATTTGTAAGAATACTTTATAGGAATGTATAAATAAATGGATGCTAGGATATCTCAACAACTCAAAATGATAAACTAAATAACTATATCCAATAATAAATTAGATCATCCCCTATATCAACTTGGGAAAATAGAGTCAATCCAAATTCAATCCTATGTACAACTTTGCAAGACAATATTAATAATATAACCTATTTGAATGCTTTGGGTGCAGAGAAGATTAAGTCTATTTATATCTTTGTTAGTTCAAATGAGATTAACTCATATGGCTAGGAGACCAGTTGAATAAGAAGAAAAAAACATTAAGTTCTCATAAACTCCTTGATGATCAAACAATGATATAAGACATATAATATCTCTACACAAGCATATCTAAAATAGCAATTGAAATTCCTTCAATAATTCCAAAGGAATAACTGAAATGGATTGAGCCCTTTTCCACAAGTGATACAAAAACACTTATCTTTATTGATATTGAGAAAATAGTACATTTGAGTCCATGTTGAAGTTCTAATCAAAACTAGAAAAAATAATAATGTATATGTTACTGGCCCCTTTAACATAGTCTTGGAATCCCTATTTATATAAAGTCCAAGAGATGCATACAAGCTTCAGACCAATGTGTCTCTTGATAACTAAAACCTAATCTAAGATCAACAACTAAACATTAATTACAATAAAGGAATGATTAATCATCCTTGTCTAAGAAATAATTATCGACCAAAAGAGATCAGAATAATGGTCACTAATAAATCACTTGTGAATTGTTAGAGACAATTTAGAATAATGAATTTAAGTTAAAATATCTTTGACTCATATATTTTTGTCTCTGATATTAGATGTATTTCCTAGGGAGTCGAATAACTTTATCATTTCAAACAGGCATATCGACGTTGTTGACCATCTTCTATTACCATATATCTTCGTAATGATTCCTCACAATGTGTATACATGTCTTTATATTCCTTAGTATCTCATCAAGGCCACATTACTTTATCATCGAACAGATCCATAATCGCCGCCCTCAAAACCTTGCATGGAGATGTTGACGACGTATCAAACGATAATCAAAAACCCTAAGATAGAATACAAATAATATTAAAAAATATAAATATGACAAAATAAAATCCCAGTCATCACAGCCACTAGGGCACTTTGTATTTTTACTTTTGAGGACATGTGTCAAGATCGCGTAATGCCTCGAAGAGTAAAATTTGTGCATCTCCTCTTTGAGGCATTACACCTATCGTTGATGCTTTCTATGATTTAACAAAAGATCATATTGCTTAGACCACTATGGGCCTGGGAAACATGTTTTTCAAGTGTAATGCCTTAATGGTTAGATGTTGATCACTTTATATTTAAGGCTTTACATTGTATGTTAGATCAATTTGAACTTGATCAATCTTTATTTCATTCCTTCTTTTCTTAGCCTGGCCCGTCATGGATACATGTCATCCAATTGTGCCATCATGCCAAATAAAAACCCTGCAACTTTTCATATCAAGTGAACACTAGCCATGGATGAGATCAAATTTGAACCGTAGATCTTTTTATTTCATTTCTTAGACTTTAATGGGTTTGGGATACGTGGCGATCAGCCACACTCTCGCGATAGATAAAAAAAACTTGTGACTTTTCATTGTGAGTGAACACAGATCATAGATCTATTTAACATCCATCATAGATCCTTCCTCCTACATTTCTCAGACTTTCAATGGGGCCAGGACACATGGCAGCATGTTGTGATGCCTTAATGGATAGATAACGTGCATCTTGTCTTTAAGGCACTACGCCAATCATAGATCTGTTTGGATCCTACCTAATATTTAACCATTGATGAACCCACAAATTGGATTTAAAACCCCATCATCTGTTTTGCCCTGTTAAGTCATCACCATTGATTTCACCCATTTTTTAAAAGATCAAAACCTTAGTTTCTCACACTTTAACCAGCTACATGGATGAAATGTATCCTTATCATTTTGTTTAACCAATCAGTTTTTTCTTGTTGGATCCTTGTTACCTTTCCATCATACTTATGTGGGCTTGGGACACATGTCACAATCTCCCAATTCCTTGAAGACTAAAAACCATGCATCTAGTCTTTAAGGCATCACACCAATCATAGATCCTATCCGACTATTAGCCTTTGAAAGATCTATCATGTAAACCGATGTGTATCCATGTCAACTTGTTCAACTGTCCACATCTTTCCACATGTATCCTTGTTGTCTCATTTCTCAGAATGTCTGTGGGCCTAGGACATGTTTCGTTCAGGTGTAATTCCTTAATGGATAGGTTTAGAGCATCTTGTCTTCAAGGATTAATTCCTACCACTTGATCAAATGGGACTTGCTTTATGTATAATCCTTCTTTTACTTTTCTCAACCGAGATCAGAGTACATGTGTTGTTCAGGCCCATTCCCTTAAAGTTTAAAGATCTTCATCTTGTTGATCGAGGGATAGCACCCACTATCAATGTTCAAAAAAAGGACAAGTTGTTTAAGCGGATTTGTGAATAGGTAAGACTTATTTAAATAACCCGCAAAAAGACATCAACAACTAGTTTTATGAATTCAAAAATGTGTAGGCCATAGAATGTGAGACTTTAAACATAGCCAATGTTAACAGGAGAAATGCATGAATTAATAAGATGAATGCACAAATTAGGAGTTTTGTCAGCATAAACTATAAAATGAAAGGAAGAAATAAGAGCATTAATCATAATAAAGAATATAAGGAAAACTTCCTTGATCTATTTCCATTTCCAAATTTGATCTGTAAAACTGGGTTCCACCAGGGGCTCTTTCTGGGGATGTGCATTCATACTTGGACACAACAAGATCCCTTCTATCTTTGGAGAAGCAGACCGAATATCCTTATTAAAATTGATGTAAAACAAAATTGGATGGCCCCAGGCCCCCCAAAATGAACACTTCTATTTCCCTCTATCAAATTTTTATTCTATTTATGTAATATTTTATATCTTCTTAACATGACACCATGATTTTTTATGTCATCTTTTATCTTCTGATCAACTGATCTTGTTTTGAACATCTGAGAAACAATTATCTCAAGATCATATCTTCCTTCATACCTAACTACAAAATCTTTCATGTTTCTATTTCTGTCTAAATTCTCTATAGTTTCAAGCTTTAAAACATCACATAATTCTTTGGCATGTTCTTTTATTGATGATATCATACTTTCAATATCATAACATTTATCTTCACAAATTATTATATTAACCATACTGTCTGTACATACTTTACCCTTCTTAGATAATGGATTTAAATATATAAAGAAATCATTTCTGACAAACTTATCACAATATTTTGCATGATCCTTTTCTATTGTTTCCTTATATAATAAAATTGATAGAATTCTATGATCATTCTTATTTGTGTCCTCTCCTCCATGCTGATCATAATACATACTTTTATCAGATAGATCATCTTTTTGAATGTCTTCATGTACTTCATCAACCAAGCCAATATCTTCATTATCAGGATAGTCTCCAGGATTTTCCTTCAACATATTCCCATCATCATGCTTGGCTAATTTAATCTTATTTTCACAAGTCTGATACAATTCCTGCTCAAAGGGTGAATTGAAAGATATTTCACCTTATGAATACATATTTTGAATTTTATCAACTTCAAATTCATCATTAGGTCTACTATTTTTATCATAATGTTTATGGATTTGATTGTATAGAAAATATCCTTTACATAAATGATTTAAGAACATAGAGAGCATAGATTTATCTTCCTCTACTTCCTCTTCAAACACTGGATTCATGAATATAGAAAATTTAGGCACACCTTTATGATAGTTTTCATCTGAAACCTCTTTCTGTTCATACATTGTATGTTGTTCTAATTCATCTTTTTCATTTGATTCTTGGAAATTATTATATTTTTGATCTGGTACCTCTTGAATATATACTAATCCATTAACTTGTTTACTATGGTGGATTGAGAAAAAAAATTCACCATTTCTCTGAACATGTTTTTGATATTCAATATCTAATAGATCTGAAATCTCCTCGGTACTGAGAAGGTTTTCTTCCTCCACTTCATTATCTGCATCTATTTCTCATGTCCTATTACCCAAGAGGTCAACCACACATGAATCAATTACTGGTGCATCCTCTACATCATCTTCTTTGATGAATGCACCATGACATATATGTCTGATTATTTGAGATATGTGGTTATGACTGGAGCTATCATTTTTTTCACATCTTTTGAAAGAAGAATCTAAACAAGGCATTGAAGCTATTATGTGATCTTGGCTTCTTTTTGTAGCTATCTTGTATGTATTTTATTCTCCATATGCATTAAAAGGAGGTATGTAAGGTTTTTCTTCCATAATATAATTTAGATCTTCTTCATGTTCATAGAAGATGTTTTGTTCATAACACATATTTTCTTTTTCATCATTGAGATTTCCATTTTGTTCAATATGATCATAAGCCTCCTTTTCTATATCTTCATCATCATCTTCTAATGAATGCATAAGGAACTTCAAATCAAGGTCATCTAGTGGGATTCCCATTTCTCTAAATTTTCTTATGAATTCCTTGAGTAGAGGTCTAATGTCTAATGGTATCTCCTTATAAATGCTTGCCATTCTTATAAACAAATGTGGTATAGACTCCCCCTCGAATCTCTCCAAACTAAAAAATGCATCAAGTGGAGATAGAATAGGATCCTCTTCCATGCTACAAATTTTGTCTTCATACTATTCATAACACATGTTTTCCCCTTCACCACTGGTGTTATGAAACATATCAAGAAACCATTTCTCAAACTGCCTCCATGATGAGATACTCTATATAGGTAGTGATTCATATTCCTTTTGTGCATTATTATTTAATGACCATTCAAACAACTTCATAGCATCATCTTATGTATCAACCTCATAACTATTAAGAAATATATGAAAATAATCCAAATGATCCATAGTTGATTCATCATAATCTCCATAAAATTCAGGAACCCTTTGTGAAAGCTGTGAAAATAATTCATTAAAACTGCATTGAAACTTTCTAAGATCCAAAGGCCTGGTATCAATGGGAATCAAAAATATTTTTAATAGAATTCTAAACATCATTTAATATATCTTCTATTACCAATTAAAGGATAATTTATCATCCCTTCTAGGTTGTCTTCCTATCTCCTTCTGATTTTTCTCCCTCAGTAGAGTCACTGACTGAAATTAATTTTTTAATAGAGTCGCCACCTTCTTATCAGAAGGAAAATACTTATTGTGTTCTGATTTATTTCTCCCAGTAGAGTCTTAATTACATTACCAAAGCTTCTAGGTAATCTTCAATGTTATCTTTCATAGATAACTCCCTAGCAGAGTCACCAATATGTTGGTGCTCAAATCCACGGTTTGGATTTCCTATGAACTTTCCAATCCAATGCTTGGAAACCCAATTGATTTGGCCAACTAATAAGTCACAACCAAGGCAAGGTTGGAACTTCTGCAATTCTAGCTCTATAGAATCAAGGCTGGTAGGCCTATACCTTAAACTTGTCCCTCAAGTCTTAAGGAATTTTATAGCAGATGAGAAACACTTCAAACTCCTTTCTCAAGTATGGAAAGTCACTTTAAAGAAATGAAATAGTGATCAATACAACATAAAATTGCATAAACTGAATGCTTTGTGAGATTTGTAAGAATTTTTTATAATAATGTATAAATAAATGGATGCTAGAATATCTCAAAAAATCAAAATGATAAACCAAATGACTATATCCAATAATAAATTAGATCAGCGCCTATATCATCTTGGGCAGTAGATTCAATCCAAATTCAATCCTATGTACAACTTTGCAAGACAGTATTAATACTATCAACTATTTGAATGCTTTGGATGCAGAGAAGATTAAGTCTATTTATATCTTTGTTAGTTCATCTAAATTTAACTCCTGTAGTTGGGAGACTAGTTGAACAAGAAGTCGGAAACATTAAGTTCTCATAAACTCCTTCATGATCTGATGTAGGAGCAGCTTGGGTCATTGGCAATTATGCTCAACCAAAAAGATGTTTGTTTTGTTCTTTAGTTTGTTTGGAGACTACTTGGGAAATATTTTGGTTCTCAGGTTCTATTTCTCGAGCATGCTTGTCTCTGTTTCTCAGGCATTCTTGTTTTTTTTTCTCGTGTCTGTCACTTGGGCAATATTTTTTATTTTCATGTTCCTCAGGTTTCTCTTCTAATGCTCAGGTTTTGTTTCTTATTGCTCAGGGTGTTCCTTTCCCAAGTCACTGTGTTTCTCATTCAACCTTTGCCCAAGATGTTATTTTGGAGTTGGATCAGGTGGCCAACTTCTTCAGTTAATTTTGATGACTTAATTGATTTGGGATCTCTCATTGGGATCTGTGTGGACCTAAATTTGGGTCTCACTTATGAATTTGAATGTTGACCTCTCTTGGTGGACTCTTCTATATATTTGTTTCTATGTTCTTAGTTTTAGGGAGTTTAGAGAGTTATTAAAACATGATAGATAGGATAGAAGATTGAGAATTGAATTATTTTTAAGAATGTCTGTGACCTTGCATGTATGAAGATCAATTTCTAATTCACTGAATGTATATGGCCCAAACCAGGAAGGCCTTATAGCCTGGCAAGTAATGATTTTGATAAATTAATGAAAAGGATCTTTGCTCTTTCTTCTCTCACTATTTTTTTTCCTTCTACATTGGTTCTACAAGGTGGTTTGGTAGTTGGGAGAGCCTTTGTCCCCATTTCCAATTTCCCTTGCGTCAGGTGTGTGAGGCCTCACCCCAACCCATCACAGTCTTATTGCTCGATTTCACTTGATACTTTATGTGTTGATACATTGATACACTTTTTGATTTATCCTGACAGAGACTCGAGATACTATGTTATGATGATAATTATATTGTGTGGATTTCATTTTNATATAGATTAGACCTAGATCAGATGGTTGTTTTGATTATATATATTAGATAAGTGAACTAATGAGAAAATTGAATCATGATGGGGCTTGATTATTTCATGGATGTTATGTCATGAGGATTATGAAAATTTTATGTTTTAAATCTTTCTGTATGGAAATTGGCAATTGGGAATGTAATCATGTTATTGATGGATGTTGCAAATTATAATTTGAAAATATATATATATTGCATATGATTTTATTACCTTGGACTA
>MU223645.1:4264428-4305162 GCA_018584345.1 Thuja plicata
TATATATATATTTGGGGTTTAATGCAAACTAACACCTTTTTAGGATAGATACGAGGCGATGATGAAATTTCTGGTATCTGGAAATCTATCTTATTTTATGTATACTGACAGTTGTCCAGTCTTGCAGGTTGCCGATAAACCCACATATCAATCATGTCTAAAGCATCTTGTCCACACGGGAGTTTGAAACTCCCTACTACTTCGACAAGGGCAGTTGTTAGGACAAAGGCCAAGAAATCCTTAGAGAAGCTTCCACTAACAATGAAATATCTGAAGGGAGAAGCTATTCTGGGATCCAAGGTGGATTCCAAGCTACAATTGATCACAGACACAAGTGTCAGAGCATGGGCCAAAATGCAGGCCTTGGTAAAAATAATGTTCATTCAGCGCAAGGTTGGAGATCTAATCACACTCAATGTGGTCACCTTCTGAATACTCAAGGCCACCTGCTTCCCCTACTCAGTGCAGGTTCTGAAGCTTATTCTCACATTGGTAGAACACTACAACACAGTCGTCCGGGCTGTCATGCTTGCCGTTCCCCTTCCTTTGGGCTACCCAACACCCATGGTGTCTTTGGACTCTGCAACATTTGCTTCAGGGATAGGGATCCCCCAATTCACCAATGTTGTTGTTATCACCCAGGCCCTAGCATTAAATGAATTTGAGAAGCTCCCGCATATTGCCCAGCAATACCTCAACTCCAACTAGCTTAAGACCCTGAGAAAATACTATAAAAAGATGAAGTTGGAGATCCCTCGAACAAAATTCAAAGAAAGTACATAAATGGGGATCATCTCCTTGTGCAGGTTCTTTGGAGAACCCCATGCCCGAGAATTCTCAGCATGGATGTATTACTTCTTGTTCAGCATCGCCTCCACTAGACAAACTTTTGATTGGAAAACTATCATCGCCAATCATGTGGATGCCCAGCTCGTCAGGGTCACCCAGAGCTCCAAATTTTACATGACTTCATATGTCTTGTGGGAACTGGTGCAACAACGCCCCATAACCTGGGGATTACTCACTGTCAGTGTGCTCATGACTAGCAAGGGCCAGAATGTTTTGTGGGATTATTTCCCACAAATACAATGGGAGGCCAGTTTTCCCAATTTTTGCAGAGTAAATGATTCCTTCATTTACTACAACATTCTTACACCCACTCAGGATGCCAGCTACCAGCTTTCAAAGGAGGCAATGACTTTGGTCAACACTTATCGCCACTACTACATCCAATTTCAGCAACACTCCTACATTCGGGTGACCGGCTTCTCCGAGAAACCCTACCTATTGCCCAAGCATTGTGGAGATAGGATCATTATTTTGGAGTATTGCACACAAATCCTGGAGCTTCATGCATTCTTTACATTCAAGAAGGCCACCAATATTCCATTCCCAATCACCTGCAAGAACTATACTTGTATCCTTGTAGTGGAAAAGGAGGCTGATGGAAAATTAAAGTGTCTGGGGCTGGCAGAATTTTACTTGGATCGAAAGAATTTTGATCTGCTACATAAGATAGCATTGGCACTACCCCGGGTGTCAGACCCCCACAAGCCTCACAAGGAGGATTTTTGGCTAGACTCCCAAGATGATTTTGAATTTTGGAATCAGCATTTTGTCAAAATGACACAAGGTATGATGAAGTGTCTCAAGCTTCGGACCTTTCCTAAGGACTTTTCAGATATCGGGTCCATAGAGGATCTGTAGTACAAGGCTGAGGGAGTAGACAAAATGTCTATCCCTCTGGTGGACTGGGACACCCCGGAAAGCCCAGCAATTGAAGACATCACCCACAATGTGATTGAACAAAGTCATGCGTATTTTCAAAAGGTGTGTCCGAAGAGTACTCGAAGAGTTGGACCATTTTTGCAGGGATCCACTTCTGGGGCCGGAACCTCTGTGCAAGGTGAGGATAGAGGGAAAAGAAAATTTGGCACCCTAGCCCAGATTCCATCCACAGTTCCCATTGCAGAACAAGTGCACCTTCAGCTGGCAACATCCCACCATATGAAGGAAGCAATAAGCACCCAGCTTGGCATCTCGGTTACTCCAGCAGAACCTGCCCTCCCTTCTGGTTCCCCCTCACTTGTAAAACTTATTGTTTGGGTAGTGGGGATGAGAGTGGAGGATGAACAAGCGGCCATTTTAGATGTCGGACCCCCATTGGTAACAAGGAGGAAGAAGAAAAAGACAAATGTTCCTCAGCCAAGGGTAGATGTAGATCTATGGATGCCTAACATCCCCTAGGTGGAGATAATCTCGGACTCCCCTGAACCAGAAAATCCCCCAGAGACCTCCCCTCCCCATGATGATTTTGACAACATCTTTGGGATGGATGAACTTGTAAATTTACAAGCGGATATAGGGAAATTGGTTGAGGAGATCGCCATGTGGGAAGAAGAAAGAATCCCTATTGAAGGGGAGATCCCAGAAAAAGAAGTTTCCATGGAGCAAGAAGTCTGGGAAAAAAGAAAGAAAGAGCCAAAATAGGTGGACATCCCAGATGTTCAAGAGATCCTGGTCCCAAAGACCGAAATAGGAGGAAGGAGGCAATTTCAAGGTGAGCATCCAACTTCGACTAAGGGAACCGGACCTACGAGAGCAATCGTAACCTCAACCATCGTGCTCTAGATGCCTTTGCCCAACTAGGGCAGTGTGACATTTAGCAAGGTGATCCCTATAATAATACAATAGGATCTAGTCCAGACACCTTCACCACCTCCGAAGGATAAGCCAATGGAGGAGAAAGTCTCGACAGATGATGTCGGAGAAGAAGAATAGCAGAAAAAGCAAGATGAGGGGGAGAACCCCATAGATATGAATGTTGATCTCACAGATGCTGCTAAGGATGGGGGTACCAAGGTAGAGGATATTTATGCCATGAAGGTGGATAGTGCAGGTGGCCCTGAGAACACAAAGAAAGAGTCCAATGAGACTATAAACGTTGGAGGAGACTCGAATGATCAAGCCCTAGCAGTAAGGCAGCCCCTGCCACCACAATGGTTTGTGGAATCAAAGAAGAGAAAGGCCCCAATGGCGGAAAAATCTCATCTCTCCCTGGCTAAGATGATGGCACAAAGTCAAAGCATCCCCAAGCCAAAGAAGGCCCGGACCCTGCACTCCATTTAGACTAGTCTGGGCAGGGATACAGTCACAATCATTGTGACACCTCCCCCAGACAAAGAGGAAGTAGCGGTCAGTGTTGTAGAATACATAGTCATAGAGGTACCTCTAGGGAAGAGGGACAAGCATGGTGAAGTGGACCTGTTGAAAGAAGCCAACTGGGCAATTGAGGCCTGCTACGAAAAGAAAGCCTAGAGACTTCAAGAAGAAAAATAAAAGAATGTGAATCTTGTTGGGTTACTAACAGAGTTGGCATAGCCATTGGATGCAATCCATCAAGAAGCTTCTATGTCCGGAGCACCGCTTCGACAAGGTGACATCGACGCGCTAAGGAACATGAAAAAGAAAGCGTAGGTGGTTGACAACTTGGTAGCCAAGCAGGTAGGAAATGTCCATAATTTCCTAGTGGAAACTCTCTTGAACCTACACATGGCTAGCAACATTTTGCACCATGCCAAAAATACCATTTCTATATGGGAGGGAGAGACTGACCAATACAAGGCATGTACGAGCGAGCTAGGAGAGATCATGAAACTCGGAGAGGAACCTGTCGCGAAGATGGGAATTTTGGGGGAGGAGTCCTTTGATTTTACCCAGGTCCAGCACTCCAGACTTGATCTCAAATTGGAGATTAGCAAGCAACTAGTAGAGGCCCTAAAAGACAAAGTCCCTAGAGTAGAATATTCTTTAAATTTATACAAGGCATTTTTTACAAGGGTTTTGGGATTCGATCCCTTTAGTACAAATATGTGCACTCTGGTAGATCATGTTGTGGGGAAGTTCGATGAACTGATGGAGTCACGATATCAATTCTGGGGAGAGTTTGACAGAGCGAAATGTCACATTTATCCTGCATGATGCTCTGGTCCCATGATGCAATGAAGATGACCATGAAATTCAAAGGGAACACCTTAGATTTGGGTGAGCAAGTGAAGGCGGCTAAGTACCGACAGGTGTGAATCAAGGGCATCGATGAAGAGGGAATTCCCCAGCTCTTGGAAGCTTTCAAAACATACAAGGCACAATAAAGTTCTCCAGACTCCGGAGATTTTCACTAGCAGAGTGCAATTTTATAGATTCTTCATTATTTGAGCGTAAGCTCCTAGACTCTAGAATTCTGGATCCAAAGTTTTGTATTCTTTCACAGTGACCCATGTCTAGGTTCCCTGGAGCCAACCGGTCATTGTCAAGCAATTAATAAGGGGATCAGCAGGTAGGTGATCCTGGTAAGGCATGTTAGACGAAGGGATGGATCTGATAGGTGATTCTCCCAAGGCACTACTCTAGCATTAACTACCTAGTGCATCGAAGATAGTGAGCCACATTTTGCATTGATGAGGCATGTTGCCTTAAACTCTGGGAAGTTTGGATTTCTTTTGTTAATACCCTGACACTCTTTTCTAGGCCGATTCTTCCATCTTCTCTTCTTGTCTTCTTCCTTTGTCTTGTCAGACCTCTGCTCTTTTTAGGGTAATTGTAAGTGGTGCAGGTAGTACTAGCCATCGGATAATGTGTTTTATATGTTTAGTGTACAGTTAGATTAGGTTAGTTTTAGGGAAAACTATGTGTATAAATAAAAAGTCTGACCTCATAACAAGGGTCAGCAAAATTGATGATTTTGCAGTCCAACAAGTAATAAAAGATAGTTTTATTTGCATTCTTAGTTGTTTTCAGGAGCTCAATGCTCAGTAGTTCTTAGTAATTAGATGCTCTCTTGGAGCCATGGATGTATACACCAGTGATGCTGGGACACTTTGAGTTAATGAAGAAGGAGGAACACCTTTTGGCAATGATGTTGTTGATGTTCTGATCTCCTAGTTAGTGATATATTTTTGTGTTGTATGTTTCTAATGTCCTTTTCTCTAATGTTTAGTTTAGATTAATGATCTCATTTCCCCTTGCTATTGAATATGTATGAATCATTGGTTCTGTATGTATTCAGTATTTAGCTTAGTTCTTACATTGGAGCATTATTGATCTTTGAAATATGTTGCATAACTGTAAGTAAAAGTAATAAAATCTAACTCTGGCCTATCTTTTGTTGTTTATTTGGTAAACTTAGCATGCTTTCAGGAAACCCCAACCTACCACTAAAATCCCTGAAGAAGACGAGCAAAACCAGCTATCCCCCCCAAACAAAATAGTCACTTGACCAACTTAGCTCCCCACTCCATTGAGACTCAACACTCAGGTGCTTGAAGAGCCAAAGGATTTATTCCCCAGAGAACCTTTACAAGTGAATTTGGATGGTACCCCGGTACCCGGTGACAACTTATCACTGTTGATAGGACTGGTCACAAAGTCCCATTAACAGGATTCTCCAATGTTTGACTTCCAGTTGTTAGAATAACTGAGAGGGGGGTGAATCAGTTAGAATCAGTCTCATCACAAATTATCCTACAGTCCCAAATTTCTCTAGATGTATACCGAAACAAACTCAAATATAAAACTCAGCTCGGTAAAAATGTATTCTGTAATCTCAAACTACACTCAATAGTGTTTACCGAATATCGGTAAATTAATACTGTGATTACCAATCCAAGTCAATAAAATAAAGTGTAAAGTAAAATAAGAATCCAAAACATTCATGCACATTGACACATAAATTTTTAACATGGAAACCTTGCTAAGGGAAAACCACCTGGGACCGGTAACCCAAAATATTTTCACTCTTCTGAAGTGAGCTTGGTGAAGAACCAACCCTATTAAAGGTTATAATGCACACTGTTAAATGTGACCTTGTTAGAGGATTTAAAAATAACGGCTCTCTCTTGACCATGCATTCACTATGGGGTCAACAAGAAAACAATCAACATTCTCTGAATGTTATAAGAAAGACTTCACTATCCTACTCGGTTAAGAGATTTTGTCTGTAACAATGGTTAAGTTGATATCGTAATGATCTGATTCAAATACAACTCTGATTTTTAGATATTCAGATCTATGCTAACTATATAATACCTCTGATCAATTTGTTCACTTAAGTTCATCTCATACTTCATACTTGTTCTGCTTGGTAATCCTCTTTCCTCTATCGCTCGATTATGTCTGTAGAAATGCTCGGTTATGTTTTTAAATAGTTTGATTAGTCATGCATAAAATCGCATGTATGTGCATCATTGTGGCATCCTTGTTTCATAATGAATCTCTTGTCTCTTATATAGACATCATATCTCATTTAATTTTCATCTTTCAAATCTTTCTGCTTGATCTCCATCATTCATTTTCCCGCTTGATCCATCCTCGACAATTGTGTTAAAAACACATTTCAATCTTTTTCATCCGATATTTCTTGAATCCTAATAACCGTTTGATCAAATAAAAAAATTTATATTTTACCTTGAAATCATCAATTTCCAGATCAGCATCTTAGTCAGCCTCAGTTTAAATTAAGTGCTCGGTTATCACTGTGCTCGGTATAAACTATGTTTTACTCAATTTACACTATCTCTCAGTGTATACAGAACTCTTTTTTTGACCACATAAACATTGTTTATTCCAGATCTTCAATTCACAACAAATGTTTTCCACCATAATAATACTCAAATAGGTTGACATCAATGACAATACATTAACTGATAATGTTTATCATCACTTTTGCAACTCGTTTGAATATCAACAAATGACTTCAAACATATAATCAATTGTAGTTCATCAATCTCTCCCTTTGGCATTGATGGAAACACAATATGAAATATGTAATATAAAATGCCATACAACAAATACCAAACTTTTGTTCTACAGCTGCAACAATTTTGTAGCTCTCCCTAGCTTGAATCTAAGTTGTGTTAGTATAAAAAAATATTGTTCATTGCATGATGAGTTTTCAGCTCTTGAATCTCTCAGTATATTAGATATGTATCTCCCTTTCTCTTTTCTCCCTTTAGTGGATAGATATTTCATTGATCATCTCTCTCTCATTATATATTTCATGAATTCTCTCTCCCTTTGACAACAATGCCAAAAACAAATATGTATCTCTTCAATAGAAAAATAAAAATATCTCTGATTTTTGGTGCAGTAGGTACCTTTCAGTTGTATTGATATCTATGTGTCAGTCCAGTTTATATTTGCATCAACATGATTGATATTCTGATTTCATGTAGGTTGATGCAAACTCCTACTTAGCTTAGTTACCAATAGACAAGGGACGAACCCCCAGTCTACCTCTCAAGTACTAAAATGTATCCTTCGGTAAGGGTTTGGTGAATATGTCTACAAGTTATTCTTTTGATTTTACATATTCTAGTATTACTTGTTTGTCTTGTACTTGTTCCCTCAAGTAGTGATATTTTATAGATATGTGCTTTGTCTTTTCATGCATCACAGGATTCTTTGAAATATTTATAGCACTTGTATTACCACAATAAATTATCACTGGATCAGTGATCTCCTCATTCATTCCTTTCAACAGTTGTTTTATCCATGTTATGCTAGAAAAATTTGCAGCAACAGCAACATACTCTGCTTCTATACTTGACTGAGATATGCATCCTTGCTTCTTGCTTATCCAAGTAACTAATCTTTCTCCAATAAAGAATGCTCCACCAATAATGCTTTTTCTATCATCTATGTTCCCAGCCAATCAACATCAGTATAAACTTTTAATTAAAACTTTCCTTCTCTTTTGTACCATATTCCATAATCCTCAGTATTCTTCATATATCTAAACATTCTTTTTACAATAGTCATATGTGATTCTCTAGGTTTAGCTGAAAATCTTGCAACTATTCCAACTGTATGTGCTATGTCAGGTCTTGTGTGTACAACATACATCAATTTACTAATCATAGATCTGTACAAGGTCTAATTTACCTTAGGTGTCTTGTCTTCTTTTGTGAGTTTGCATCCTGTCACCATTGGTGTTCTGACTAGTTTTGATTCCTCCATTCTGAATGTCTTTAGTACTTCTTTGATCTATTTTGATTGAGTAATGTAGATACCTTCGATCTATTGTAAAATTTGCAATCCTAGAAAAAAATTGATCTCACCAAACATTGACATTTCAAATTCTTTCCTCATTTCATCAGCAAATGAAGTGCATAAGTTATCATTACCCCCAAATATAATATCATCAACAAATATTTAAGCAATAAGTGTCTTATCATCATTTCCTCCTTTTAAATACAAATTGTTGTTGTCATTTGTTGTAATAAATCCAATATTTATAAGATAATAATGCAATATTTCATACCATGCTCTCAGTGCTTGTTTCTGTCCATATAAAGCTTTGTGTAACTTACATACCATGTGTGTCTGATCAGGATCAACAAATCCTTCAGGTTGTTCAATGTATACCTCTTCCTCCAGTATTCCATTCAAAAATGCAAACTTCACATCCATATGATATACCTTGAATCCTTTATATGCAACATATGCAAGTAGTATTCTTACTCCTTCAAGTCTAGCAATGTGTGCAAAATTTTCTCCATAGTTAATTTCTTATTCTTGTGCATACCCTTTGCAAACTAATCTTTCTTTATTTATGGTTACATTCCCATCTTCATTTAATTTTTTATAAAAATCCATTTGTTTTCAATGATATTTTTATCACTCGGTCTCGGTACTAATGTCCATGTCTTATTTTTCTGTATCTGCTTAATTTCTTCATTTTCTAATACATCTCTAGCATTCTTAGGCTCAAATTCACAAATTAAACAAGTGTCATCTCTGAACTTACTTCTTGTCAACATTCCTGCTCTTTTATCTCCAATAATTTGATCCTGTGGATGATGTCTTTTCACATATTTAGTAATTACAGGTTCAATTCTTGGTTCTTTATTATCTTCTTTTTTATGTTCATTGTCTCCTAGTTTATGATCTTATGTTTCAGCTTTTTCCTAATTCTTTGTTTGTGCTACCTATTTCCCAGTGATATTAACATGTCACCTGATAACATTACCCTGTTGCATGGTAATGCTAGGCATGTGTGTCGGTATAGTATCAGGTTCTTCCTAGTAAACAAACTTACTGTAATCCTCTAGTTCTTTCATGATGTCCTTATCATTTAGCTCAACAAATTCATCAACTTTCACATTTGCACTCTCAATAACTCTGTTAGATATCTTGTTCAAAAATTTGTAAGCTTTACTCTTAGTAGAATATCCATGAAATATTCCTTCATCACTTTTTGAATCAAATTTACCATCTCGATCATCTTTCAGAATATAACACCAACTACCAAATATTCTAAAATAACTTACATTAGGTGTATACCCATACCATAGCTCATAGGGTGTTTTGTTTGAATCTTTCTTTAGTTGTACTCAGTTCAATGTGTAAATAGCTATGTTGATTACTTCTCTTTAGTATGTTTGTGTAACTCCTTTCTCAATCATCAATGTTCTGGCACAATCAACAATTGATATGTTCCTTCTTTCAGCAACCTCGTTCTGTTGTGGTGTCCTCGGTGCAGAAACTTGTCTCTTAATTCCATACTCATTACAAAAGTTAGTGAACTCATCATAAATAAATTCACCTCCTCTATCAGATCTCAAACACTTCATATCTTTACCAGTTTCTTTTTCCACTTTTGCTTTGTACCACTTAAACATCTTAAATGCTTCAAAAGTTTTTTTTTGGAATATGATAGTCATCATCCTAAAGTAGTCATCAACAAATAAAATAAAATATTTGTCCCCATAATAGCTCTGTGTTCTCATTGGTCCACATAGGTCTGTATGAACTAACTCCAAAATGTCATTAGATGAAAAATTATTGCTCTTGAAAGTAGATTTTGACATCTTACCCATTTGACAATTTTTTTCACATTACATGGTCTGGTTTAGTTAAGCTTGGTAAGCCTCTAACTTTTCTTTTTCTACTAATCTTAACCATGTTGTCAAATTTTACATGACAAAGTATTTTATGCCATAACCATATATCTTCATTCTTTGCCAATAAACAAGTAGTTTCAGTTGTGTCAAGATAAAATAGGTTACCTTTAGATTGTTCACCAGTGCCGATCAATTTTCCTTTTCCATCATAGATTTTGGCTTTTCTATTTTCAAATGCAACTCGGTGACCTGTGTTATTATGTTAGAATAACTGAGAGGGGGGGTGGGGGGTGAATCAGTGGCCTCAAAAATTAATCCAACAATAAAAACCAAAACTTATATCACATATATAATACCTCTAGTTATCTTCAGTCCTACAAGATGTATGCCTTGTGTAAATCTGACATATAAATAATGCTTGGTGAATATACTATTTATCCTTTTCTTAAACTTTACTGAATAGGAGTTAATCTTTTCTTAACCTTTACTGAATATCAGTAAATAGACTTAATTTTTACCGACCAATCCTTTTTTAGTAATGTGTAAAGAAAAACATTAAAGTAATGAACCATATACACATATGACACATGGATTTTTAACGTGGAAATCCTGTTAGGGGAAAAACCACTTGGGACCGGTAACCCAAAATTTTCACTCTTCTAAAGTGAGCTCGGTGAAGAGCCAACCCTATTAAATGTTACAAACACAATGTTAAGTGCGACCATGTTAGAGGATTTAAAATCATTGGTTATTCTTTTGACCTGCAGCATTCACTATGTTGTCAACAAGAAAAACCTTTTGATGCTCTTGAGTATCTCAATACATTAAGGATTGTTAAATCCCACTCAGTTAAGAGATTTTATGAATCATTGGTTAAACTAAAGCAGTAAATGATCTGTTCATAAATACAACTTAATCTTACAGATTTTTAGATCTATTGTAAGTCCATAATACCTCTTCTGATCAATATGCTCATTTTTTCCTTTGCTCCCCTCCTTGTTCTTCATGCTTGGTGAATGTTGTTGCTTCTCTGTTTCTCGGTGTCTACAAAATTCTTGGCTCTGTTCTTCAGCCTATATTATCAGATCTGCATGAAGACTTATATCTTCATCAGAATTATATTCAATATTCCTCTTTTTGATAATGAATTACTTGTCTCTTTATATAGACATGATTTTACCATTTTAATTTCCTTGTCTTTCTTGTTCTTGATGTAGATAGCTTTCTTGATCTGCAAATCTTGCCATGCATTACTTTAATCTTTAAAGCATAGCTTTAGATTTGTTCCACAAATGTCTCCTTTTTTTCTTTTCTTTAAATCTCCTTCTCATCCTTAGTTTATCTTATCGATGAAAACAAAGTAATCAATCAGTTAACTCTAATTATAGCTCCTGTCAGCTAAGTATTTTTTCGTTTCCTAACTCCAGTTCTGATCGGTGAACAACTCTTCATTTTCTAAGTCATTGACTCCATTTTTCCTCGAGAATCACCTTCAGTTCTTCTTGGGATTGCGGTACTTGATATGCACTGTGACTGCTTGGGGTTATCTATCTATCGGTGTGCACTGTCACTCGGTGTACACTGGCTTTTTATGTTTACCGATAACATAATATTTATCTCTTTGGTTTCTTGAGGTCTTATGACAATATGTATATGACCAATCAGATTATATCAAGTTGAGATCAATTACAATACAATACATTAACTAATTTTTAATATCTTGCATTTACTTTCTGCAGCTCGGTGATCATCAACTTGTCATCGTCAAACATTCAATCAGTTATAGTTCACCAATCTCTCCCTTTGGCATTGATGGAAACATACTTATCAAAATATATGAAATATGCCATATCATACCAAACTTATTATTCTATAACTAATTCAAATATCTGACTCTCGGTAAGATCTTCTAGACTAGATATGATTCTTGCAGAGTACTTTCTTTCTTCATTCCCTTCAATGGATAGATGTAGCAACTTTTGATTATGTCTCTCCCTTTGTTGTAGAATATCTTCTCCCTTTTCTGGATAGATATGCAGTGTTAAATTATTCTCAATTCTCTCCCTTGGATGGATGTTCTTTAAATCTTTCTCTAGATCTTTTCTCTCCCTTTGACTGATGTTCTTCTCCCTGATAGATATTTCATTATTAGATATAATATCTCTCTTTGACAACAATGCCAAACATAAATATATCATAGAATATTATGTCCATCAGCAATACAACTCTGTAGTAGCCAACAATATCTCTGGTGTTTGGTTCAGATAAGTACCTTCTTGTACTGATATGTCATTGCAGTCCATTTCTATGCTTGCATCAACATGATTGATTTTCTGATAATGTGTAGGCTGATACAGCCTCCTAGTCATCTTAGTGACTAGTAGACAAGGGTCTGACCCCTAGACTCTTCCTTAGGTACTCAAATGTATCTTTTGGCAATGGATTTTTGAATATATATGCTAATTATTCTTTGGATTGTACATATTCCAGTATCACCTCTTTCTCTTGTACTTGTTCTCTTAAGTAATGATACTTAATAGCAATGTGCTTTGTTTTAGCATGCATCACAGGGTTCTTTGAAATGTTGATAGCACTTGTATTATCACAATAGATAATTACTGGATTAAGGATCTCCATATTCATACCTTTCAGCAATTGCTTGATACATGCAATGTTAGAGCAATTTGTAGCAACAACCACATATTTTTCTTCTGCAGTTGATTGTGAGATGCATCCTTACTTTTTACTTATCCATGTGACAAGTCTGTCACCCATAAAGAATGCTCCTCCTATTGTGATCTTTTTATCATCTATGTTTCCAGCCCAATCAACATCGGTATACACTTGTAGCTCAAATTTACCTTCTTTATTATACCACAGACCATAGTCTTCGGTACTCTTTAGATATCTCAAAATTCTTTTGACAGTAGTCATGTGTGATTCATTGGGATTAGCAGAGAATCTTGCAACTATACCGACTACATGTGCTATATCTGGTCTAGTATGTACAACATACATTAGCTTTCCAATCATAGATCTATATAAGGTCTGATTTACCTAGGTTGACTTGTCTTCCTTTTTCAATTTGCATATGGTTGCCATAGGTGCTCCAACTAGATTGGAGTCCTCCATTTTGAATATTTTCATAACTTCTTTGATGTATTTAGATTGTGCAATGTAGATGCCTTCATCCTATTGTAGAATTTGTAGACCAAGAAAAAATTTGATCTCCCCAAACATTGACATCTCAAGCTCTTTTCTCATTTCATCAGAAAATGATTTGCATAAGATATCATTAACAAATATATCAGGAATCAGAATGTTATCATCAATATCTTCTTTTAAATACAGATTATTGTTTCACTTATTCTTACAAATCCAATACTTATGAGATAAGAGTGAAGTCTTTTATACAATCCTCTCGATGCTTGTTTCAATCCATACAAGGATTTTTGTAGTCTACAAACCATGTTCCTCTTGTTAGGATCAACAAACCCTTCTGGTTGTTCATTGTATACATCTTCTTCTAGTATTCCACTTAGGAATGTAGATTTTACATCCATTTGGTATACTTTGAATCCTTTGAAAGCAGCATAAGCAAGTAGAATTCTTACTCCTAGTCTAGCAACGGGTGTAAAGGTTTCTCCATGATCAATACCTTCTTCTTGTGCATACCCTTTGCATACTAATCTTGCTTTGTTCCTAGTGACTTCTCCATTCTCATTCAGTTTGTTTCTGAATATCCATTTGGTAACAATGACATTTTTGTCACTCGGTCTAGGCACTAATGTCCATGTCTTATTCTTCTCAATCTGCTCAATCTCTTCATTCAGTGCACTACCCCATTCTTGATTCTCAAGTGCAGTATTGATAGATTTAGGCTCAAATTTACAAATCAAACATCTAGTGTTCAGTGACTTACTTCTTGTTCTCATTCTAGCTCTTTTGTCTCCTATGATTTGGTTCTGTGGATGGTGTCTTCTAACATACTTGGAAAGTACCGGTTCATATTTGTGTTCATCATTCTGATCACATCTTGACCTTCATTTTGATCTTCATCGCTTGGCTCATCATTGTGAGCAATTTCCTGATTTTTGGTGTGTGCAACATTTTGCTCGGGTGCATTGTTATGTCGCTCGGTAGCGATACTCTTTTCTTGAGCAGAGTGTCAGATTATTCACTGTAGACAAATCAGTTGTAATCTTCTAGTTCCTTTGTGCTTTCCTCATCATTCATCTCAACAAATTTATCCACTTTGACATTTGCACTTTCAATGATTTTGTTAGAGTATTTGTTAAGACATTTATAAGCTTTGCTTTTGGTAAAATAACCTAGAAATATTCCTTCATCACTTTTGGGGTCAAGCTTTCCATTTCTATCATCTTTCAATATACAACATTTACTTCCAAAAAATTCTAAAGTAACTTACATTTGGTGTGTATCCATACCATAGCTCACAAGGTGTCTTATTGGTGTCTTTCTTCAATTGAACTCGGTTTAATGTATAAACAACTGTTTTTATAGCTTCTCTCTATAATGTTTGTGTGATGCCTTTTTCAATCATCAGTATTCTGTCACAATTAACAATTGATCTATTTCTCCTCTCAGCAATCCCATTTTGTTGTGGTGTTCTCAATACAGAAACCCGTCTTGTAATTCCATGCTCATTAAAAAAGTTAGTGAATTCATCAGAAATAAATTTTCCTCCTCTATCTAACCTTAAACATTTTAGTTCCTTTCTACTTTGTTTTACCACTATAGCTTTATACCATTTAAACATCTTAAAATCTTCTAATTTCTCTTTTAAGAACATAACAATCATCATTCTAGAATAATCATCAATAAATAGAATGAAGTATCTATCACCATAATAGCTCTTTGTTCTCATTGGTCCACATAAGTCAATATGGAATAGCTCTATAATAGCATTAGATGTGTAGGTTTTTCTCTTGAAACTATTCTTTGTCATTTTACCTTTTTGACAATTCTTACACATGACATGATCAGGTTTTGACATGCTCGGTAAGCCTCTTACCTTTCTCTTCTTGCTTATCCTAACCATGTTGTCAAAATTCACATGACATAACCTTTTATGCCACAACCAAATGTCTTCATTTCTATCCAATAAACAAGTGGTCTTAATATAATCAAGATAGAATAGGTTACCTTTTGTTTGTTCACCAATACCGATCAACCTTTCTGATTCATTATAGATCTTTTCCTTTTTGTTCTCAAATGAAACTCGGTGTCCTATGTTATTCAGCTGTGAAACACTCAATAGATTATAGTTAAGTCCTTTCACCCAATATGCATTTTCACATCTGATCAGATTATTCAACATGATGGTTCCTTTACCTTCTACCAGACAAGGTGGGTCATTACCCATCCTAACTGATCCACCATTATAATATTCAAAATTTTCAAACTTTTCCTTATCTCTAGTCATGTGGTGAGTACAACCACTATCAATAATAAAGACATCATTTTTACTAACCTTAGATATGAGTGCAGTTTCAACATACCTTTCTTCTTCGTCTGAATCATCCTTCATAGAAACAAATACTACCGCAATATCTTCATCAGACTCAGTGTCATTATTTTTAGCTTTGTTCTCAGTCAAGTAACAAGCCTTCTTTCCTTTTTCCTTGTAGTCTCGGTTATCTCTTCTATCAGATTGTCAATTGCTTTAGTAGTCTCGGTCATCACTTCTGTCAAACTTCTTTTCATAAGATCTGTCATTATTTCTTTCATCTTTTCTCTTGTTAGGGCATCTAGCAGCAAAGTGTCCAATCTCTTTACAGTTAAAACATACTAGTGGTAATTTATCTTTGTATCTACCTTTGCCTCTCTGCAATCTTCTAGCCATTAGTGCTTCAATTTCACCAAGTTCTTGTTCATCACTATCACTTTCACTATTATTTATCATAGTGTGTTTATGACTTGATTTACTTATTTCAGAGAAGATTTGAATGCAGACTCAATAGTTGGTAAGACACTATTGTCAAAGTTATTCATCTCAAATGAAATAAGTCTACCGATCAAACTATCAAGAGTAACATTGTTATTTTCTACTGCTCTTATTTCTTGTATTGTACATACTCTAATATCATAAACATGAAGTAAGGTTCTTAGAATTTTACTTACCACTGTTTCTTCTTCAAGTACACCTCCTACTCCTTGGATAGCATTGACAACTTCTTGGATTCTGCTACTGTACTGAGTGATGTTTTCTCCTTCTTTCATTCTTAGGTCATCAAAATTTGCTCTTAAGCTTTCAGCCTTAGCTCTCAGCACATTTTTATCTCCTCCATGTACTAGCTTGAGTTTGTCCCACATTTTCTTTGTAGTGGTTCATGATTTGACATCTTCAAATTCAACATCGGAGAGTGAGCAAAGTATTACAGTGGACCCTGAGAGAATTGCATCTATTCTAGAGCTTCCCCTCCCACATCAAAAGAAAAGTCTGCATTCCTTCATAGGAAGGATCAATTTTGTTAGATGTTTCTTTCCTACCATTGTAGATTTATTGAAGCCCCTAACAACTATGTTGAAAAAGAATGCAGTATTCAATTGGAGCAAAGAAGGGAAGGTTAATTTCCAAGCCATCAAAGAGGCTTTGACAGAGACTCCTGTTGTGCTAAATCCTGATTTTAGTAAAGAATTTATTTTGTATGCTTATGGAGGCTCTGGTGCTAGCTCTGCCATGTTGACTCAACAAAATTCAGAAGGATTGGAGCAGCCTATTGCTTTCTTTAGCAAAGGTTTGGAAGAGTATGAACAAAGATACTCTTTTGTAGAGAAACATGTACTTGCTATGGTGAAGAGCCTTAAAAAGTTTAGATATCTATTGACTCACAATAAGGTACAATTGAAATTCACTCATCTAGGTGTCAAATAATTTCTACTTTCTAAGAACCTAAATGAGAAAAGAGCTAGTTGGACCACCAAAGTTATGGATTATGACATTGATATCCAAGTTACCAAGTTGATCAGAGGGAGAGGTCTTTGTGAATAATTGACAGAGGATGAAACTCCAAAAAATCAAGAGAAAACGAATGCATCCTTAGTTGTGCATTCAACATAAGAACATGCCAAGGCAACAGGTTGGTTGCCTAACATGGTTCATTTTTTAAAGACAGGGAGTGCTCTACAAATTTGGATTTAGCCAAAAGAAGATATTATAGATTGCAATCTATCCCCTTTGTGTTGATTGATGAAATCCTTTTTAGAAAGGATCGTAATGGTGTTCTGCTGAGATGCATAGATTCATAACAAGTGGCAGGTGTCCTAAATGAATTTCATGATGGACCTTCTGGAGGTCATTTCTCTCCTAGGAGTATTGCCATTAAGATCATGAGGGATATATACTATTGGCCATCTATCTTTAAGGATAGTCATGATCATGTGAGGAGATGCATGAAGTGTGCCATGTTTGCAGGAAAAGAAAGACTTGCAGCTCTTCCCCTCCAACCAATCAGGACAGACCAACCTTTCATGAAGTGGGGTATTGATTTCATAGGCCTAATTAACCCCCCATCTAGTGCAGGCCATAAATGGATAATCACTACAACTAATTTCTTCACCACGTGGATTGAGGTTATTGCATTAAAGGAAGCCAATGAGAATGTTGTCTTGAGATTTTATGATGATTTAATTCATAGGTTTGGAGCTCCAGACTCTATTATATCAGATAATGCACTTGCCTTCATAGGCCTAAGAGTCACTGAATGGGAAATTAAACATGGTGTTTACGTGAACGCAAGCTCCAATTATTACCCCCAGGGTAATGGTTTACCAGAGTCTACTAATAAGAATTTGATTAGGATAATCAAAAAGACTCTACAAGAAAACCAGCGAGATTGGCACTCCAAACTGAAGTCTGCCTTATGGTTAGACAGGATAACCCCAAAGAAGATAATTGGGAATTATCCCTATATTCTAGTTTATGGCAAAGAAGCTAGATTTTCCATTTCAACAGAGCTACCAGCTCTAGACCTTGCTTCTCAACTTGTCCTCTTTGAAGAAGAAGACCCTTTGCAAATAATATATGCTCAGCTCATGGAGTTGGAAGAGAATAGAGACAAGTCCATGCAGACTATGGAGTTTCATCAAATGCAAACTAAGAAGAGCTTTGACAAGAGAGCCAAATCAAGAAACTTCAATGTTGGGGATACAGTCCTCAAATGGGATGCATTTAGATCCAGGCCTGGAAGGCATACCAAGTTTGACTCCTTTTGGGGAGGCCCATTTGTGATCACTGAGTGCAAGGATCATAATGCTTTTCAGCTATCAACTCTTGAAGGAGAAGCCTTGCCAATCTGTGTCAATGGATTTCATCTCAAGCCTTTTTTTGAGGTTTGTCCATCTTTTTAATTTAGGTTTCGTGCTTTCTCTTCTTCTTTCTAGGTTAGTTTTCCCTTCTTTCCTCCAAGTGCTTGTGCACAGTTAGTTGTTGTTTCTACTTGTACAATCCTTTTCCCTATTTTTGGTTCGTTGTTCCTCCTCTTGGTTTCAATCCTCCTATTTCCCAGAAGTTTTTGTGTGCTCAAATGCAGACTCCTTACCCAATGAATTATCAATAGGCCACTGGTTTATATGTCTAGCAAGATGACATTCAATAGAAATCACCAAAAATGTTAACCAAATTTCACATCTTGTCCAATTTTGGCTACAAGTGGAGTAAATGAGGCTCCCACAAGGGTAGAACCCAGCTTGTATGAATTTTGCACCTTTCTATGGTCCTTATCTTACTTTTTGCATATTTCTAGGTCATTGGTTTTGCCCCTTATTCATGTTCTAAAGCCCTAGATGCAAAAAACCCTATGAGATTCCTTAAAACCCTAAGTCTTTAGTGGCGGTTCTAATTCTTCATTATCTTTTTTGCCACTTAAAGTTCATATTCATCATGTGTTTTAAGTCATCCTTCGAGTGGGGCCAAAGTTATTTTCCTAAGCGGGTTTCTTTTCCTAAGTTTATTTTCCTAAGTCCCGACTTAATTTATTTACCCCAGGTGGCATCAAGTTCCTTTTCATCAGACGGTCGACGTTATGGCTTAAAGACAAAGTGCTCGAGATCTATCCTTTAAGCCATTGAGCCGTTGCGACATGTGGAAGGTTGTTAGAACCTGGGCCCGTCAAGCGGTAAGATAAAGGTCAAGAAGTTCATATTATACTCAATATAGTATTAAATTGTTTCTCAAGAACTTAATATTAGCTTACATAACTATTTTATAACACATTAAAAGCAACTTAAACACCCATGTGAACACTGATTCCTAACAAAAAATGCTACAAAGAGTATTGCCACCAACTAGAACACCAACTAGACACCGAACCAACATTGGATGCCAAGAAAATGCAAAATTGATCGCTCCAAAAATATTATAACTCTCCTAGCTCACTTGGAAACCTTCATAAAACCCACCAAAATGGTCAACCCTCATAGAATAGTATGGTTTAAAATGGGGACATTTTATTAGGGTGTGTATGGATGCATAGGAGAGCTCATAAAGGTAAATAATCTACTAACCTACATTTAAGTTATTGGTGGTTTCTAGTCTTTGCGCTAGGGTTCTAGGTGAATTCCTTCATAGTGAGCAAGTTTCAAGAAATTTTTTTGGGCCTCATTTTAAAAAAAAAGTATTTAAAGGTTTTGGGCGAAAGGTATTTGATTGAATATATTTTTCCTAAAACCTTTTTGATTGATTTCACCTTGCCACTTAAACTCCACATGGGAGCCACTTGGTTTTGGGTCTGAAAGCCTTTCAATCGAATATATTCCATTTGGAAGCCTTTAAATAGAAACTACTTAGTCGAATGCGTGACATAGGTTTGTATTTTTACACAAAAATATTTAACAATAAAAGATCAAAATATATACATAAGCAATGCATTTCAAATCATCTTAAATGCACCACTATATGAGTAGTTGTTACTTTAAGATACATTCTAAAAACACATACACATTTATATATTTTCTCATTTATTAATTAAAAGTATGATGACTACTAATATATAATTTTACTACACTGATACCGCAACTATTCACATACATATCTTTGTCCATTTATTAAGTACAAACATGATGGCTTCTAATGTATAACTTTACTACAATGACACTACATGTGTTCACATGTTTTATTTTGTTTATTTATTAAGTAGAAAAATGATAACTACTAATGCATAATTTTACTACACTAATACTATAATTATTCACATATATTTTTTATTTGTTTATTAAGTACAAACACGATGACTACTAATGTATAACTTTGATAACACTACAACTACTCACATATATATTTTTGTCCATTTATTAAGTACACACATGACACATACTATATATAACTTTATTACAATGACATTACAACTAGATTCACATATATAATTTTGGCTAATCATTAATTACGAACGTGACAATTACTACCAATATACAATTTTACTACACTAACACTGCAACTATTCACATATGGTTTTTGTTTATTTATTAAGTACAAACATGAAAACTACTAATCTATAACTTTATTGTAATGAAACAACAACTATTCATGTATATATCTTTGTTCATTTATTAAGAATAAACATGACAACTAAAAATGTATAACTTTATTCAGTGACATTACAACTATTCACATATGTATCTTTGTCCATTTATTAAGAACAAACATGATGACTACAAATATATAACTCTATTCAGTGACCCTAAAACTATTCACACACACACACACACACACACACACACACACACACACACATCTTTGTGCATTTATTAAGAACAAACATGACGACTACAAATGTCTAACTTTACTACACTAACACTACAACTACCTTAAAGTGTAATTATATGACACTTTGAAAAGAGAAAGAAAGAGTTGCAAAGGTACATCCCAAGGAGCCCTATCAAATTTGGCTTGTTGGTTCACATACATCTTCTTGAACTCCACTACAATAATAAAATTACATATATATGAGCTAACCATTTAAACCATTATAACGATGACACCATTTAGAGCATAATGTATAATTTTAAGCTATGTATCCATGGTAACACAAAATGCAAAATAAAACACTAAAAATGTAGTATGGATGCAACCACTTCAGTGTGTGCATTGGGATTCCATTGTGTCGATCATTGTTGGGCAACTAGGACATCTCCGCTGCAATCATGTTCTTGTCTTCATCATGTTCTTGCACTCATTCACACTCAATATCTCGTCAATATGATAGTCCATAAAATCATAATCGAAAATAAAGTGCGTGCAACATATAATAATTCCATCATCATCTTAATCTCAGTATCATGCATTTTAGATTAACATCTAGTTTACCATTTTCACATTACATTTATTCACAAAATTAAACAATCATTGATAATTGACCAACAATATCAACCCATTTATTACATTATTAAAACAAGCAAAAATGCAAGATGTGACAACATATATATCTTTGTCCGTTTATTAAGTGCAAACATGACGAGTTCTAATGTATAACTTTACTACAATGACACTACATGTGTTCACATGTTTATTTTGTCTAGTGATTAAGTACAAACATGTCAACTACTCATGTATAATTTTACTACACATGTACTAAAATTATTCACATATACTTTTTGTTTATTCATTAAGTACAACTATGACAACTACTAATGTATAACTTTACTAACACTATAACTACTCACATATATATTTTTGTCCATTATTAAGTACAAATATGACAACTACTATATATAAGTTTATTGCACTGACACTACAAATATTCAGATGTATAATTTTTGCTACTTACTAATTACGAACATGATGATGATTATCAATATATAATTTTACTACATTAACACTACAACTATTCAAATATAGTTTATTTATTTATTTACTAGGTACAAACATGTCAACTACTATTCTATAAATTTATTGTAATGACACACACACACACACTTTACATTTATTAAGAACAAACATGACAACTACAAATGTATAACTTTATTGCGGTGGCAAACAACTATTTACGTATATATCTTTATCCATTTATTAAGTATATACATGACAACTTAAAATGCCTAACATTACGACACTAATACTAAAACTACCCTTGAAATGTAATTGTATAACACTCTGAAATAAGAAAGGGAGAGTTTAAAAGGTTTTTTTATTAAGTACAACATGACGACTACTAATCTATAATTTAGTACAGTGACAAACAACCATTCACATACATATCTTTGTCCATTTATTAAGAACAAACATGATGCCTACAAATGTATAGCTTTATTGCAGTCACAAACAACTATTCACGTAGATATCTTTGTCCATTTATTGAGTACATACGTAATGACTTTAAATATCTAACTTTAATACACTAACACTACAACTACCTTTGAAATGTAATTGTATAACACTTCAAAATGAGAATGAGAGAGTTGCAAAGGTTCATTTATTAAGTACAAAATTGAAGACTACTAATTTGTAATTTTATTGGAGTGACAAATGATTGTTGACGTATATCTCTTTGTCCACTTATTAAGAGCAAACATGATGACTACAAATGTATAGCTTTATTGTTGTGCGAAACAATTATTCACGTAGATATCTTTGTCCATCTATTAAGTATACACATGACAACTTAAAATGTCTAACTTTACTAACATTAACTACCTTAGAAATGTAATTATATGACACTCTAAAGGAGAAAGAGAGAGTTGCAAAGACACATCCTTCTAATCAATAATTTTATTGGAATGACAAACAACTATTCAGATATATGTTTATTTATTAAGAACAAACATGATGACTACAAATATATAGCTTTATTATAATAACAAACAACTATTCACATAGATATCTTTATCTATTTATCTATTTATTAAGTAGACATGAAATGTGTAGCTTGACTACATTAACAGTAGAACTACTTGAAATGTAATTATAAGACACTTTGAAAAGAGAAAGAAAGAGTTGCAAAGGCACATCCCAAGGAGCTAAGTCAAATTTGGCTAGCTGGTTCACAACCATCTTCTTGAACTCCACTATTGTCTGTAAATTTACATGGAAAGTTTACCTGGTTTGAAGGTCAAGGAAAGACCCGGTTCCCGAGCAGAAGCCTTGATATATCTTTGGGAGATCTGAAGTGTTGATTGAAGCTACCTAGTTTAGCTAATAAGCTAAAATGTGGGTACGCGTACAAAACCTTTTCTTATTTGGCAGCGGACCATCTGAAGAAGCCAGAATACAATAACACTCACTCTTAACGGTCTCCGTTGGACATGATGGCTATCTTTAAGCTCTGCCTGTAGTACCCATAAAAGGCGATGGGCGGTGCCGGAAAACATAATTGGTGTGAAATTTGGTGAGAGAGTGACATCTCAGTCCCAGTCCCAGTCCCAGTCCCAGTCCCAGATTCCAATGTCTCTGTGAAGGAGAAGGAAGGGGGGCCCTGGGCTACAGAAGGTGCAGGTTGTACAGCAGAGTTCCTGTGCGTGGGGTGCGTGGCCAATTAACTTGGGCTACACCTACATCTGCCCCTTACTCTTTCCTTGTCTTTTGTATTCGTCATCTCTCATCATTGTCCGTCCGACATTGACGAAACATTAACCTAAAAGGGTAGAGAGCCGTAGAGCTTTGGAGGCCATACTGTGGAGGGAAACGGTCAGATTTGGTCCGGACCGTTTGGGATGAATCGACGCCATTGGGGAAGTGGGTTGTTTCCCAACCTTGAATTAATTCGCGGGCTCCTCTTGCCTTTGCTTTTGGTTTCTGCTGGAAAGGGGTCTTAAATGGTGTGGATGTTTTGATTGGGTGCCCTGGTTGGGAGGAAAGAGACCGAGGTCAATGTCATCTGCAGTAGCTATCAGGCATTACTTGAGTTGTATCTATCAGAAAGTAGTCACAGTGAGTAATAAATCTAAAGGGCACGCCCGCGCCCACGCCCATTTTGGGTGTTGATTGTTCAGTCCAGAGTGGTGTACAGGGGAAGGACTTTACGGTTGTTAGCGGGATTCGAACTCGCGTCCCGAGACGTGGTCTGAAAAGGTTGAGGTGAGGTGAGGTGGGTGGTCATTATTATATACGTCAGGTGAGAGGGGTGACCTGTGAATGAACAGAAGTACAGCTGGGGAAGAGCTTAATGTGGTTGGAGTCTATTTAACCTGTTGGATTTGAGGCCAGACGAGCAGAGAAAACCGAAAATGAAGACTTCTTCCAGTTGGGAATGGGATAATCTCGGGCTGTTTCCTGGCAATGGTGGGCTCAAGGCCAGCAGTGGAGATGGGAAAGTTAAGGAGCATTCGGTGAAACAAGGTTCCCCAGCTTCTTCTTCTCCTCCGAGGACTTCGAGTAAGGAGACTCGAAACGTGGGCGCTCAAGAGGGCAGTGAGCACAGCGGAGTGGTGACAGTCGCTGTTCCTGCAGGGTCAGGGGAGTCTGTAATCGGGCTGAAGCTGGGCAAGCGCACTTATTTCGAGGCCGTAAAGGCAATTCCTGCAGCATCGCCCTCGCCCTCGATTAGTCCAGCGACGAAGAAACAACGTAGTGGGGTGCAGCAGGGCGGAGCCCAACAGGTTTCGCGGTGCCAGGTGGAAGGATGTAAGCTTGAGCTGAGCGGTGCCAAGGATTATCACCGCCGCCACAAGGTCTGCGAGCCGCATTCTAAGGCTTCCAAGGTAATCGTCAACGGAATAGAGCAGCGCTTCTGTCAGCAATGCAGCAGGTTTCATTTCTCTTCTTCCCCTACTTCAATTCACGTTGTTTAGTACTTTCACTTGTGAACATCTCTCCTTTTTCTCTACTTGATTTCTCCTTTCCTGACACCAACTGCCTTTTTGCCCTCGGCTAAATTTTTCAACTAGTACTAGCTCATGGCAGAGTCATGCGGACTCTTTCTTTGGTTGAATTCAATTAAGGAAACGGAAAGTGCAATAGACATGTGATGATTCATCTATATAGTTTCAGTCAATCTTAATAGTTTACAGTCAATATTCATCGACCCAAGAAACCATTTTTCATGATTAAACGTTCTCAAGAATACATCTCCCCTGACCATGAACGTTCCACTTAACACTCATCCAATCCAGGTGATGCCCAATTGACGCTCTGGTATATTATTTTCATCACATACCCTTTGTTAGTGGGGGTAGATGCATTCATCCAGGGATTCACGACCCTGAGGGGCTAATAGCTATTCGACCCCCTGAATTTTGAAGCTTAACGAGTCTTGCTGTCTATGAATGCTGTATGCTGAAGAACTGCTTAAAATGAACTAACTACATTGTCTGTAGGATTATGAGATAAATCATTTTTCGTCCATGTTTTTAATTGCCTTACCTTCATCTTCGCTCATTAGAGGGTCTAAAACTAGAATTATCTTTTCTTGATACTTTTAAACTACTATCCGTTAAGTCTTCTTCTGGGTCTAGAACTAAAATTGATTTTCTTGATAAACATTTAAAAGCAATATTCGGAGATTTTTCCTTCTCCTGGTCTACATATATCGATATCGATACAGATTTTGCTACGTTAAAATAGAACATACCAAAAGCAGATGTGAAATAAGAAAATACAGATCTCTTCAGACGTTGATATCTTGCTTGCAGATGTTGAGCACCCACTCAACGGAGTGAAGCTTTCAGTGTCCTCCATTCACTAGTGTAGGGATCTTAGATGCATCAATCTTCAAATGAAAACTTAGGCTAAACCTTTGTCTTCAAAATTAATGGCATGGCTTGAAAGAGGGGTATTAGAGTGACGTTCCAATGTCACCTGTTGTAATAAGGTAATTGTCTTGGGTGTTGTATAAACTTGACTTTGATAATAAGGAATAATTAAGTTAGGTTAAGGGAAATAATCTTCAATAACTAACTATAGGTAAATGAAAATAATCTTTAATAACTAACTTATGTGAAGCGGTTTGCTTTTAGCACCAGTCTTGTAGCACAGGAGATGATATGCTGTTTGAACCAAAGCAACACTAGAAATTTCAATGTAGTTATGCGTGTGACTGATCACTGTCAAATAAATAGTAGATAATACAATTTAATCTGGAAAGTCTATAGCGTAAAACGTTGACTAATCTTTTGTCTCAAATGCAGTGAAGGGGTAAATAATGAGAGATGGAAACAGAGATGGAAATACACTGATCCGTTGCCTGAAATTCTAGTGATCATAATCTGTATGCCTTTCTCTTCCAATCTGATAGTTTGCTTCAATTCAAAGCTGATGGAGTCCGACACTAATGCTATAGCAGGAATTATAGGCATTTTCATATGAGCAATCTCAGTTTTAGCGAATAGTACACAGCAGTATCCGAAACCAGTGATAAGAGATTTCCACCATCCATAATATCAAGAGAATGCTGTTTCTGGATTCAAATGTGTTCAATTTTTGATGCAAAAATCTTAAACACAATTGAATCTAGAAACAATATTCTCTTTGTATCAGGAACTCTAGCCCATGTAAGCAATCAGATTATAATTGTAGTTCTATTCATAACTTAATGGAAATGCTTTGTATTAATATTCTGTTCCTCCTTCACTGAACGTCTAATTGTCTCGAGCATTATTGATACTACTCTTGGGTAAAGTTCTTATCTGAAGGGTGATATAAGTCATAAGGATACAATTTTTATTTTGGTGGCTGGATTCTTTCTCTCACTTGTATACATTATCCTGTATAGATCTTACAAGAAATTATCAGTGTATTTGATCAAATAAGAATCACTCAGTGATGAAGTTCTTGAGAGGTTTTAACTTCACCTGCATGATTAGATATTTAGAATTTGATTCATGATTTACTTTACACTGGTATCTGGTATGCAGGTTTCATCTTTTATCTGAATTTGATGAAGGAAAACGAAGTTGTAGGAGACGCCTAGCTGGTCACAACGAGCGACGCAGGAAGCCTCCACCAGATTCAATGGCAATAAATGCTGGGCGATATGGTTCCACCTTCTATGGTACTCTGGATACATTGAAATTGTTAGATGTGTTTATTTATCCATTTCATAAATACTCTATTTGTATTTTGATTAAGTTATATTTTATTAAATCCGCTTTCAAAATTAAATTGTTGTGCGCAAGAATTATCTTATAGGTCTGCTTGTTTTACACATTTGGTGGTTTATCAACTAGCATGACCTTGAAGAAAATATAAGTTGTTTGAACTTATATCTCATCTGTCATCTTAACTATAGCATTAAAATAGTCTGGGATCATGTGGCTGATGTTGAGGTGCCTTAATATTTCTTTGTTAGTTCACATGCTGCATATCCTGGATTCAGTTTCAGCAATTGTTGAATTTCATGGCTTCTTTTCTTTCCACTAGAAATGGCATGGAAATGAGGAACGAGAAAACCATCTTGGTAGTGCTTTAATCTTGAGGATGTCAATTGCTTTGGTGTTTTTTCGGCCCACAGTACATATATTTTGCTTCAATCTACAGCTGTGAATAATAGTAGTGCACTAAGAGCTTTAATAGCCATCAACAATAATTAGTTATGAATCATGTTACATTTCAGTCTACAACTGTGCAAGATGTAACCTTTTGGTTCTTAGAACAGTTGCCCATGGTGTATTATTCTACAACATTTTCTCACCCCATGCCCATCTGTTCTACTAGTTAGGGCCTCTATATTTGGCAACCAGAGGTAATGCAATCTGAGTTTAATGTTAACCCTTGGGCAAAGAAAATTCTGACGATAGCATCAGCAATGTTCCCAATTCCTATGTTCAATTAGGCATAAGCATTTACAGATGTCTGTTAGCAAAAATAGTTTCAACTAAAATCTCCTTGGTCAATCCAATATTATTTTTTAAGTTGTTGCCCTTTATAAGCTAATGTCAGAAAAGTAACATAGTTATGTAGCCTGCACTGCACAACAAATTGTGCAAACTGACATCTCTCTCATATTTAAATAACAGATGACAGGCGAATTAGCAGCTTATTGATGGATAGATCACATTTCATGCAGTCACGATATGGCTCAAGTTCATTTCTGGGGGATTCCATTGACTTCAAGCTTGGATATGGAAAAGGATGTTGGCCAAGGGTCAAGTCAGGCGACCAACCACCATTTGATGGACAAGTAATGGGAAGCTCCCTCTCTCGTTACAATACAGACAAGTTGCTTTTGTTTCTACAGAGTTCCAATAAAGGTGTACCTGGCGGTCCTATTAATCAGGGCATTCCTCAGTACCTGCAAAGCACTGGGGGACATGTGAGTCAAGCTCTGACACTCTCATCGTCTTCCTCAGGTGAAGATCTTGCAGGGTTAGGTGTAGCATCAGCTACTTTATCAGGAGTCTCTGACTCTGGGTGTGCTCTCTCTCTTCTGTCATCTAACTCCTGGACCTCAAGGGGGGCTCCAGGCTCAGCCTCATTTGATCACATGACCACACGAAGTGTTGGTGTTACAATGGATCAGCTTATACAAGAAACTACTCAGCCTCTCATGGTGCACCAGCAAGGTGCACAACGCAACTTTGGTCTTGTCTCACCAGACAAGTTGCTAACTAATGGCTCCCAGTCCTCCACAAGTGGATTTCCTGTAAATTTGGATAAAGACCACCAAGGAGAGCCACTTGGTGGTATTGGAAACTATGAAGGACATGTGTTTGGGTTGTTGCAGGGAAATAATTTTAGAGGTTCCCATGCAGCAACTTCACAAGATATTGAACGCACTATGGACTTGATGCACAGGACTTCACAGGCACAAACTAGTATTTCACATGGTCAAGCTGTTATGGTGCATCATGATGGTAGGCAGTTTACTGACTCACAGCTGTTGAGGTCGTTTGAATCGTCTGTTTATGACACTAACCAAATGCTTTAGCTTTCATTATGTTTATTGTATGGGCGTCATTGTTTTGCTTTCAAGAATCTTGAAGCTAAACTGTTTAAACTTCATTATGGAACGATTGAAGACTTTTGCCTGTAAAAACATATTTTGTTCAATGTTTATTTTCAGGTTGTTTGTTATGCTAGGTATCATGTTTATTCAGAGCTTTTAATCATCCTACTTAAATCTTCTACTTGTTAGCTCTCTAAAACACCCATGATTTCTCTAATAGATTTCTTCAACTTTCCTTGCCAATAGCTGAACTTAATTGCTAGATTTGTAAAAATATGTGCGTGCTTATATTGTTCTTTTAATGTTTAAGAGGCTATGCACTCACTACATACTTTTAGTCACTGCTTTGAAGATTGTACTGATTGAATCCATGGGTATTTGAATGCTGTCTGAAAATATGGTTGAGAAGAATAAAAATTTGAAATATTAACTCCTTTCTAACAGATCATTTCCTAATTAAAACATCTACAGTATAGTTCATAAAATTGAAATATATAGCTTTATGCAGACTGGAACTAAACATTGGATAAAATTAAAATACTCATTACTAGCAAACATTGTGCTCGGGGTATTAGCAGACGTGCACATAAACAAAGATAAATTCGGCATCCTGAAATAAGTATCATAAGATCTTCTAGCAACTGCCTTGAAGCAGTCTAATTTGCACATTGGTTGTTAGATGGTTTTGAGCATCGAGGACATTTGAATCATCTATTTTAATATACCACATAATCTAGATTTCTTCATGTTTTATCAAATGAGGTATTATTAGAAGTCCAAAAATGGAAACTGCTCAAACCTTGTTTTGAAATTACTGAAATGGAGCTGTTTAAGCTGTGGAAAATTGCACTGAAAAGTAATGTGCTTTCAATTATTTCCACTTTTATGTTACTCTGGTTATTATCTTTTGTTAGATTCTGTTGTTATATAGCTTAAAACCTTTTTCTCTTTTTATCCTTTTAAAATCGTCATCATTCCTCAGTTGTTGTCTTCTTCAATTTTCTTTGCAAGGGTTTTGAATATGTTAACTGGATTTGCTGGCTTCTACTTTCTAGTAATGCATCAAATCAGAGATTCTAGAAATGGCTATATTATCGGAGAATTCATCATTATGAATATATAGGTTATGAGGTTGAATTGATGGAAATCCACTAGTATATTGTGAATGCTGCGTGAAAAGAAAACTAAGAAGAAAGATTTTAAATTTATAATATATTGAATGCCTTTCTACCATGAATAATTCCAAACTTTAAAGTGCATATGTTGTCCTGTAATTGGAAAGTTGAGTAGTAAATTCTTTTCAACCTCATTACATTGTTTATTATCACACTTTTAAAACGACGATCAGTTATATTCATGTAGTTTTTCTCGCAAGCAACTGTAGAGTCTAAAACCCAAGACAAACATGAATTATGATGGTTCAAAGTAAGATTGTCAATATCTTTAGAAGACACACATGAATTATGATCACATTCCCAATTCTGCGATTTCTTATATCTCACTTTCCCATTCTACGATTTCTTATATCTCACATTCCCAATTCTGACACCTTAAATACATTACGAAAATTGAAGAGAGAGCTGAGCATCAAGGACTGTTAACTCGATCTTTGCTTTCACTGTGTAGACTTTACTCAAGCACAAATATCCCATAGACAAACAATAATCAGTGAAACATATTAAACTCAGGTGATGGATGGATTCATATCCGTTTCCCACAATCGTCAAGAAACTAGCACCATTTGGACAAAAAATTTGCTCAACGCTCTTCCAGAATTATGTATACCGAAAAAATAAGAAGGGAAACAAAGACAGCTTTTGTAAGCATCAATGCAAACAGCAATTACAATGGTTATGGAGTGCTCGCTAAATCCATCTACTTTCTTATGTAGAGATTTGTTGGGGCCAGGAGGATATAATGTGGTTGCTGGCTGTATCAAAATCAGCGTGTACAACAAATTGAAAGTAAATGATTTATGAGGGAATTGAGTTAAGAATTGGGGTACTGGGGCAGTCATAAAAGCAACCCATGACAGAACTAGCTGGTGCCTCGCTAGTCACTGTCAACACTACTTACTGGTAGATCAACCACCGGGTTGGTTGGACTGTTAGGACTTGGGCTAGTGCTGTAGCTTTTAACCTACAATTATTTTAATTTAATTTTTTAATAAACATTAAAACAAGATATCTTCATAGAAATTTAATAATTTGACTGATGAGCTAAAGGAGTTCTATAATGAATGGTTTATAAGGTACAATATTTTTTTTTGCAAATCAGATAGCAAGCTAACTGGGTTTAATCTTGGAGGAAACTCTGGTTAAATTCACTTGAGTTGGAGTCATACTGGGATCGGCGACCTCTTGGGAAGGCTCAATGCTTCACTTCTGTAAGCATCACCAAAATGGAGTGAGTGCTAAATATTCCATTCATTCTCATAAAAGATGGGTTTTTGTGAATCATACTCGTGAAACATGGGTCAATGAGTTTGACTCAAAAACTACACAGTTGAATTCTTATAGAAAGATTAGAAGATATCCTCAACTAAAAAGAATTTTTTACCCTCAATCTCTATAAACTACAAAGAAAAACCTTATTATTACTATTACCCACTTTTATTCTATTACCCTCCATGCTGGTAATTTACAGAATAACTTTATTGGCATGATGCATTCTCAAGGGCTACAGATGGAAAAAATTGAACATGCATTCCAAAGGTTGAGAAAGACACGCTAATTGAGAGCACACCCTTAAAAGACAGCCAGGATTGCTCTGAGCTTATATTCTACAGCGCACACCTGGGTTGAGCAAAATGCATGGAAATTTCAGGGATGAGATACATCTGAAAATTAAGTTTGACTGTCTTCCCTGCCCGCTGGACAAATTTTTTCCTTTGGTTTAGTGTTCAACATAACCTCTCTCATGTTTCACACGACAGTTGTTTTTAATTTCTGCAAGTCCAATATAATATGTATACATGTTGACAGGCCTGTATAAAGAGCTTTTCCTCGAGAGTCGTAGATTTATTTCTTGATGGCTGGAATGACTTTACATCGTGCAACAAGATTGTGAAATCACTTCAGGGAATTGTATACTAAAAATTAAAAAATGGATATATATATTATTATTATTAAAATGGAGGTCTTTAGTAATAGAATGCAAATGCAAAGGGAAAAGCTAATATATAAAGGTTATAAATAAACAACTAACATAGATATAAGAGTATAGGTTGGAACCTTTACTAGTTTGAAGGTGGGAAAGTGAAGTGTGAAAATTACTACATAACTAGAATATTAGTGCTTGCATAAATGTTTGTTTTATACTTTTGTCACTTGATTGTATTGTGTTAGTTCATGTATGCATGTGAGAACTTGATTTCCATGAATGCAGGCTTAAATATGATATGTGAATCTGAAGTGTAACTTGCATGTTTGATTTGGTAGGCATTGTCTTTTTAGAATTTAGTTACATTGATTTTTTATATCCAAATTTGTGGAAGGAGTGAATTTGTTTTGGAACACCTTTGGGAATTTGTTGAACTGTGATGTGATATTCGTGCTCTTCAATGAAATGATTAGTTGGGCTAATTTATTGTTGCGAGCCAAAGGTTCAAAAGGAAAATGAGCATGCAATAGATGTAAGATGGTATGCAATAATGTAATACTCTAATTATTTTGTTGCTATACTCTTATAAAATTCTTTGCATAAACCGTAGGTGGATCTATCACATGATTTCAAAAGAATGAATGAATATCTCTATAAACAAACAAGTACACAAATCAACACAAACATACATTAGGCTAGTTCATGATAGCTAGTAGAAGGAAAATGGTGGGACAAAGTAAAAATTAAAATTTTAAAAGTTCAGGATCTAGAGTTGTGATTGTAGTGGTGACCTAGGTCAAGTTTGCATCCATGGATATGATCCAAGGTGAGAGGTGGGAAATCTAGGTATCAAGACAATATCTAGGGATAAATGATGATAGGAGAAACGTATATGTGAATATCACGAGTTGTATTTATACAAGAATGCCAATTATACATTACAACACTTGAATCAAAGTAGTCCCAATTTTTTTGGGAAAAGGGTATTGGTGCAATTTTTACCATTATATTTTTGCCCCTACCTGATGTTAATGTGAATAATTAGGAAGATGCAATTTAAAGTGAAACAAATAATCAACCTAGAAATTAAATATTTTTTTAGAGTCAAGGTACATGCCTATGTAACGTAACAAATCATTCTTAAGTCAGCTCTCTCACCAAAAGAAATGGAGCGGGAGTGGGAGGGAGGAGGAGGAGAGGAAAGGGCGGGAGAAAGAATTTTGAATTTTGAAACTGGAGGAAAGCTAGGAGCTGATGGATCTGCTACAGGATCTACGACAGAAGGTGTTGATACTGTTGTTAGATCTGTGGAAAAAGCTGGAGGATCTATGTTGGTACTGTCCAGCAAGGATAATGGGTCAGAAATGGGGCCAGAGGCGAAAAAATCAAAAGATTCGAATGTTGGGGGAGAATCATATGAAGGTAAGTCACATGGTTTTTCCACTAATCAAGGGAAAGGGAAATGGGCGGGTCTCTTTGGCATAAAACCCTCTTTATTCCCCAAAGTTAATATTTTAACAAACCCACTGAAAGGAGAGTTTGGTATTGGTATACCTGATCTGTTAGTGGACCATACAATTTCAATCATGGCTTCTACTTTGGTAGGCAAATTTTTGGGCCCAAGACCGAATATAGATTTAGTCAGATCCTTTGTGGACAAGAAATGGAGGTTGAAAGGTCAAGTTGATGTAGCGGCTATGCCTAAAGGTTTTTTCTCTTTTGAATTTTCAAATGGGGAAGACCTTTCTAAAGTTTTGTGTGGGGGTCCCTGGATGATGGGAAAATCCTCCTTATCTCTGCAAAAATGGATGACCAACCTCGACTATAATGATAGTTTTTTTACAGCAACAGTGCCCTGGGTTCGTTTACCCGGGACGCCTCTGGAATATTGGCATGAGGAAATTCTGATTGCTATAGCATGTGCCTTTGGGGAGCTTCTATCTATTGATCCAATGAAAAAAGCTAGAACAAGACAAGTGTATGCAAGGATTTGTGTTAACATTCAACAAAATGTAGATCTTCCTCAGGTGATAACCCTGAAATCGAAACTGGGGTCATGGATCCAAGAGGTAGAATATGAATCTATGCCTTTCACATGCTTCATATGTAAGAAATCTAGTCACTGGGCTAAACATTGCCCCCAGAAGCCTCAAAAGGAAAAGAAGAAGGACCAGGATCAAAACAAAGGACAGAGAATGGAATGGAAAAGAAAAATAGAGGAAACTAATGTCATCCCAAAAACGTTGGATGGAAATAGGGATCAGATGGATGAAAGCATGTATGAAAAAATAAATGAGAATAATCAGAAGGAGCAAAAAGGGGAAGCACAAAAAACTCAAGTTCAAGAATCAGTAAAGGAAGTTCTTGAAGAAAGGAGTCCACAAGCCAGAACACATCTGCTGAAGGAAAAGGGAACCTTTCACAAGAGAAACAAAACAGAATTAATCAAGGATAGAAGAAAATTTGACTCCTTCCAAAGGAGAAGAAAAAGAAAGGGACTCTGAAGAAGATGAGATTTTGGTAGAAACAAAAAATAAAACAACACAAAGATCAGAGGAAAAATTGGAGAAGGAGAATGATACAACTAGGGGAAGCAAAAATGACTCCCCAACTGATCCAAATCAGAACGATAAATAGAAAAATAAGAAATATATAGATCCAGAGGACAAGGAAAACTCTTGGTCAATTGTGGGATACTCAAAGAGGGGATCAGGTAAGAAAGGCTCAAAATTCCCTGAAGGAAACTACTTTGCTTATGAAATGAACTCTACCTCAGGAAAGAAAACTGAGAGCTCCTCAATGGGGAAGTCGATAAGAAAGAATGGAGGTAAAAAACCAGGATTCTTGAAAAGAGGTCAGCAGGAAGTAGATATAGGAACTCCAAAACCAGACAAAGGAAGAAAATTAGAGAAAACTCAAAGGGAAGAGGAAGCTAAACAAAATGTTGTTGATGGAAAACAACTCACTATCCATCAGGTTTGTTCTCCAATCCTTAAATGAAGATTATTTCCTTGGAACATTCAAGGACTCAATGGTCCTCATAAGCAAGATGTAGTTAGGAATTCAGTTAGAGATTCTAAATCGGATATCCTTTTGTTTCAAGAAACTAAGATGATCAAAGAAAAAGCTGAGAATTTGAAATTGTTAAAAAATGGGAATTGTTTTGGTAGTAAATTTGAAGGGGCTTCTGGGGGATTGGCTATCTTCTGTAATCAATCTTGCTTTGACTGTCAGCTCCTAAAAGAAGAAAAAAAAATTTAGCATCCAAAGTTTGAAGCTTAAAGGATAATTTCTCTTGAAACCTTATAAATGTTTATGCCCCCAATACTAAATCTAGAAGACTTAAGCTTTGGAAGAAGTTGCATGATCTGATGGAAACTAATTTGGAGAACAAATTTCTTATAATGGGAGATTTTAATACTCCCCTAAAGCAGGAAGATAAAATGTGAGGAAATTTATCACAAGTGGAAAGTAGGGTAGATTTCATGGTTTTCATTATTAATGAAGGGCTGCTGGATGTTGATCTGGAAGGGATTAATTACCCCTGGTCTAATCGTAGGGTGGGATCTAATCTTATTCAAGTTAAGCTTGATAGGGTGTTTGATTAATCCGGAATGGTATACCAAGTTCTCATGTGCCCTTTCTTCTCTTACCAGAATTGGCTCGGACCATTTTCCTATTTCCTTTAATGTTCTTCCCTTCACAGGCAAAAGAAATGATCCTTTTAGATTTGAGAAGATGTGGCTAGACCACCCTGATCTGGAAAACAAAATAAGGGATTGGTGGAATATTAAGGTGGAAGGAACTACAATGTTCAAAGTGGTTAAGAAACAGGCTAATGTGAAATCTAATGTTAAATACTGGAACCAGAATGTCTATGGGGACATTTTCCAATCCAAAAATAAAACCCAAATGGACCTGAAAGAAATCCAGGAGAAAATTCAAAGAAATGGTCTAACTGAAAAATTGAAAACCCAAGAGAATTCAGTCCTTGCGGATCTTCACAATATTATTGCTAAAGAGGAGACTTTCTGGAGGCAGAGATCCAGATCTCTACGGTTGAAAGCAGGAGATAAGAATACCAGATTTTTCCATCTTACTGCTCTTAAACACAAGGCAATAAACATAATCCATTCCTTGTCTGCTACTAAAGGTAAAATTACTAAAGAAGAGGAAATAAGGGAAGAAATGATGGGGTACTTTGCGACCTTGTTATCTAAAGATCAAAATCTTAACTTAGAAGACCAAAGGAAATTACTTTCTTCGATTCCTTGTAAAGTGGATGATCCTTCCAATGTCCTCCTAAAAGCTATTCCTTCAGATATTGAAATCAAGAAGGCGGTTTTTTCTTTTGAAGGAGAGAAATCTCGAGGTCCTGATGAGTTTCAGATGTTTTTCTTCCAGCAGTTCTGGAGCATCACTGGTAAAAATGTTTGTTCAGCGGTTAAAGAGTTCTTTGGAACTAAATCTATTCTAAAGGAACTAAATTATACTTTTATAGCTCTCATTCCTAAAAAACATGGAGCTGATATTGTTGATGGCTTTAGACCAACAAGTCTTTGTAACTTCTTATACAAAATCATTTCGAAGGTCATTACCACTAGACTGTTGAGATTACTGCCAAATCTGATTTCTCCTCAACAGAATGGTTTTGTTCTGGGAAGACAGATCTTGGATTCTATTATTGTGGTGCATGAGAATATTCATTCCCTCCATGCCTCTAAAAAACAAGGATTCTTGATGAAATTGGATTTGTCAAAATCCCATGACAGAGTGGATTGGTCTTTTCCTTCTAATATCCTTAGGTCTTTTGGCTTTGATAGAGATGTGATAAGATTTCTAATGCAATTGGTTTCTATTGTGACTTCTTCTATGCTTGTTAATGGGGTATCCTCCAATTTCTTTCATCCTACAAGAGGTCTGAGACAAGGTGATCCAATTTCCCCCATTCTCTTTGCTATAATGGCAGAAAGTCATGGGAGATATATCAATAGTATGGTGATAACAGGTCAGATCTCTGGTCTCCAACCTTCCTCTTCTCTGCAAAAATGTTCACATGAACAATTTGTGGATGACACTACCATGATGGGGGAAGCCTCTGTTAAGGAAGCAAGGAACATGAAAAAGGATTTAAATACCTATACTAATGCTTCTGGTCAATCTATAAACTAGGAGAAAAGTTCCCCTTTTTTCAACAACACTCCTGAAGAAAGACAAAGGAAGATCTCTGCCATTTTGGGTTGCAATATTGGGAATTTCCCCTCTTCATACTTGGGTCTCCCTTTATATCTTAAACCTGATGATTCTTTTTGGAATGACATCCTTGACTGATTTCACAACAAGCTGGCAAGATGGAAAGGAGCTACTCTTAGTCAAGCTGGAAAAGTTCAACTTCTGAAATCAACTCTTCAAAACCTTCTAGTCTGCGCTCAGTCTTTTCAAAATTCCTCAGAGGTTTGTAGACTTGATTGAAAAAATACAAAAAAATTTCCTCTGGTATGGAGTTGAAGAGAAGAAGAGGTTAAGCCTTGTAGCCTGGGAGGTGGTGTGTAAACCTAAGAAGTTTGGAGGGCTTGGAATCACAAGTATTAAAAATACTAATAAGGCTCTGCTGACAAAATAGTGCTGGAGAATCTTTGGAGAGGAGAAGGAATGGAACACTATTATCAAGAGAAAATATCATCTGAACTCTTTGGAGGAAATGTTAAGGAATCCTTTAGATATCAAAGGTTATTTCATTTGGAACAACATTAGGAAAGGCAAGGACCTGATTAGAAAAGGGATAAGATGGAAGCTGGGAAATGGAAGGAAGATAAATTTCTGGAATGATAATTGGCTAAAGGAAGAATCTCTTAATGAGAAGCAAGAATAGATGCCAACGATTCTGGACTATAAAGATATAATTGGGGAAAAGGTTTCTAATTATTGGATCAATGAGAAATACATTGACCTTAGCTCTTTTGATGAGAACCTCAATTTGGTTAACAAACAACTTAATCTTTGGTTTTTAAGAGAAAATGAACAAGACTCTTTGATTTGGGGTCCGGAGGCAAATGACAAATTTTCTATTTCTTCTGCTTCTGCCCTTCTCTTCTCCCAAGAAGATCACCCAATTAGTTCTCAGGTATAGAACAACAAGCTTATACCTAAAATTAGCATGTTTTTTTGGCTGCTTGTTTAGAACAAAATTCTAATAGTGGACAATCTCTGTAAAAGGGGTCTTAGTATGCCTAATAGATGTATCCTTTGTTGCTCTGAAGCTGAAAATTGTAATCATCTCATGATTCATTGTACTTATACTTGTAAAGTGTGGGACTCTATCTTCAATCATTTCAACCTAGAATGGGTGAAACCTAATAACTTTCAAGACATGGTAAAACAATGGAATTGCCCCTTTAATGGTAAAGAAGCCAAAGATCTTTGGAGGTTGTTTCTTCCTCACTTCACTTGGAGAATTTGGAAGGAGAGAAATAACAGAGTCTTCAAGAAAAAATCTCATCCCATGAGATTGTGGCCAATTGCATTTGTAGAAGTTTGCTGGATAATTTTAAAGGTTCTCTCCCTAGAGACCTCCCCCTTAAGAACACTCAAATTTTAAATGATATTCTTAACAGGAAAAATCAGGGGCATAAAGACAAGGATTCAAATTTGAGGGAAAACACAAGATGGTCTGCACCGCCGAATGGCTGGGTCAAAGGTAACTTTGATGGAGCAGCTAAAGGGAATCTGGGAAGAGCTGGAGTGAGAGGCATAATAAGAGACTCGGCTAGAAATTTTCTGGGAGCTGTTGCTGCCCCTCAGGGAATTCAGACAAAGCATATTGCTGAAGTGATGACAACTCTTCAAGTCATTATCATGGCTAAAGAAATGGGTTATTTTAATTTTTGGTTGGAGGGAGATTCACTAAACATAATAAACTATATTAATGGTAAGAATGAGGCTTCCTGGACAATTGGCCACATAATTGATAAAATAAAATCCTTAATGCTTCTTTTTAAAGAAAGTCATATAACCCATGTGTTTAGGGAAGGAAATAAGCCTGCAGATGGCTTTGCTAATGTGGGGACCCAAATTGATGTCACCCAATCATTGAAAGGGGAAGCAGATCTCAATATGGAGATTTTATATCTTATCAGGTACGATAAGATTAACCATATTGAAGGCTCCATTAAAACCAAAATTAATGATGAGTAGATCACTTAATATTAAGGGTGATGATAGCTGTCAGTTGAGGGACACGAGAATCATGAAGAGTGTGACCTCGCATGGTTTGTGGGTTTTATCTAGCATTTTGAAACAAAAAAATCACAACAGTATTGCGTTTCTGCCCATTCACTCTCAGAAAGTTCAGAACTCTTCGGTTAAAATAGGTGGAGGTCGGAAGAGGGAGGAGCCGATGGACTGTATGAAGTGGAAACAAAAGAAAAAAGTCTGGAAAAGGCTGAAGAAGGGTGGTGTGACCCAGTATATGGAGAAACTGCATGGATGGGACAAAGAAATAACCAAAAAATTTGCAGACAGTTGGAGGAATGGAAAGGTGAATATGTGGGGTAATTCTTTTACTCTGACTATGAGCATAATTTCAAAGATTACGGGTCTTTCTAGTGAAGGCATGAAGTCTTACAGGAACAATAAACGCATTGGGACTCAAGCTTTCAAAATCTTCCCAAAAACTGAAGAAGAAGCCCTTCTGAGCAAAGGGACGGGTGATTATGTAGACATTAACAAAATTAAGAGTCACTGGGCTAATATTTTGACTGTCATGATTGAGTATTTCACCTTGGATGGTCGCTACTCCAAAATTTACAACCTTCACTTTGTTCTTGCAAATCATTTTAGGCATAATAAAAAGGTGTCGTTTCCCTTCTATCTTTTGAGCTCGCTGAACAACAATGTCATGGAGCATAGAAAAAAAAACTAGTGACCCGGTGAATTTTGTTAATTTTAGAATACACCAGAAATCAAATCCTAGAACCCATTCCCAAAAGGGTTAAAGGGAATGCAAAGCAAATTAAGTTGGATAGAAATAAGAAGAACCCGAAGAAAAGGGTTAGGAGTAATACAAAAGAGAATCTGGACATGAAGGAGGAGATTGAAGACCAAACCCTCGATAGTCAGGGTAATGAAGAAGAGATTCAGGAAGAGGAGAAGGAGGAAATGCCCGTGACTGAAGAGGAATCTCAAGAGATAAATGAGGAGGCTCTGGTGAAAGAAAAAGATGAACAAGTGAATAAGGAGGACACCTAGATGAATGAGGATGAAATGCCCTTGAATGAAGAAGATGAGAACTAGGTAAGGGTGAAATCACAATAGTGTGTACCACTTTTTGGGATGAAGGATTTCAGACTTTCTCAAAAAAAAATAAAAAATTGTTGGCTTCACGCGAAGTGACTGATAGGCTTCGCACGAAGTACCCTACGTGGGGTACTTCGAGCGAAGTCTTCACTTCGCTCGAAGTACCCCACGTAGGGTACTTCGAGCGAAGTCTTNTCTTCACTTCGCTCGAAGTACCCCACGTAGGGTACTTCGCGCGAAGCCATTTTTCATCAGAATTTGTATAAATTTACAACTACCCATTTCATTTTTACTATTCACTTTTCTAGATTTTGTGGACCCGGGGCTTAAAGCGAACCAGTGACGACCAGTACAACGTCAGCAGCTCCCGAGCTTCTTTGACCTCTTGTGATTGTTACTAGTACCAGGTACACACATTTTTCTCATTTTTTATTGTAAATTGTATGTTTTTATATTTATTTTAGTTAATTATTTCTTTTAAATAATATTTAGTTTGTAGAAATGTTAGAAAATGATAGTTGAATTTTAGAATATGTTAGAAAATTATAGTAGTATGTTAGAAAATCATAGTAAAATGTTAGAAAATATTAGAAAACATTAAA
>MU223645.1:4321683-4345100 GCA_018584345.1 Thuja plicata
CCTACTTCAGCTTGTCCTTCACCTTCTTTAGTTTTATGATAATATGCCAATGCAGCTTCACAATTTCTTTGTTCAGCACCAGGTGATCTTTTTCTAGCAGATTTATGTTGTCTTCCCTTCTTGTTCCACATTTCTTCTCTTCAAAAATGTCTTCCAAATGTATTTTTTCTTCAAAAAATGCTTTGATATAATATTTCTCCTCTTCAAAATTATGCCTTCGAAAAAAATAGAAATAACAATCTTTATTCCAAAAATGCATTTGTAAAAATTGAACACTAATAGAAAAAGTGAATTACTTACTGCAATTCGGTTAAAAACTGAAAACAAAAAACTTTAGATTTATACCACTCTAAATTTTTCAAAAAAAAAATTACAACATGGCCGACCTACTTCACGCGAAGTAGGCAAGATAAAATTTCGGTGGGATGGTTTTCACCATATTTTTCACTCAAGTGGCTTCACGCAAAGGGTCTTCGTGCGAAGTCCCTTAGACCCCTTCGAGTGAAGGGGGTCTTTGCTCGAAGACCCCTAAAATGAAAATTTCTTGTTTGAAAAAAAACAAGTCCTAAATATTGGTCTTTCAAGGCCAGGGACAAGGACCAAATCAAATGTTTTTCTCAAATACATTATGCCAAATGATGCAATTTGGAACTAGCTTTCTAATGAATATAATTTAAATACATATTGAGTTCGTTATCACTTTCAAATATTACTTTAACTGAACATAGGTTGTTTGGTGATTCAACAACCTGTCTCTTGAAGGCTTTAGGAAAAATAGTAAATTACAAAAAAAAATTATGAAAAATATGTAGGAAAAGCATATTTGTGTTACCTTTCTATATTAAAAAAAATAATTGAATTTTGATATATACATTTCAAGTTACAGTGATCAAAGTGACCTTATGTCTAAATTACAGTTACTGTCACTTTAAAACTTAATAAACTATGAAATATTGACCCAAAATAAATGAAACCAATTACATCCTCTAGATATTGAAGTTACAATTATAATTTTGAAAGAATTACATCATTATCATATTTTTAAAAAAAGTTCTACTGATCCAAGTGAAAGTCACTTATTAAAATCATAGTTTTTTCACACAAACTACTTTTCGAAGGAGAAGGAAAAATGAATTTTAATGAATTTTATTTAAAAAAAATAAAAAATATTTATAAACTAGAAAGAAAATTCTAAAAGACCCTAGTTTATATCATCTTTAAACTTCTTATATTTTTGTGGCAATATGTGTTTGAAAATGAATCTTTTTTTCTCAAAATGTTGATCTCTGTGTCAAAGTTGGCCAAAAGTGGGACACACTATTGTGGGATCACCCAAATGAAGCCGAAAATAAAGAAGAGGAAAAAGAAGAAGAGAAAGATGGAGGTGACAAGGAGGAAAAAAATGAAGAAATGAATGATGGAAAGGACAAGGAGGAGTAGATAGAGCAGCCGAAGTTGAAGGCTGGTAATAGGAAAAAGAAAAGACAGAGAACAAACCCTGACCACAATACTATGGTAGGGTTTGAAATTGATGATAGAATTCCAAAGAGAAAGGAGGATCATGGGGCCAGCATGGAGAATTGGCTCAATGATGAAATGAAGGATATGAAGCAGCACCTGAATGAAATGCAAGAAGCTATGGAGCCCTTCAAAACCAAGATGGAAGAAATGGAGAAGGAATTGCTGATTAAGGTAAATAATAACAACATAAATGAGGAGATTACGACTAGAGTCAATGCACTTGTTGAAGAAAAGATGAAAGACATGAAAAATCAAATCAGCCACAATGGGCATATGATAAGTATTATTCTCAAGCATAGCAACGTAGGGCTTAAATTCTTTGTTCAAAATCTCAAAACTTTATATGCCTACTTGGAGAGTAGTCTACTGGAGAATACTATAATCACAATAGATGACAAAGCTGGGAGCTCAAGCCCAGGTACCAGAACCTGAAGTGGCATAAAAAGGAAAATTATAGAGATTCCAAAGGAGATGAAAGCATTGAAAGAGTCCATTGATAAAATGGAAGACATGCAAAAAGAGGTTGAGGAAGCCTATGAAAGTATGAAGTAGTTTTTAATTTTCTGTGTTGGAATCTAGGCTGGAAGTTGTGCTTCTTTTTGGTAGTTTTTTGTTTTCCTTTTTTTGGGTTAATGGGCATTCATCAGGGTCGTGCTTTTTGTTTGTAGCAGGCTTTCTATGTGTGTAAGGGTTGTTGATGCTTATCTCTAGTACTTTTATGTAAAAGGTTTCAGGGTCCTTTCAAAACCTAGATTTACCTTAATAAAAAAAAATCATTCTTAAGTTTTTTTTCCAATGAGCATTTCACACAAACTTGCAAAAAGGAAAAAAAATTTAATGAGTAGCATTTGTTAAGAATTAAAATATGAGCATAGTCACAACTTGCCAAAGAAATTATCTTAAAAAATAGTGAGAGCGAAGGATAAAGAAGATAAATTTTGCTTGTTATGGAAATTGATAAAAGGTTCAACTATGTGGAAAGGATTTGACATTGTAGATAGTCCAATAAAAAATCTTTTCAAGTTGGAAATGACCAAGTATTTTATCATTGTGGGAGTTGACTATGAACTCCCCTCCCCAAAGGATCACTTGCAAAACAATATTGTCCTTCCCTAAGAGAGAATATCAAGAAAAGCTTGCTTTAATTATGGGTGCACAATTGAATCAATATGAAATGTACATATGAGGCCTTTCTTATATAGGCAAGGTTGATAGGTACAATTAGAAAAAATTGTGCCACATGCCTTTATCCTATAAAATGAGATAATTAACTTGACACATATTAAAGTCACCCAAGACTTGAGAATTAAATGCCAATAGATAAGATAAGATCAAATTGACTATTAATACCTTTTAAAAATATTCCTAGGAACTAAGAAAACTTATGATAGTTAGGTAAATAATTAATTCAAACCAAAATCCCTCGTTATATGCAACCTAGGGAGTAGAAGATTATTATACAAATTATGCAAAATATGAATATGATTGTGAGTCCCAATTATTAGGCCGTGTTAGGTAAATATGCAAAGAAATTTGTATAAGTATGATGAATAGAAAACTCAATGGCACCACTTAAGAACTACATACATTATGAAAACACAGTCAATGACTCTCTTAAAGAGGGAAAATAAAAACAACGTATCCACAACATAATGAAGTAGCATCAATATGGGTGAAAAATACCTAAAGACAAAAGATGATACAATGCCTACAAACAACATTCCTTCCTTTGAGAAGGAACAAGTCCAATAGATGATGTGAAAGAAACTTCATGTCTAAATGAAAGGATGAGTGAAGATTTCTCAAACTATTTGTCTTTAAAAATTGATGATCTGTCTCCAAACATGAATGTGTCACAACATAATCAAGATCTATCCCAATCAATAAAAAGTGACAAATAAAATGAATGAGTACACTCATGAATGTGAATATTTAAAGATACATAAGATGGGATAAAATTCATGTTGAAATTATAATCAAAGAGGAGAGAAATCTCTTCAAGTGTGTCCTCCAAATCTATAGTATGAGACTTCACAAATAAGTTGAAAATCTCTATCAAATATTCATCCCAAAAGAAAGATCAAAAAAACTATAATCATCCTATTGAATAGAAGTACTAGAAGTCATGGTCATATTTAAATTCAAAGGAGAAAAAGGTGGAGGAGTTGGAAGCTCAATATCAGTCTCTAGAATTCTAAGATTCAAATGACCAAACATCTATTTACAGACATGATTCACTATCAATGCATGAGTGTGGACATAAGTTAATGGAACATTATCATCACCAAGAGAATAACTATAAATACAATAGAAATGAGATAAATGATCAACCATACCTATAGAAATGATCTTTCTCATCTCCAAGTATCTAATATATACTAAATTAGGTGTGAACTCAACTATTTTACCTTGTCCACTATTTGCAAGTTGATAGATAGAAAGGAGAGTGGATCGTGAGAATATAACATAAAGTAAACCATTATAAGTGCTTCTCTCATGTCAGTAGAACTTTTACCTCTCTCTCACACACATGTTTTTTTGTTAGTACTAAGGTCAGTAGAATCTTGTGTCAAGGAATCAAACATGTTTTGATCAAACACAAGCTTCCTCAAAAATCTTCTCCACACGCTAGAATCGAGAAATGTGATTCCATATCATCACCTCTAATCATGAAGACACTTCACCAGCTCATGAATAACTCAATCAATTCCACTAAAACCTTAACACCAATCACCGATCAAAGATTTATCACCTATCGCTCAAGAACACAAATAATGTAACCTATTGAAAACTCTGTCTTTGTTCACCATACACCTATCCTGCACATCAGTCACTAAAATTAGTCTTAGTTGCAATTATAGCATCCAAATACTATTGACCACCATATCCCGTGACCATGCCACAAGATACAACATAAATTCGACAAGACATTCAAATCATCTAACATCTATCATTAACTGTTCTAGCAGTTGCACTGTTATACTTCATCTGATCACAACTTTCTCATAAGATCACTTCATCAATAGTGGTCATGCATTAGACATCCAAAGACACACCTAAGTATCCCCTAAAGATGGAAACCAATGAAACTCATGGAAACCCTTCATTCATCATAACTATGCTTGGAAACATTCTAAGAACACAAAGTCAATAATTGACATCAATGACAACATAATATATGATCATTCTTTAATCAAATCTAATCATGACATCTCCAAAAATCACTAACCATCACTACATCAGATATGCCAACAATCTCCCCCTTTGGAATTTATGGAAACACTCACTTCCAATTGATAGTAACACTCTCTCCAACATGATACAATGAGCATAAAATGTTTTCACTTTTGTCTTCCACATGTTCTGTAATTACACATTATCCCCTTTATATTCATACATTCTCCCCCTTTGACAGCAATGTCAAAGGATTCAAATACACCTGATATCTACTCTACTAAACCTGACTAACCAAAACACACAACTACATAGATTTCTCCCCCTAAGGAGTATCCCCACAACATCAATCCCAACATAAATATATTCAAGGAATACACTTGGATTGATGCAACTGCATCTTCTAATTCAACTTAGATAGGGGAAGGAACCCCAACCTACCTCTTAGATACTCAAATGCATCCTTAGGAAATGGTTTAGTGAAAATATCAACAACCTGCTCCTTAGTTGGCACATACTCGAACCTCACTTCCTTTTCCTTAACCTATTCTCTAAGAAAATCATATTTGATAGCTATATGCTTAGTCTTAGAGTGCATCACTGGGTTCTTTGACATGTTAATAACACTCGTATTGTCACAATAGATAACCACTAATTCAATTACCTTCTCTTGAATTCCTTCCAGAATCTTCTTGATCCATGCTATCTATGTACAATTGATTGTAGAAAAAACATACTCAGCTTCTTCTTTTGATTGAGATATACAATTCAACTTCTTTCTTGTCCAAGATACAAGCCTTTCACAAAGAAAAAATGCACGTCCACTTCTGCTCTTCCAATCATCAACATTACTTTCCCAATCAGCATCAGTAAACACATTCAAAGAGAAATCACCTTTATGTCCATGCTAGAGACCATAATCTTCAGTCCCCTTAAGATATCTTAAGATTCTCTTTACTACAACCAAATGAGATTCATTAGGATTAGAAGAAAATCTTTCCACTAATCCAACTTCTTGTGCTATGTCTGGTCTTCTGTGCACAACATGTTGTAGCTTACTGATCATGGACCTATTAAGTGTCTCATACACCTCTTTAGAGCCATCTTCCTTTGATAGTTTGCAAATGGTTACCATAGGGGTGCCAACCGATTTTGAGTCTTCTAACCCAAAGGTCTTCAATATTTCCCTTACATATTTGGACTGACTTATGTAGATACCATCTTTCATCTGTTGAACCTACAATCCAATGAAGAATTTAATCTCATCGATCATAGACATCTCAAATTATTTCCTCATCTCATCTGCAAATGATCTTCTCATCTCTTCATTTCCACCAAAAATGATACCATCTACAAATATCTCAACAATCAACAACCTGACATCTTTCTCAATCTTCAAATACACATTACTGTTATCACTTATTATGATGAAACCAATCTGAATAAGATATGAATTCAAACATTCATACCATGTCCTAGGTGCTTTTTTCAACTCATACAAAAATTTCTGTAATTTGCACACCATGTTCTTACCTTCTGAATTAGCAAATTCTTCAGTTTGTTGAATATATACCTCTTCTTCCAAAACACCATTAAGAAAAGATGACTAAACATCCATTTGGTATACCTTGAATCCTTTATAAGAAACATATTCTAGCAATATCCTTACACTTTCAAGTCTGGCCATAGGTGCAAATGTCTCACCATATTCCAGGCCTTCCTCTTGTGCATAACCTTTGCACACAAATCTTGCCTTGTTCCTTACCACTTCACCTATCTCATTCATCTTTTTTTTCTGAAAATCCACTTTGTACTAATCACATTCTTGTCTTCCGATTTGGGCACTAATGTCCAGGTATTGTTCTTCTCAATCTTCTCTAATTCTTCTTCCACATCTTTAACCCAATTTTCATCTTTCACTATTTTAGGTTCAAATTCAGATAAAAAACAAGTACCTTCTCTTTCCTTTCTTCTTGTTAACACACTAGAAATTCTATCACAAATAATTTGATCAGGGGAATGATTCAACTTTACATACTTTGGTAATACCAGTTTAAGTCTAGGAGTTTCTTCAACTGCTGATACTGGTTCCTCCTCATTGACTTGTCTATCCTAATTTTTAGCATCTTTCTCCACCATTTATACATAAACAAAACCTTGATAGTCTTCAGGTTCTTTCTATATTCATCATTTTTCTCAGAAAATTCATTTATTCTTATAGTGGCACTTTCCACTATCTTAGTTGTTATCTTGTTCAAGCACTTGTAGGATTTTCTCTTTGAGGAGTATCCTAAGAATATCCCCTCATCACTTCTTGGGTCAAAATTTTCTGTATTTTCATTTCTCTTTATGTAGCATCTACTCCCAATTTTTTTAAATAACTTACACTTGGTGATTGACTATACCATATCTCATAAGGAGTTTTGTTTGTACCTTTCTTCAACTGAACTCTATTCAATGTGTAAAAAATAGTGCTCGCCGCTTCTCTCTAAAATGTCTGTGCAACACCCTTTTGAATCATTAATTTCCTAGCACAATCAATGATAGACCAATTTCTTCCTTCAGTAAAACCATTCTGCTGAGGTGTTCTAGGAGATGACACCTGTCTTCATATTCCCTATTCTTCATAATATGTAGTAAATTATTGTGAAGTAAACTCACCTCCTCTGTCAGATCTAAGATATTTTAGGGTCTTACTGGTCTCCTTCTCCACTCTAGTTTTGTAGATCTTAAACATGTGAAAAGATTCAGATTTATCCCTTAAAAATATAACCCACATCATTCTAGAATAGTAATCAACAAACAACATAAAATATCTATCACCATAGTAACTCTGAGTTCTCATTGGACCACATAGATCAGTATGAACCATATCTAAAATATTTCTAAAAGAATAATTTTTACTGATGAAACTAGAACTAGTTAACTTCCGAAGATGAAATTATTTACACATTACATTTTCTGGTTTTACTAGGTTAGGAAAAACTCTCACTATCTTCATCCTACTAACTTTGATAAGGTTATCAAAATTTACAAGACAAAACCTCTTATACCACAACCAACAATCTTTTACCTTAACAATCAGGCAACTCTTAATAGTAGAATTTAGATGGAACAAGTTACCTTTAGTTTGTTCATCGGTAGCAATCAACTCTCCTGATTTCCCAATAGTCCTGCAGCTACCTTCATTGAAATCCAATCTATACCCTTTTTTATTCAATTGAGAAACACTTAAAAAATTGTATCTCAGACCATCAACCCAATAAACATCATCACAATTTGTTTTATCATTCAAAGCAATAGATCCTTTACCTTTTACTAGATAGGGAGCATCATTCCTAAATCTCATCGAGCCTCCATCACATTCTTCCATATTGATGAATTTGATTCTATCACCAGTCATATGATGAGTGCACCCACTTTCAATAATCCAATTACCAATTTGATTCATGTTAAAAACCAAAGCTTTCCCACCTTCTTTTGAGGGTTTTTACTTTACTGCAACAAACACAATTTCTTCTTCATCTCTTCCATCATATTCCTCACTGTTAACATGTTCTTCAGCTAGGTAGCATAATTTCTTGTTTTTATCCTTGAATCTTCTTGGCTTCTCCTTCCTTTCATTGTCAGGGCATCTAGAAGAAATATGTCCAATAGTGTTACATGCAAAGCACTTCAAAGGTACTTACCCTTATATTTACCTTTTCCTCTAGGAAACCTTCTAGCAAATAAAGCTTCCATTTCCTCTTGATCTCTTTCTTCAGATAGGATAGATTCATAATCACTAAAGTAACATGCTGAAGAACTGTTAGATAACTCCTTTCCTTTCCTAGATGGTGCAAGAGTCAATGATGACTTGAAAGAAGCTTCAACTTTAGGCATACTATTATCACAATTTCTTAACTCAAATGCAGTTAATTTTCCTATTAATGCATCAAGAGTAGCAATAAAATTTCCTAGAGATCCAATCTCCTGTATATCTAAAACCCTAATAGCATATTGAGGCAATACAGTTCTTAACATTTTTCTTACCACGTCCTCCTCAAGAAGATTACCACCGACACCTTAGATAGAAAAAAAATAAATTCTTTGATTCTTTGATTGCATTGCTCAATGTTCTCATTTTCTTGCATCCTCATATCATCATACTTTCCTCTCAAACTATCAAGCTCTTCCTTCTGCACATGTGGATCTCCACCATAGATGGTTTTCAACTTTTTCCACATCTCATTAGAAATATCTAAGTCTTTGATATCAACATTCTTTGAATCTGAAAGAGTATTATCAATAGCTTCTGTAGTAGCATTATGTTCTAACATTTCCTTCAATTGATCTGTAGTAAGGGTTTCTAAGGGGAAAATATACTTATTAACCACATGATCCCAATATTGATCACCCATATTTTTAAGATAGAACTTCATTTGACCACACCATACTAAGTAGTTCTCTCTTGTGAATTTAGGACCTTCCTTACTCATCATCTTCAGATCTTTACCTCAAGTTGTTAAGATTCACCACAACAAAGGACCAAACATATGATACCAATTGTTAGTCCCAAGGTAATATTAATGAGAGGGGGGGGGGGGGGNAATGAGAGGGGGGGGGGGGGTGGTGAATTAGTGATCTACCAAATAATCCAAAATTCTCTATCTTAAAACTTAAACCAACATTCCCAAGATTAACCTTAATAACAACAAATGAAAATCATAAGCATCCAAATCTATCCACAAAATTGACACACATATTAATCTTGTGGAAATTCAAGTAGGGAGAAAGCTATGGTGGGGATTAGTACCCAGTAAATGATGTACGCTTCTGAAGTACACCATGTGAGGAGCTTAACCTTGTTAGGAGTTTACAACAACACTGTTAGGTGCTACCCAATTAATGGATTTACCTTAGGCCTATTAGGACCTTTACCCTGTTAAGAGTATCCTTTTTAGAGAACTTTAAACACTTGAAAAAGTGTCACATTGTTAGAGGATTTACAACAAAGATCTGTTAGGATCTACCCTGGTAAGGGATTTAACCTGCTATAACTATTAGGGAACAACATAAAGAATGATATGTAGAACAACACTACTTATGCTTGATGAGATCCACTGAAGCACACAATATCTTCTAAGAATACCTAACTCTTTCTTATCTTGATCACAATATGCACCTTACACTGCACTTCTTTGACACATGATCAACACTCTTAACCTTCAACTTATTCCATTATATACTAAAATTTTAATCCCATCACCTTAATCAAGCCCTAAATTAGAATTTCAAACATCCTACTTAAATCTAGTCACCACATAACAAAATTAAATGCCTAAAACATATTTTCAAGACCACGTCAGACAATACAATAATTTATATAGAATGTTGTGTCAAGGAGTCAAACACATTTTGACCAAATACATGTTTCCTCGAGAATCTTCTCCACACGCTAGCATCAATAAATGTGATTCCATATCATCACCTCCAATCATGAAGACACATCACCACCTCGTAACTAACTCAATTGATTCCACTAAAACTTTAACACCAATCATCGATCAAATATTTATCACCTATGTGTGAGACCTACCTCAGACAGTCCCTATTTTATTGCTTTATTTTCCATGCTTTCAGTGATATTATGCTTAAACATACTGAGACCTTTTGAGACTCTTATGTATTTGAGGATCTATTGAATCCTATGTTATATATTCAGTACCTTATTATGTAATCAGGGTGCACTCAAGATACTACATATTTTTATTCAGTTTCAGTTTATGATGATGTCATATACGAGATTTATTATGTAGAGGTAATTATGATGGAATTATGTTTAGGAAACTGATGATATGTTTATTTAAGTTAGAATGCATATATAGTTACATGCAATGTATTATTGATGTCGTATTATGCTTTCATATCATGTTATTTTGGACCTATTGATGTGTGCAATGAGTGTGCAGGGATGGTTGACCATGGATCTAAATCGATGACCAAGTATTGGAACCTATGTAAATTATGTGCATTCAAGGGTCCTGTTTATACAAAGAAACATGGACCTCATTGTATATGTGGTTTATTTGTAAATGTGGTTTGAATGTGTGTATTTAATTCAGTTAATGTTAATGTGAATAAGCCATGTCATTTATTTTAATATTTTGTACCAATTTTGGCAATTGTTGCAATTAGTGCTAGAATGGCTACTTATGTGAGCCATGGTTGGGTGTAGGGTTATCTAGGGGTTACCTATGTGTAGTACCCAAGCCTACCCAAGGTTAGAAGATTCTAGATGGTCAACTTGACTTAGAAATTCGTAGGTTAACTTTAGGTGTAGTTTAGGAGGGTCTTTTAGGCTCCAAGAAGGTAACCGAGATAAACTATAGCTACCCAACTTGGTACCCTAGGAGTTAGGGGTAATTTTCAGCCATAAATGAGCCTCTAAACTCATTTATTTCTCCCCTAAAGTCTCATTTTAAAACTTGAGCAAATTTGAAGACGAGTGTAACTTTGGTTAACCTATCTCTTCTTCACAAGTTGCATTTAACTCCATTAATGGAGAATGAAGGCAAGTGGGAAGAAAGGGATGGTTAGGGCCACCTCAACTTTGGTTAGTATTAGTCATGTTGGAGGTTTTCCTTTATAGGGAGGATTTTAGGAAGAGTTGGGTGTTCACCCACTCTCTATTCTTAGAGATAGATTTCAGATTTGAGGAAGCCTTTTGGAGAAAGAACTTGGAAGGAAAGCTCTTCTCAACTTTCAAATCCCCTTTAGCTTTGGAGAAAGGTTGGTCTTCTTTTAGAGTAACTGTCATGGTTTTGTGTGTTCTTGAGCTTAAAACTCCATTAATGGAATCCTATGTAATTTTAAAGTTATTTTCAAGTTGAGTTCTTGGTGTTCTATTTTATTTTCTTTTATTTGTGAGTTATTTTGAATGAGATTCTTCAAGGCACACTCACCCTTGGGAAGGTAGAGTAACCTTCAAGGGGGTGGTAGGAAATGACTCTAATTTAGTATAGAGTCTCACATATATGGAGGGAAAGACATGGGGTTTCTTGATACCTATGATGCCAAGTATGGCCGGAGGGATTTTGGGGGCATAAAGAGGTATATTTTATGACTGCATCTTGTGTAGATGGTTATTCCAAGTCCATGTGTGGCTTAGGGGTTCTATTTTTATACTTGGCTTCTCCTACTGTGAGGTCTACCACTACCCCTATTTTCAGGAAGGCCTCTTAGAGACCTTCCTCCTGTTCTACCATGTGATGGGAAATTTTCACTATTTGAATGTATTTGTTAATGCTTTATGTAGTTGTGCAATGTCTGCTTGTCTCTTGTTCCATTCTAGATCCCCAATTTTGGGGGTGGCCTTGAAAAGGCCTAGGTTGGGAGGTGAGCCTCCATGGTCAACCTTATCTAGACAGGTGTCTGATGGACGAAGAAGTTACTAATCACCATTATATGGAAGATGGGGACAACTGAAAAACCTTGGCATTGTGACCTTTGTTGTAACTGTGGTATTTTAAGAGCTCCATTATATATAAATTGTATAAATATCTTCAGAAGAACATGTATCATTCATCATTTTGAAAACCTCTTCATCTTTATTGTATTATGTTGGAAACAAGAATTTTCAAATAAGTTATGCAATCTATTTTTATAATGTAATTGGAAGAAGGGTTTATGGAAATTAATATGTAAATAACATCTCATGAGTTTTAGCAAAATATTAATACAAGATCAATGGTTAAATTTATCAATTGTGTTCTTGAGTAATAAAAGAAATATAAGTATATAATGTTTTTATGCTTAGAAGAAATGTTTGAGATTAATTTTAAATTTTTTTTATGCTACTTGGATAAATTTTGGAAAATTTCTTCAAAAAAATATATGCTTTTTTTTTTTAAAATTTTTTTTCCTACAAAAGCTAAGTTAATATATTTAAAGATTATGGGCATATTATAAATTTTTAAAAAAGGTTCCTAAGATGCCCCTGTTTCGTGACAGAGATTTATTTCACTAGTAAAAAAATAAATTTAATATTCTTTTTTTTCTTTTTGGTTTGTGCATTATATATATATATATAGTAACAAAATATCCATTAAAATTATTAACTATTTTAAACGCAGTGTTAAAAGTTTTATTTATTTGGTAAGCATTGAGAGCTGTTTCTTTTTGTTTTGTTTGGTCTGTGTTGGGGATGGGGGGGTTTGGTCAAATCTATTCCCCATGCACCCTGACACCTCCTTCTCTTCCTCTTTGGTGGTGGTCGGGGGTGGGCGACATCGACCCCTCCCATGCCACCACTGTGTTTAGCACAACGGTGGGCGGGCGAGGTAGCGGTCGCGCCGTGCCCGGGCCCGAGCCAACCCCTTTGCTGTTTAGCTCCTCTCCCTCCCCAGCACGACTGCTTCCTCTACCTCTGCGGAGGTTAGATGCCCTTGCCTCCGATTCGGCCATTCAACCCATAAACATTTTCTCAGGGCTCAGTCATATGAATTTTTTATTTTTGGTTTAGTTTAAATGTTAGGGTAGTTTCTTTTATGTTATAATATATTTTAGTATGGCATAGATTTCATTGGATTAGGTTATGATGTTAGGGTTAGAAAGTTGTAGAACTATTTTAACCTAGAGATTTGTATGTAAGTTAGAATAATGGTTTTAGGGTAATATTTTTATGTTTAAAATTAAGTATGGAAACAATAGAGTTTAGAGAGTTTTGTAAATTTCATTTAATAAAATATTTTAAATATAGATTAGATTTTAAATTATTATCAATATTTTATTTTTTATAGATTAGATTTTAAAGATGTATATAAGATTTGATTTAGAAATGATAATTTATGGTATAGTTTCTTCTTTAAAAAAAAAGAAATAAAGATATGATTAGATTTCATTTTGTATAGATTGGGTTTTATTTAAGATAGGTTTAAAATAGATTTTCTTTAGATTTAATTAGATTTGATTTATTTTTAAATGTAGTTTATTAAATAACGATTTAAATATTGTTTTAAGAATAGACTTTAAATTAGCTTTTATTTTATAGGTTATAACTAGTTCTCTTTTTTATCTCAAAGATTAAATTTTATATTTGTTTAATATTGAATATGTTAGTGATTTTAGTGTTAGGTGATTAATTTCAATATAGGGATTTTTTGAATTAAAATAGTAATAAAAGGTTTAAAACATTATTTATGTGATTTAATTTCTCGTATTAAGTTAAATAGTGATTCAACGTAAATATCGATAAGGGGCTCATAGCAATCCCTTACCCCTGCGATAAACATCTATTAAGGTTATTATCATCTCCTTTGACCGGTATTGTGCACAGTTGAATTTTGGTCAACTATGGTCAAACTTAGTATGACCATCCCGATTTTCATACCAGGTGTTCCCTATACCCCTTGGAACCTAGCATTTCAGTTTCACACTTAGTGGAGGATGGTTGACTTTTTGTGAACCATCTCGGTTTATGTACATGAGTCTTCCTTAGGGATTAGTGGACTCTAGTAGCCTCTTTTTCACACTTATCGGGCATGGTTGACTTTTTGGCAAACTCAGGTTGAATTTTAGTCAACTGTCTCGATTTGCATGCCAATCGAAGTGTGTAGCTTAGGGATCCATGTAGGATAGTTTCAAAAGCTATTCTACCTAGTTTGACCTTTTTGTTAACTACTTAACCTCCTACACCATTTTGCGTGCTTATGTTATCCTTGAGGTAATTTAGTTAACCTTTTAACGTATTCTAAAATTTTTGATTGTGTAGTTTTGCCCAACTCTTGTGCATGACATTTTGGTATCAGAGCCAGGTTTAGTAATATTGGGAACCTAACCCATTGCATTATCCCTAAACTTTTCCTTCTATGTGTAGATGGCTTGTGTCACTCATCAAGCCCGTAGATAGGGACGTGGTTAGAAACATACTCCCATAGCTCGCGAGGAGGTACAACACGAGGTAGAGGATCACAAAGGAAATCAGAGTTCACCTCCTGATCCTAATGCAACACTACTTCTAGCCTTTCAGAACTTGGCCACAATTATACTAGACCACATGCCTCCAGTGATTCATCAGAATATGCAATAGGACTTGGAAGGACGTGGGTCCTCCGATAGAGAGAGGAGTTGGAGCCCACATCCTAGGATTGGTGAGAATCATTTGGAGTAGAGAGTAGGGTCCATTGGAGGACCAGGAGTTATTCCTAGGATGGAGGCCCAGAGATTTTATAGGGCACCTAACATTGGGAATCATATCACAGAGTTGATGAATCTCAGACCACCTCTATTCTTAGGAGAAGCAAATGGGGGCAGGTGTAGAGTCTTGGCTATTAAGCCTTGAGAGGTATTTTGGGTTGAGTAATTATGGTAGCAACCTTAAAGCATATTTTGTGATTCTCCTATTTAGAGACCAAGCATCCACTTGGTGGAGACACAAGGAGTCTAAGGGACACATAGACAGTAATATCCTTACTTGGGAATCTTTCCTTGAGATTTTCAAAGCTCGGTATGTTTCGTAACAGTTCAGGAAACACTATATTGATGAGTTTCATGATCTCCTACAATGGGGACTTTCAGTAGCCCAATATTATGGCAAGTTTCTCAATCTCCTACCTTATGTAAAATACATGGGGGATGAGAAGCTATAGGTAAACCAGATCATCAAGGGTTTGAATCCTATGATTTCAGATAGGGTACGCATGGTACCTTCAGGAGAATTGAGGTTCACAGTGGACATGGCCTTGGTGGCCAAAGAGATAGTCAAAGGACCACAGAATGCTAGGGATAGGTCTCAGAACTGTAATCCCACACCTTAGGTTACAGGTAATCAGAGACACCCATGGAAGGGTAATCAGAGGAACTCCTTAGGGACATTCAAGGCCCCACAACAACAATAGCCACAATAGTCTTAGCAGGACCAAAATCCAGAGGCCCCAAGAACACCTCCAATGCGGACTCAAAATTCCTCTAGAGGTGGGTACATCGGGTCTTCTGGGGCTACAAACTCATAGTACTCTAGGATTTTAGTTGTATAGGTTCAGTAACGTGGGCCATGTTACACTTGTGGTGCCATGGGTTACTTAGCTAGAGAATGTTCTCAGGGTGGTAGTCAGCATGCAACGATGTCTGAACTAACAATACAAGGTAGGGGAAAGTTCCACATGGTGTTTGCAGTGGTTGATAAATTCCCAAAAAAACATTAGGCCACCATCTTTGAGGCCATAGGTGGAATCAGATGAGCATTTGGCTATGGATCCCATCTGTATTATGAATTGACAAATCCTTGCACTTTGAGGCAGGGAGCTGGACCAAGTTAGGGTCCAGTGAGATTGCTATGATGAGGTTACAGTATCTTGAGAGGACACAACACAAATGAGATCTCAGTACCCTCACCTCTTCGATGAACTCTAGGAGAAGTTCATTCCTAGAGGAGGTGGATGTGAGACCTACCTCAGACAGTCCTTGTTTTACTGCTTTATTTTCCATGCTTTCAGTGTTATTATGCTTGGACATACTTTGACCTTTTGAGACTCTTATGTATTTGAGGATATGTTGAATCCTATGTTATATATTCAGATCCTGATTATGTAATCAGGGTACACTCGAGATACTACATGTTTTGATTTAGTTTCAGTTTATGATGATGTCATATATGATATTTATTGTGTAGAGGTAATTGTGATAGAATTTGGTTTAGGAAATCGATGATATGTTTATTTAAGTTTGAATGCACATATAGTTACATGCAATGTATTATTTATGTCATATTATACTTTTATATCATGTTATTTTGGACCTACTGATGTGTTCAATAAGTGTGCATGGATAGTTGACCATGGATCTGAATCGAGGACCAAGTATTGGATCCTATATAAATTATGTGCATTCCAATGTCCTATTTATACAAAGAAATATGGAATTCATTGTATATGTGGTTTATTCATAAATGTGGTTTGCATGTGTGTATTTAATTCATATAATGTTAATGTGAATAAGCAATGTCATTTGTTTCAATATTTTGTGCCAATTTTGGCAATTGTTGCAATTAGTGTTGGCATGGCTAGTTATGTGATCCATGGTTGGGTCTAGGGTTATCGAGGGGTTACCTAAGTGTAGTACCAAAGCCTACCCAAGGTTAGAACTTTCTAGATGGTCAAATTGACTTAGAAATTCGTGAGTTAACTTTAGGTGTAGTTTAGGAGGGTCTTTTAGGCTCCCAGAAGGTAACGAGAGTCATTTTTAGCTATCCAACTTGGTAACCTAGGGGTTAGGGATCATTTTCAGCCATAAATGAGCCTCTAAGCTCATTTATTTCTCCCCTAAAGTCTCTTTTTCAAACTTGAGCGAATTTGAAGAGGAATGTAACTTTGGTTAACCTCTCTCTTCTTCCCAAGTTGCATTTAACTCCATTCATGGAGAATGAAGGCAAGTGGGAAGAAAGGGATGGTTAGGGTCACCTCACATTTGGTTATTCTTGGTAATGTTGAAGGTTTTCCTATATAGAGAGGGTTTTAGGAAGAGTTGCGTGTTCACCCACTCTCTATTCTTCGAGACAGATTTTAGATTTGAGTAAGCCTTTTGGAGAAAGAACTTGGAAGGAAAGATCTTCTCAACTTTCAAATACCCTTTAGATTTGGAGCAAGGTTGTTTTTCTTTTAGAGTAATTTTCATGGTTTTGCATGTTCTTGAGCTTGGAACTCCATTAATGGAGTTCTATGTAATTTTTAAGTTATTTTCAAGTTGAGTTCTTGGTGTTTTATTTTGTTGTGTTTTATTTATTAGTTCTTTTGAATGAGATTCTTCAAGGCACACTCACCCTTGAGAGGGCAGAGTAACCTTGAAGGGGGTGGTAGGAATGACTCTGGTTTAGGGTAGAGTCTCCCATGTGTGGAGGGAAAGACATGGGGTTTCATGATACCCATGATGACAAGTATGACCCGAGGGCTTTTGGGGGGCATAGAAGGTATATTTTATGACTGCATCTTGTGTAGATGGTCATTCCAAGTCAATGTGTGGCTTGAGGGTTCTATTTGTATACTTGGCTTCTCCTACTATGAGGTCTACCACTACCCCTATTTTTAGGAAGGCCTCTTGGAGACCTTCCTCTTTTTCTACCATGTGATGGGAAATTTTCACTGTTTGGATGTATTTGTTAATGCTTTCTATAGTTGTGCAATGTCTGTGTCTCCCATTTCATTTTGGATCCCCAAGCTCGGGGGTGGCCTTGAAAAGGCCTAGGTTGGGAGGTGAGACTCCATGGTCAACATCATCTATATAGGTCTCTGATGGAGGAAGATGTTACTAATCACCCTTATATGGAAGATGGAGACAACTAGAAAACCTTGGCAATGTGACCTTTGTTGTAACTGTGGTGTTTTAAGAACTCCATTATATATAAATTGTATAAAGATCTTCAGAAGAACATGTATCATTCATCATTTTGAAAACCTCTTCATCTTTATTGTATTATGTTGGAAACAAGAATTTTCAAATAAGTTATGTAGTCCATTTTTATAATGTAATTGGAAGAAGGATTTATGGAAATCAACATGTCAATAACATCTCATGAGTTTTAGCAAAATCTTAATACAAGTTCAATGGTTAAATTTATCAGTTGTGTTCTTGAGTGATAAAAGAACTATAGGTATATAATGTTTTTATGCTTAGAAGAAATGTTTGATATTAATTTTAAAAGTTTTTTTTTAAATGCTACTTAGATAAATTTTGGAAAATTTCTTCAAAAAAACATATGCTTTTTTAAAAATATTTTTTCTACAAAAGCTAAGTTAGTTTATTTAAAGATGATGGTCATATTATAAATTTTTTTAAAAAGTTCCTAAGATGCCCCTGTTTCATGATAGAGATTTATTTGACCAGTAAAAAATATATTTAATATTATTTTTTTCTTTTTGCTTTGTGCATTACACACACACACACACACACAAACAAAATAGCCATTAAAATTATTAACAATTTTAAATGCAGGGTTAAAAGTTTTATTTTTTTGGTAAGTGCTGAGCGCTGTTTCTTTTTGTTTTGTCTGGTCTATATGTTGGGGATGGGGGGTTTGGCCGAAGCCATTCCCCATGCACCCTGACACCTCCTTCTCTTCCTCTGTGGTGGTGGTTGGGGGTGGACGACGTCGACCCCTCCCGCGCCACCACTATTTAGAATAGCGGTGGGTAGGCAGGGCAGCGGCCGCGCCGCGCCCGAGCCTGAGCCACCCCCCTCTACTATTTAGCTCCTCTCCCTCCCCAAAACAAGTGCTTCGTTCGCCTTTGGGAAGGTAAGATGCCCTCGCTGCCAATTCGGCCATTTGGCAATTCAACCCATAAACATTTTCTTAGTGCTCGGTCATATGAATTTTGTATTTTTGGTTTAGTTTAAATGTTAGGGTAGTTTCTTTTATGATATCATATATTTTAGTATGGCATAGATTTCATTGGATTAGGTTATGACGTTAGTGTTAGAAAGTTGTAGAACTATATTAACCTAGAGATTTGTATGTAAGTTAGAATAATGGTTTTAGGGTAATATTTTAATGTTTAAAATTAAGTATGGAAACAATAGAGTTTAGAGAGTTTTGTAAAGTGCATTTAACAAAATATTTTAAATATAGATTAGATTTTCAATTATTATCAGGATTTTATTTTTTATAGATTAGATTTTAAAGATGTATATAAGATTTGATTTAGAAATGATAATTCATGTTATAGTTTCTTCTTAAAAAAAAAAGAAATAAATATATGATTAGATATGATTTTTTATAGATTGGGTTTTATTTAAGATAGGTTTAAAATAGATTTTCTTTAGATTTAATTAGATTTGATTTATTTTTAGATTTATTTTATTAAATAATGATTTAAATATTATTTTAAGAATAAACTTTAAATTATGTTTTGTTTTATAGGTTATAGCTAGTTCTTTTTTTTATCTCAAAGGTTAAATTTCATATTTGTTTAATATTGAATATGTTTGTGATTTTAATGTTAGGTGATTAATTTCAATGTAGGGATTTTGTGAATTAAAATAGTAATAAAAGGTTTAAAATTTTATTTATGTGATTTAATTTCTTGTATTAAGTTAAATAGTGATTCAACATAAATATCGATAAGGGGTTCATAACAACCTCTTACCCCCGTGATAAACATATATTAAGGTTATTATCGTCTCCTTTGACCGGTATCATGCATGGTTGACTTTTGGTCAACTATGGTCAAGCTTAGTCTGACCATCCTGATTTTCATACCAGGTGTTCCTTGTACCCCTTGGAACCTAGCATTTCAGTTTTGTACTTACCGGAGCACGATTGACTTTTTAGTCAACTTTGGTTGAGTTTTGGTCAACCATCTCAGTTTACGTGCATGAGTCTTCCTTAGGGATTAATAGACTCTAGTAGCCTCTTTTTCATGCTTATCGAGCATGGTTGACTTTTTGGCCAACTCATGTTGCCTTTTGGTCAACTATCTCAATTTGTATGCCGATCGAAGCGTATAGCTTAGGGATCCTTTTAGGATAGTTCCAAAAGCTATTCTACCTACTTTGACCTTTTTGTTAAATTCTTAACCTTCTGCACCATTTTGCGTACTTATGTTATCCTCGAGGTAATTTAGTTAACCTTTTAGTGTGTTTAAAAAAATTTGATTCTGTGTTTTTGCCCAACTTTTGGGCATGACACTATCGCTCAAGAACAAAAATATTGTAACTAGTTGAAAACTCTGTCTCTGCTCACTGGTCACCTATCTTGCAGACCGGTCACTCAAATTAGTTTTTGTTGCAAATTTAACATCTGAATACTATTGACCACCATATCCCATGGCCGTGCCACAAGATACAACAAAGATTTGAAAATAAAATTCAAATCATCTAACATATGTCATTAACTATTCTAGCAGTGCACTGTTATACTTCAACTGATCACAACTTTCTCATAAGATCACTTCAGCAGTAGTGGTCATGCATTAGATATCCAGAGACACATCTAAGTCTCCCCATAAGATATCAACCACTAAAACTCACTGCAACCCTTCATTAATCATAACTATGCTTGGAAACATACTAAGAACAAAAAGTCAATAATTGGCATCAATGACAACATAATATATGATCATCCTATAATAAAATCTAATCATGAAATCTCCAAAACTCACTTATCATCACTACATCAGATATGTCAACATTTGTCACCCATAAAAATGTAAAGAGAATTACAAGGCTCAAAAGAAGATAATACACCCATGGATGGTGTCATATGATGATATGCTCCACAATTAAAATGCCATCTCTCTTATTCAAGAGTTGTAGAAGCCAAGATTGATTTTCATTTCATTTTATCTTTTCATTTGCAACTCTCTGTCCCTCTCTCCTTGGATGCACATATATAGATGATGCATATTGTGATGTTAAAGAAGGGTATACTAATCAAGGAAATGTTATGTTGTGCTTTTGAAGAGGCGTATCTGTTGGTACCCAAAATTTTGAAAATTTAGAATTCCCAATCCATTATCAAGAAAGAAAGTTTCTCCATAGTAAAAAATCAAAGGAAGGAATCTTAATGACACAAATAAATAGAACTAACTAATCAAAGCCTTCAGAAAATGTTGGAATTTTGACATACTACAAAGATGATGCCGACAAAGGATAAAGATGGTCAAATTTTAAAAATCTAAAAACAACCCAGTTCAGGAAATCAAATTTCCTATCTCCATCAAAAATATTATATTTTCACAAGGTGTTTTGGATTTTTGGCCAAAGCCAAATCTGAAATTTAGGTAGTTATTTTTTAGTTAGTTTATTGTTTTAAAAAAAAATAATTTGTAATAAGGGTTATGTCTTTTCACCCTAAAGAGGTGTGAAAGCCACTCAAACACATATATACATAATGTAAAGAGACAAGAAGATAATATATATTTTAATAGGATAGAATTTGATCACAACTACAACATGGACTCTGATGTACTATTTTTTCAACATTAATCAAGATAGGTGCTTGTCTTTTTATTTGTGGTTATAAGTTATATATTTTCAATTAGTCTTTTGGATATTCTATTTCATAGAGTGTTTCATTGTGTTAAATTCGCTGAGTATCATAATTCAAAATTAATATATATAGTTTAAATATCAACTAAAAGATCTGTGTATCTTCTCTTATTTTTATCGGTCTCTTAATTTGAGTTAAATTTGATAAGATTAGCTATATAGATTGATTTGAATTATAAGTCAAGTGGAAGCCTTTGAAGTGATAGTCTCGCTTTATTAAAAGCAAGTTTTTTAAAACTGTCTCCAATTGTACCTAGGATTGAGAATTTTCTAACTCTATAGCCCAAGTATTTAGAAGGCACTGATCTAGTCATTATTTGAAAATTGTCATTTGGTTCATACTTTGTAGTTTGTATATTATTTATTCATTATTTCAAAAGAATTACTTTTCAGTCCTTAGTATAATCCATTTTAGTCAAGCTTTATAGAGTAGAGATTATCAAGAGATTTGTTGTTTTCCTCCAAGGATCATACACCACCTTTGAAAGAACTTTGTTTTGTGTACGCAGTTGTGCGACATAGTGAATTTGATTATTTAAGGTTAATTTAGGCCTACCAACCTTGGCTTGATTAAGCCAAAATTATAGAGGTATCAAGTGGTGCATCACCATTATACTTGTTAGTTGGCCAAAAGTGAACCCATCATTTTTGGGCACCAACAAATTGGTGACTCTACTAGGGAGTTGTCTATGAAAGACAATGTTGAAGATTACCTAGAATCTCTTGTGATTTAATTAAGACTCTACTAGATATAAGAACTCAGAAGACAGTAAGTTTTTTCCTTCTAGAAACAAGGTGGCGACTCTATTTAACAAAAAATTTTAGTCAATGACTCTACTGAGGGAGAAGACCTAGAAGGAGATAAGTAAAGTTTTTCTCTTTAAAGAGGTGGCGACTCTATTGAAAAGAACCCAATGTATAAAGAAAAAAGTTACTACAAATTCAGATATTCAGTATGTACCAGAATACATGTTCACATAAAGTATCAAGCTTTTGTGACCCAAGACCAAAATTTATTATTGAAGTATATAGACCATTGAGTTTTGATAACATCCCTGGTGGTCAGAAATATTTTCCTCTTAAACTAAACAAATATGTTCCAAAATTTTGTGGAGATGGATCAGAATCACCAATGGAGCATTTGCAGGCATTTTATAATTTTTTTTTAGATTGTCATATCTATGCAGAAGATGTGATTATGAAACTATTTATAAGATCATTGACAGATCACACAAGATTGCTTTTTAGTATGACACCTGAAGAAAGTATCTCATCATGGAGAGAGTTTGAGAAATAGTTTCTTGATACATTTCATGATGCAAGTGAAGATGATATGCATTATGAACAGGATGAGATTCAGGATCACAATATGGGAGAAGACTCTTACATGTCTCCTTTAGATGCATTTTTTAGCTTGAAGAGATTTGAAGGGGAGTCTTCTGCACATTTAATGATAAGAACGGTGGACATTCTTTCAAGAAATACCTTCAAACATTATGCCTTCACAAAAATAAGTCATGAGAAAGGTCAAAAAATTGGGAATTACATCATATGATCCTTCTATAAATTTCCTTGCGCATATATTAGAAGAAGATGATGAAGACAGAAAAAGGGAGGCTATTGCTTAGATTGAACAAGGCCTTGTGCTTGATGATTATCTTGGTGAGGAAGATGAATGCACTAGTCATACAGAAGATAAAGAA
>MU223645.1:4345156-4407656 GCA_018584345.1 Thuja plicata
GTACATGATGAGATGTGTATGGAAACATGTATCAATGACCATGATGATGAGGAAGAAAACCTTCTCAGTACAAGAGAAATTTCATCTTTGTTAGACATGGAATATCAAAAACATGTTGAGAAGAGTGTTCAATTTTTTTTGTCAATGCACCATGATAAGCAAGTTGATGGATTAGTACATACTCAGGGGGTACCAGATGAAGAAGATGACAAATTTTAAGAATAAAATAACGGAGATGAAATAGAATAGCATACAACATATAAACATGAAGAAGTTTCAGATGAAAGCTCTCATGAAGATGTGCCGAAGCTCTCTATGTTCCTAAATTCATTATTTGAAGAGGAAGAAAAAGAAGATGTGCTTGAGTTCTCTATGTTCCTGAATCTATTGTTTGAAGAGGAAGTAGAGGAAGATATGTCTATGCCCTTGAATCTATCAGTTGAAGAATATTTCCTATGCAATCAAGTCCATCAACATCATGATAAAGATAGTGGGCCTAGTTATCATTTTGAAGATGATGAAACTCAAAATATGTAAAGAGAAACAACATCTTGAGAATAGGGAAGATTGTGTACATAAAGGCATCCATGTAGAAGAGCTTAATCTAGTTTCTTGTAGGGTTGATCAAATGTATGGGGATCTTCTATTTAGAAAGGACTATAGTGCATCTGCTAACTTTTCTAAGGGTAAACAAAAGTCAAAGCGTGTTAATAAAGCAATGAATATTGTCAATGAGAATGGTGGCATCGTATTAGGGAGATCCAAAGTATTACATGATCAGAATTATGTGTTCGATAGAGGAAAGAAAAAATGTTCATTTTTTGGGGGCTCGAGACCACCCAATTTCACTTTGCATCAGATTAGGTGTGGATACTTGGTCTACTTCTCCAGAGATAGTTGGAATCTCACTATGCTCAAAGGGTGCATACATCCCTAGAAAGAGCCACTGTTGGTACCCTAAATTTTGAGAATTTAGAAGTCCCAATCCATTATCAAGAAATAAATTTTCTCCATAGTAAAAAAATCAAAGGAAGGAATCTTTATGACACAAATAAATAGAACTAACTAATCGAAGCCTTCAGAAAATGTTGGAATTTTGACCTACTACAAAGATGATGCCGACAGAGGATGAAGATGGTTGAATTTTAAAAATCTAAAAATGACCCAGTTCGAGAAATCAAATTTCCTATCTCCAGCATAAATATTAGATTTTCACGAGGTGTTTTGGATTTTCGGCCAAAACCAAATCTGAAATTTAGGTAGTTATTTTTTAGTTAGTTTATTGTTTTTTAAAAAATAATTTGTAATAAGGGTTATATCTTTTCACCCTAAAGAGGTGTGAAAGCCACTCAAACACATATATACATAATGTAAAGAGACAAGAAGATAATATATATTTTAATAGGACATAATTTGATCACAACTACAACATGGACTCTGATGTACTATTTTTTCAACATTAATAAAGATAAGTGCTCTTCTTTTTATTTGTGGTTGTAAGTTATATATTTTCAATTAGTCTTTCGGATATTCTATTTTATAGAGTGTTTTATTGTGTTAAATTCCCTGAGTATCATAATTTAAAATTAATATATATAGTTTAAATATCAATTGAAAGATCTGTGTATCTTCTCTTGTTTTTATCGGTCTCTTAATTTGAGTTAAATTCGATAAGATTAGCTATATAGATTGGTTTGAATTATAAGTCAAGTGGAAGCCTTTGAAGTGATAGTCTTGCTTTATTAAAAGCAAGTTTTTTAAAACTATCTTTGATTGTATGTAGGATTGAGAATTTTATAACTCTATAGCCCAAGTATTTAGAAGGCACTAATCTAATCATTATTTGGAAATTGTCATTTGGTTCATACTTTGTAGTTTGTAGATTATTTAATCATTATTTCAAAAGTATTACTTTTAAGTCCTTAGTATAATCCATTTTAGTCAAGCTTTATAGAGTAGAGATTATCAAGAGATTTGTTGCTTTCCTCCAAGGATCATAAACCACCTTTGGAAGAACTTTGTTTTGTGTACGTAGTCGTGCGACATAGCGAATTTGATTGTTTAAGGTTAATTTAGGCCTACCAGCCTTGGCTTGATTAAGCCAAAATTGTAGAGGTATCAGGTGGTGCATCACCATTATACCTGTCAGTTGGCCAAAAGTGAACCCATCATTTTTGGGCACCAACAGTATCAACTCATCTATTTTCCACCCATATAAATAAGGATCACTATGTTTTTTTCTTTGGAAATATGCAATTTTAACTTCTTATTAGATGATTCCCTTCGAAAGAGGAACAAAAATCATAGGTTCTCTATTATGGTGATTCCTTAGATTTATTTTTAGACTTAGGAGTCCTTATTATTCCTTTTCTTACCTTTTCCACCTAAAATCCTTTGGATATTTTGTAATAATAGCTTGTGATTTGAAAGATTTTGTTGTGCCCATGTGTACCAAGTTGGCTTGTTCTCTTGTGAATTGAGATAAAAACCCATCAGGTATTTCGTGTGAAATACCTAGAGCATTCATAGTATCTAAAATGTAGAGACAAAAACTAAATAATCAAGAGGTAGCTTATTCTTAAAACCAAAGGTGTAAACATTTTTTCAGCCTAAAGAAATCAACAATAAATACATACAACTAGAACCTAGCCCAGTAAGGGGATCAAAACCCATCCCCAACTTCTAGTAAGTAAAAGATAGAACCCCAACAAATGCCCTGGTAAAACAACACCATTATACATTCACATCCTCATTAATTAACTTCTTTATTTTAGTAGATTACTCCTAATAAAGATGCGAGTCAGCTAAGTGCTTAGGAGCCCATTTATCTAAATATTTAACCACGCCATTCTAATCAAGTGGGATTTGAATGAAAGAGAAAAAGTAAAAAGAGCTATCCAACAAAATAATTTAGCACAATACTAAAATCAATTGCCAATTAACATCATCAAAATTCATTTTCATCAAAAAATTAACTGAACCTTGAGATTCTAACTTACAAATAAGCTTACACCAGCCAATAGAACATCCCCCTTCCAAAGCATAAAGGAGAGAAATGGTTTTCATAAGATTATCATTCCACTTACCCTTGTAGATGGAGAAGAAGAAAAAAACAACACTAGAAATTCCTCTCCAAACTCATCCCAACATGACCATGATACCCTCTAGAAGAGTCATCAACATTAATCATGAACACCCCTTAAGAAGTTAGACACCACTTTCCATATTGATTTTTCTTTATAGGTTGCCCCTTTGCCAAATTGATGATGGACCAAAAAAATTTCCACATAAGCCTAATCCCTTCAACATATCAAATGTCCAAGTTCTAAGGGGATAAACACCTCATACTTAGAATTTTTTTAAATTTTTATTCATATGAGAAAGCCTACTCCATAGTTGTTGAAACCTCAAATTTCTTCCCTACAAGACATTATGATTTTGTTCAAGCCAAATTTGCCAATGATGCAAGAGGGTCATGTCGTGGGTTCAATCTTATCTCCACAATATTGAGTTAACAAGGGGGTTAGTAGCACTGATTTGCAATGGGGGAAATATCAATCAATTACTACTAAGAACGAAACTACAAAAAATAAAATGAAAAGCAATAAAGGAGGAATACAAACAAATGAAAACCAACAAAGCTTGAATCTTCTATTGTCTCTCTCTACTACCTCTCAAACACTATTTGTGTGGTGCTCAGTATTGGTTTCAACAACCTCTATGACTTGGGAGCATCAAGAATATGATATTGAATGTGTGATCACAAGAAGGCTTGATGCTTGAACTAATCTGACAGAGTAATGGCACTCAAAAGCTTGAAATCCTGGATGTTTGATCGCAATAAGGATTGATGCTTGAACCAATTTGACAGAGTAAGGGCAGACAAAATCTTGAAATCCTAGATCCCTCAAATGGTAATGAAGGGTTGATTTTATATAATATGGAAATGATATGAATGGTTGAGATCAATCCCAAAGATAGGAGGATGAACGGTTGAGATCAAAGGGAACTGGAGAAGCCCTCAGTAAAATCCACCTCCTGAACTTGGATAGAGGAGATAAAGTTTGGTTAACTGAACAACTGATTATGAGTTACCTTTTGAACTGAAAAGATAATTTTGGAGTTACCTTTTTGGGCTGAAGAGGTAATTTGGAGTTAACTTTTTGAACTAAAGAGGTAGGTGGAGTAATTCATGTAATCAGAGATCTGATCAAGAGTTCTCTTTCTTGAACTAAAGAAAGGATTTAATTGAATATTTAATTAATTTTTGTAATTAAAGTATTCAACATGTGAGATAATTGAATTATTTTTGGTTTAGAATTGAAATATTGAATGAAATGAAATTAATTTAATTTAGAAGAATTAATTAATAAGTTTAAATATAAACTTTAGGAAATTGAATTTGATTAATTAATGGAGATTAATCAATTAAGGTTAATTAATTAAATAAAATTAATTATTTAATTAATTTTGGGGATTTGATTAGATGATTTGAGGAATGAAATTAGAAGAAAATAGATGATTAATTAATGATTAAAAACCATTAATTAATAGATGAAAATTAGTGTTTTGTAATGTAAGGTCGCAAGTATGTCCATTTTAGGGTGCCTACATTTTCCCCTCTTTGATGCATTGTGTCAAAGATTTTCTATGGAATCTAGATTCCCTATGGATTCCTCAATTTTGATTCTTCCCTAGCTTGCCCTAACAATAGTAGGTGTATTCATGTCCCCTCAACAAATTTGAGCAAAAAGTTGTGACATGAGTGTTATTTTGTTGATACCACAAAATGATTATTTCGGTATCTGATTGTTTGTGAAAATACTTTAATATGCTCCTGACATCAATTGTTAAAGTTTTCGAGGGACATGATGATAAAATTGATGTCTTGCAGGGATTAGGGTTTTTGTGGTAACCGTTATAAATAGCTTGGAGAGCCATTCATTTGTCACTTTGCACTCTTGGAGCTCTTGATCATCGGGTGAGTTTGTTTATAATTTTCACTGCTTTCTTCATTATTTTTGAGCTATGTCAGGCCTTCTGGGAATCATACACAATTTTGATCAGGTCCAGACCTTTTTTTGGCCAGCTAGTACAGGACATCCGGTGAGTATCTTATTCCTTGTGCAATTAATGCTTGTATTTATTGCATTTCAATTTTTTTTTCTTTTTTGAAAATTTTCCCATGTTGCCGCAATCGCCTGCGATTTTGTTGTAATTATGGTTTAAATTCTGCTATTGTCGATTGCATTTTGCAATTGATAAAAGTACTACAATTGCTGGGGTTTATTACCATAATTGTGATAAAAGTGTCACATTTGCTGATTGCATGCCGCAATTGGTATAAAAGTGTCACAAATGTCTTAGGATTACTGCAGTCGCCCTATCATTGATTTCTGGAATGCATTTGTACTTGTCTGATACTTTGTTTCTACTCTGACACTGACAAGTGACAACTTTTTTCTTTTTGCAGTACACTAGGACTATTCTGTATTGCCGGGAGTCCAGGCCTGTCAAGTTAGTATACTGTTTCTAGCTTGTTGAGGATGAGAGAGACATTCTTAGACAGTTAGGTTTATACAAGATTTTCTATATGCCTGAGATCACAACCAATAGGGGTCTAATCTATGCTCTTTTAGAGAGATGATATTCTGATACATGTACATTTTGATTACTGACTGGGGAGTGTACTATTAAATTGGAGGATGTTTGTCGCATCCTTCAAATTCCCATCTAGGATGCTCTTGTAGAGTATTCCCGAGGCCCTGGTATCACTACTTTATCTGAGTTATCTGGTTTTCCCTAGGATCAACTTGAAATGTCTAATCCATATTATATCCCATGGTCCAGGTTTGGCATGGGTTTAGACAGGCTGAATACCTTGCTAGGTAGTTTGATTTGTGGGATCTTGTGTCCTGATTGTCACCAACATGGCTTCTTTGTTGGTTTCAATGTTGTTCTATAGGGTATGGTTAGAGACCATACTATATATTATTGGGGTCCTTGTATGCTGGCGCATATGTACTTTCATATGTTCTATGCGGCTTACCTTGATGGTAAGTCTCTTGGATGTGCTATGACTCTATTACAGATCTAGACATGGGAGCATATTATTGTTTTTAGGCCCGTAGGTGCTCATGATCTTCCTCTGGGGAGACCACATGTATTTATGTATGATGGAGCCATTGTTCAATCCCATATGGGAAACTTGATGTACTACAGGCAACAACTAGACATGATGTCATACTTTATCTAGAGACAATACATGGTTTGTCCTATTTGGGATGGGGAGGATGCACACCTTCCCTTCTATCTTCAGGGGAGGTTTTTGATTGGTCGTGTTAGTGGCCAAATTCACATGATTGATTTTCACAACACCAATAGGGTGTTGTGTCATTTTGGTGAGAGACATAATGTGTCTAATTATTATGCCTACTTTGCTTGCCGGTCGAGGGATGTTACTCTGTGGGGTGGCATCATTTCTCTAGATTCTGCTAGGATAGAATTCATGGGTCTACTTCTTGTTGCCTGGACATGGTGATCAACCACTGCGGATGTAGGTATATGTTTTGGATAGCCATGCTTGATGTTATCTCTCTTGTTATGCTCTCTTTAGAAGTAGATATCTTTTGATTAGTCACTTATGCTTATCATCCATATGGTACTGATTTTGAACTTGTTCTCTTTGCAAGAACTACCTCTCAGTATGATGCATGGTGGCAGCAGTCTTGACCTATTTCTTTGACCGATGTATCTCATCTTGTCATTGGTACAATTTTGAGGAGGCATCGACAGAGACAGAGAGGGAGGGATGGAGGTAGGGGTGGAGGATGAGATGGTGGGAGGGATGAAGGAAAAGATGGTAGATGAGGGAGAGATGGTGGTCAGGGTGGTGGGAGAGATGATGGTTGGGATGGTGGGTGGGGAGGTAGAGATGATGGAGATGATCTTGGTGTTAGGGTTTGGTGGAACTGAAACAATATAAGAATAAATAGTTATATGCATAAACAATATAAGAAAGGAACTAAACACAGATAACACACACATTTAATGTGGTTCACCCAAAACCTAGGCTACATCCACCTACACAACCATCCAACCTTTCTTATTATCTAGAAAAAACATACACAACCTTACAATGAATTATACATCTCAAATGCTTATAACATGCATTTTAGGGAAACATCTAAAATCAACCATTTTAGGGTTTTACAATATCCATCTTCTTTTTCTTGATCAACACCTATTACATGATCAGTCACCATAATATCAACAATCTCCCACTTGGAGACTGATCATGCTCCACACCAAACAATCTCCCACTTGGAGATTGGAACCAGATGACAATGTAGTAGGTGCAACTCCCACTGGATAAAAGACCTTGTTGTGTATTAACCCCACGAACATCAGTCAAGAACCCAATAGAAGTTGAGCAAGAAACCAGCTTCTCCTTAGGGACTTCCTTCATGAACATGTCTGCAGGATTGCCACTTGTGTGAATCTTTTCAAGCCATAATTGGCCATCCTCCAAAACAAACCTTATGAAATGGTACCTAAGTTGTATGTTCTTTTTCCTTGAATGAAAACAAGAATTATTTGAAAGATGAATGACACTCTGGCTATCACTGTAAAATGGGTGATCTTCCTATTTCTAACCCAATTCCTCTAGAAAACATCGTAACCAAATCATCTCCTTTCTAGCTTCTGTAGCAGCTACATACTCAGCTTTAGTAGTTGAAAGTGCATTAAATTTTTGCAATCTAGAAATCAAACTGACTACAGTACCCCCTACAGTGAAAACATACCCTGTAGTACTCCTCCTTGTATCAATATCTCCTACCAGATCAGAGTCAACAAATCCACTCAGAACAGAACTAGATCCTGTGAAACATAATGCCTTTGTAGTAGTTCCTCTCAAATATCAAAGAATCCATTTGACAACATTCCAATGTTCCATACCCAGATTGCTCATATATCTACTAACAACTCCCATTGCATGAGCAATATCTGGTCGTGTGCATACCATTACATACATTAGATTGCCAACAGCTGATGAATACAGGATGTTAGACATTTTATCTACCTCTTCCTGTGCCTTTGGGCACATTTCCTTAGTCAATTTGAAATGACTAGCCAAAGGTGTACTGACTTCATTTGCATCCTGCATATTAAATCTTTTCAACACCTTCTTTATATACTCACTTTGAGACAAATTCAAATTTCTATTTTTCCTGTCCCGTGTAATCCTCACACCAAGGATTTGCTTAGCAACACCCAAATCCTTCATAGAAAATGACCTTGCTAATTTCTATTTAAGTTAATTTATGTGTTGCATATTGGACCCAACAACAAGCATGTCATCAACATAGAGTAACAGGATAATGTAAATCCCATTATCCAATCTCTTAAAATATACACAGTGATCAGAATGACATCTATGGTAACCTTGTTCAGCCATGAAACTATCAAATTTTAAATACCATTGGCAGGGTGCCTGCTTTAGGCCATACAAACTCTTCCTTAACCTGCACACCGAATTCTCCTTACCCTTGACCTCATATCCCTCTGGTTGCTGCATGTAAATTTCCTCCTCCAAATCTCCACAGAGAAAAGTTGTTTTGACATCTAGTTGTTCAAGATGCAAGTCATGTGCAGCCATAAGACTTAGTACAGTTCTAATTGAAGTCATTTTTACAATAGGGGATAATATTTCATCAAAATCTATACCCTTTTTCTATGCAAAACCTTTTACCACAAGTCTAGCCTTATACCTCTTCTTTCCTTCATCTTCCTCCTTCAGCCTATAAACCCATTTGTTAGGCAAGGCTATTTTTCCTTCAGGTAAAGGGACTAAGTCCCAAGTCTTATTTTTCAACAAGGAGTCCATCTCCTCTTTCATGCCCAACTTCCACTATTGTTTGGCATCCACCTGCATTGCTTCTTCATATTCTTCTGGTTCACCAGGATCAGTCAATAAAATGGAATACAAAGAAGGAGAAAACCTTTAAAGAGGTATACTTGAACTTTTAGAATGTCTAACACTTACAAGAGTTTGTGTGATAACTTGTTGTTGCTGAGCATCAGGTACCAGTGGTGTTCCTTTTTCAGGAGTCTCATCCAACACCACATATTCTTGTCTGACCTGTTCATGCTTCTTTTCCTGCAACTGTTCTTTATACATGACCTTCTCATTGAATATAACATCTCTACTTCTAATTATCTTAAGATTTTCAAAATCCCATAACCGATAACCATAGTCATCTACTCCATATCCAATAAAAGTACATTTTTGAGATTTAGCATCAAGCTTGGTTCTATTTTCTTTATCAACATGGACAAAAGCTTCACAACCAAAAGTTTTTAAGAAATGAATAATTTACCTTTTTACCAGTCCATGCTACCTTTGGAATACCACCATCCAAAGGGGATGAAGGTCCTCTATTTATAAAATAGACTGCAGTGTTTACAACATCTGCCTAGAAATGAAGGGGTAGTCCAGCATGCAATCTCATGCTCCTTGCATGTTCCATGATTGTCCTATTCATTCTTTCTGACACATAATTTTCTTTTGGGGTTCTGGGAATTGTCTTCTACATTCAAATTCCATTGATAGAACAATAATCTTCAAAGGATGTGCTGCAATACTCACCTCCATTATCGAAACTGAGACACTTCAACTCCTTTCCTGTCTCATTCTCAACCAAAGCTTTCCATTTCTTAAATGTTTCAAAAACATCAGATTTTTGTTTCAAAAAATATACCCATGTTTTATTGGTTGAATCATATATGAAAATAACATAATAATGAGAGCCACCAAGAGATGATACCTGAGCCAGTCCCCATACATCTGAATGCACTAGCTCTAACTTCTCACTCTTCTTTTCTTTCCCAACTCTAAGAAATCTGACTCTTTTCTGTTTACCATAAACACAGTTTTCACAGAACTCTAAATCAATATTTTTCAGTCCTAGCAATAGATTTTTAGAGTGAAGGATTTTCATCCCTTTCTCACTCATGTGCCCAAGCCTATGGTGCCACATTTTTTAATATGTTCCTGCAACATCTATAGTAACTTTCCCTGCATTAACATTATCAGTAGCAACTAAGGTAGAATAGGTGTTACCAGTACACAAATATAATGTGCCTATATTTGAACCTTTAGCTACTACTAATGAACCTTTAGTGACCTTCCAGACATTGTCTATAAACATGACTATGCAGCCTTCACTACCCAATTGTCCCACTGAAATTAAATTTCTTCTTAAATTAGGGAAATGCCTTACCTCCTGCAGTAACCAGTCATTTCCATTTGGCAACTTGATCTTTATTTTCCCTTTCCCAACAATAGGACATGGCTCATCATCACCCAAATATACCTATCCAAAATCACCTTGAATATAATCTTGAAAATATTTTCTATGGGGTGTAGCATGGAATGAAGCCCCAAAATCAATTACCCAGGAATCATTAACATTATCCAAACATAATACTAAAGCATCTTGTAAAGTATTACTTGCAACATTATCTTCCTTACTGTTATCTTCATTTTCATCTCCTTGTTTGTTTTTACAAGACCAATAGTCTTTCTTCAGGTGACCAAGATTTCCATAGTACCAACAATCTTTCTTTCCTTTAGATTGAGAATGTCCTTTATTTGACTTCCCTCGTGACTTGTCATGTGAAGGGCCTTTTCCTCTTTCACTTTTTCTTCCTCTGTTCTCCATGTTTAAAGCAGAATCTGATAAGGTTGAAGTTTCACCTATGATTTTCCATCACATTTCCTTGCTTAGGATAACACCAACAACTTCATCAAATTTCAAAGTATTTGAACTAGAGACAGAGTTGCTTATATCCATAACCAAACTATTCCAGCTTTCTGGCAAAGAACATAAAAGTAAGAGAGCCCTAACCTCTTCATCGAATATAATTTTTACAGATGAAAATTGACTGGTGATGGTATTAAATTCATTTAAATGATTTGATACAGATCCTCTCTCACCCATTTTCATATTAAATAAACACTTCATAAGAAATACCTTATTCGAAGCTGAGGGTTTCTCGTATAACTTAGGCAATGTCTCCATCAACTCTATGGTATTTGTTGCCTTTGATATGTTGAATGTTACAGACAGTGCAAGGCACAATTGAATAGATCTTGGTGTCTTCCTATCCAAGACCTCCCAATCCTCTGTTGACATAGTTCCTTGTTTCTTGGTTTTTCCTTCTAATAGCTTCCACAGGTCCTTTTGATACAGATAATCTTCCATCTACATTTTCCACAACTCAAAATTCTGGCCATTGAATTTTTCATTCTTGAATTTGGAATCCTCCATTGCTCCCACTCAAAACTGAAAGTCCTATCAATCTACAACAAAAAACCTCGCTCTGATATGAATTGTTAGGGTTTGAAAGAACCGGAACAATATAAGAATAAATAGTTATATGCAAAAACAATAGAAGAAAGAAACTAAACACAGATAACACATAGATTTAACGTGGTTCACCCAAAACTTGGGCTACATCCACCTACACAACCATTCAACCTTTCTTATTATCCAGTAAAAACATACACAACCTTACAATGCATTATATATCTCAAAGGCTTATAACATGCATTTTAGGGCAACCTCTAAAGTCAACCATTTTAGGGTTTTACAATGTCGGTCTTATTTTTCCCAAAAAAGAAAATCTCTTTCCCAAAAAAGCACTAGACATGTCACCACAATATCAACACCTAGGCCTGGTGGTGCTGGTGGGAGGGTGAGGACTAGGGGTGGGCATGGTATTTGCAGGCGGGTTCTTGGGCTGAGTTTCATGCTTGAGGAGGAGGAGGGGTTGAAGGAGGATGCACCTCAGTTGGTTAGGAGAGTGCATCCTTGCACAGGTGCTATTTTTATAGAGAGGGATGAGGAGAGGGAAGTTCTTGAGATGGAGACTGAGGATGTGGAGATTGAGGAGGAATGCACTAGCTCGTCCACTAGTAGCAATAGTACTAGTAGCAGTACTAATGTTAGTGAGATTAGTGAGGACTTATGGGTAGTGCGGGCATTGGTGAGGAGGGATTGGGGGATAGGGGTGAGGAGGGAGAGATGGATGTGGCCATGGGTGGGATGGATGATGATCCATTAGAGATGGAGAGACTTACACAATAGATATATGATCTTCAGGCTAGACTAACTACTTCTGAGGCACACGCTATTGCTTTGGAGAGTAGAGTCACTATTGGATAGAGTCAGGTTACAACAGGAGAGGAGAGAGAGTGATAGGATCATACAGAGGTCAGAGCCTTCACTTATGGTGTACAGGATGTGCCTCATCAGGATGTGCTTGATCAATTCTAGAGATTAGGACGTGAGGCCCAGAGAGAGATTGACTACTGGTGGCACCATTATGAGGGTGTTATTCCTCTAGCTCAGCAGGTACCCAGTTACATGACATCACAAAGGTCTAGTAGAGCCCAGAGGTCGTAGAGTAGTGGTTTTGGAGTTCCTGGTTCACATCAGAGGGCTGCATTTGATATGCCACCTCCCATCCACCTGATGGCGAGGGTGGGGGTAACTCATGTTGATCCTATTGACTGTGCATTTTGTATTTATGTTGTACCATTTTTGTATTGACGATCCATTGATATATTTTGATGTTGTACCGATGATTGTATCTCTGATATACTAATATTTATTGACATTTATGTTGATCACATTCTTTTGGTCAGACTTGCGACCGTTCATTGTACTCAAATATTGAGATATATATGAGATGCAACTTATGATTCTATATGATGTGTAGTTTTTTACTTGATATATGTATGGTTCTACATGTTGATGCATTATGATGAAATGTATGCAATGTGATTCTATATATGCAGACTCTTAGAGTATGATTTACTTTCCTATGATACTGACATATGTATGCATGATGGTTCTTTATGAAATGCATGTTAATATGATGATGTTTATGGATGCATTTGATTATTATTATAATGTATGAACATGCTTTTTTTTCTTATGCAAATAAATGAATAATGCAATCTACTATGCAAAAAATATCTGAGTAATGCATGTGTTAGTTAGAAGAAAGTTAGTGGAAATTTTCTCTGGGATCGATTGATAGATATGGACTAATAGATAGGATGTGTGACCCAATTCGATACCAAGTTTTTCAAAAAAAATCATCATTGCACCTTATTATGAAAATTGAAGAGCATACAATGCACCCAGATATTGCCCATCTGGATACCACTATAATCTCTTGATAACCATAAGGAGTAGAGAGATTGAATAGAAAGAGAACCAAATGCACCTAGATATTGACCATTTGGATACCGCTATGTTCTCTGATTTTGAAAAGAAAGAGAACCAAATGCACCCAGATATTGAGCATCTGAATACTGCTATGCTCTCTAAACAATCTGAAATAAAAGAAAAACCAAGATAGAAATCCAATGCACCCAGATATAGACTATTTGGATATCTCTATGATCTCTTGATTTTGAAAAGAAAGAGAAAACCAAGATAGAAATCCAATGCACCTAGATACAAACCATCTAGATATCACTATGATTCTATTGGTAGGAACAAGAAGATAATATAAAAGGATTTTCCAATTCTTTCCTAGGGTTAAGCTCAGATCGTGGAATTGTGTAGCTACTAGATAAGTGACAGCGCCTACTGCATTTATCTTAAATCATCATTTCCCCAAAATCAAAATGAAACATTCCAAAAATAAAAATAAAACAAAATAATGTCATGATCCATCATAGCTACTCCCATCACTTAGTGGTATCCTAGAGTAGCATAAGAACATAACCACAAAAGATAGACTGACATATGACTGAAGAATGACCTAATCAACCATTTATTGTTCCTTGATTTGGTTGATTCTCTGATGCTTGATTGTGTCTCATTCAAGAATGAATGGCTCATATAAGGATGATCCATCTGGTTTTGAGCGTATCTGTCACTGTGTAAGATAATTGATTTGTTTGATTGACTAATTGATTGATTTGGATTGTTTTGAATACATATTGGATTACTGATAAAGATGATTCATATGAGTCCATTTTCTGATTGGTGAAGCTCATGATTTTGACCTTTGACTGATAGGATTAAATTTGATTTCATTCACTTGTTTGACAAATTGGATAGTTGATAAAGCTGATTCATATGAGTCCATTGCTGATTTGTGAAGCTCATGATTTTGACATTGATTGATTGGTTTGACCACCATTTTCTTGTTGATAGATTGGATAACTGATAGAGATGAGTTATATGAGTCCATTTCTGAATTGCGAAGTTCATGATTTTGACCTTTGACTGATTGACTTGAATTTGATTTCCATTCACTTGTTTGATAGATTGGGTAGTTGATAAAGCTGAGTCATATGAGTCCATTGCTGATTTGAGAAAATCTTGATTTTGACATTGATTGATTGGCTTGATCGCCATTCGCTTTGTTGACAACTGAACTAGTTTATTGCTTTGAGATTTTACAATTTTTGATTTTTTTGTTATGAAGATTGATTTTTTCAGGACTTTTTTCTCTTTTTAGGATTTTTGATGACTTTTTTAAAATTTTAGGGATTTTTTCATGGCTTTAGAATTTCCCCCTAATCCGGTGGTCTAGTACAAACCATGTATAAGTGTTGATTCTCAAAGGGAATTGTGCTTCTGACTATAGCTTGGGTAGCCAATTTTGTATACTAGGAGCATAAGCTTTGATCCTTAGAGTTCATTGATAGTGAAGCTAGTTCACTTGGTGCCTGTTTTCTAGGTTTTCACCAATGTACTTTCTCAATAGTGCCTATTTACTAGGTTTTAATTGAGAGAGCGACTCTATTTCTCTTTACTTTTTTTTTTCTCTTTCTTTTTTATTTTGATTTTTTGTATTTTCTGGAAATGTAGATAAGTGCCTTAACCTTGAGACCTCAAGTGTAGAACATCTTGAGGTGCATGCTATTGATATAACTTGGGAGTTGATTTCCCTCTATTGTTGCTAGGTAGTATGCTCAACTATTGCAAGATGTGACAATGACATAAGGTCCTAGCCAGTTAGGCTCAAATTTTCTTGGTTTTATCCTTTCTTCTTGGTTCTTTTTATTCTCCATAAGTACAAGGTCTCCTACCACAAAGGTTCGTGGTCTTACATTCTTGTGATAGTTTATGTTAGTCCTTTTTCTTGTAAATGTTGATAACACATCTTGCATAATTATATAAACCCAAAGATGCATCTTTAATAACAAGCACTAATGTAGTAAGGATTCTCATCCTTCTTCACTTCGAGCTTAGAGGCTCAGGCAGGTGCACCTATTGGATTCACTCTTTCAATGAATCATGGGATGGATTCCTGCCCATCAAACTAGATCTAACAATCATTTAAAGCTCTTAAAAAAAAAAGGTAAATGCTGATTTGAATGATTTTGCTGCAGTTCTTGTATAAGACTAGTGCCTAATCCATTGGGTATAGAGTCATGTTGAACTAAAATTCACAAAGATTCACAACTCAATACATTTGAAACCAGTAAAATCCCTTACATACTACTTCTTTCATCACAAATACATGATCAAAAGATCCACATTTCATTGAAATTCTCAAGAATTATCCAACAAGATTCACTCCTTCCTTGAAGGAAACTCAAGAATAATATCACAATCTACCTTGTAGATGACAAACCATAAATTCCTTACAAGTCTAGTTCATAAGAATTCCAAAAAGACACAGAGACATCAAATGCTTGCAAAGAGATCTCAGTTGTATTTCATTAATAAAACATTTCTTCAATACATACAAATGACAAAATACTCTAAAATTATATCACTAATCTTAACCAAAATTTGCATTAATGGAACCTTGAAAATCTGGAGAGTTTCTCTCAGAATTTGGAACCCCTGTACAATGAAGAAGAAGGACATAAGTAGAAGAAAAAAGAAACTCAGAATCACTCCTTGATTGCCATGTGTCTCTTCCCAAATGTCTCTATAAAATATCCTCTCATCTTCACAAACTAAAATCCGATATGATTTTTAAAATATCTCCCTTGCTCCATCTGAAACAAACCTTCTCAAATTTCAATTGCCTTGGAACTACTTAGAAAAAATCTTCCATTTTCAAACACGAATACGTATTCATGTTTCCAGTGTAGATTTAATTATATTATAGTATATTTTCAATAGTCTATTTTAAATCTGCACATTATTCTTTACCTTGGCACTTTAATCTTTTAATTTCTGCACTTTACTTTCCTTTTTTCTATCTAGAAGTGGCTAGATTGCACCACATGTCACTACCTGTCTGGCTTTTCTTGAACACCATAAATATGTGACTAACCACTAGAATTCATGTCACGCACTCACTACACTAAAATCCAGCGCCTCTTAACTGTTGTTACTGTGTGACTAACCACCAGTCGCGCACTCGCCGGTTAACTCCCTAACTGCCTGCTTGTCTCGCGAGTGCACGACTAACCACTAGTCGCGCACTCACCGATTAAGTGATTAACTACCTACTTGTCTTGTGAGTGCGTGACTACAAGATACCTGGCACCCTTAGGATCTGTGCACACTCTGTCCATCCACTGCCATGTCACCTACGTGGGTCCCGCTAAAAAATTTATGTTGCCAAAGTTTCCACTACTTGGGCACACATACAAAGGCACCTCCTACACATTATTTCCAAGAGCCTCCAATATTCACTTCAAATTATAGTGCAAGCACTTTACCTTCTAAAACATGGAAATGTCCCTCACCCCACCAATGTGGGATAATTGGTTTTGAAAGTTTTGAAAGTTTTCCCTCCTGCATGCCAAAACATGTTTGTACTTACCCTCGGGCAAGCATGGCATCCCATGGCTGAGCATTATTGCCAAGAGCTCTTAGCTTTACTTCACATAACACACTGATTTTTTTACTATAAAAACATTATAAAACTTTACTGCCCTACGCATGTAGGATAAAGTCTCTCACAGACCCTTTAACAAAACATATTCACCATTTTCATGACATTGCACAGGATTCTAAACCTCCATATTTGTGCAACACCTCAACAATTTTCATGCCTTGAGGCATTTTTTCCAACAACTCACATGCTTTTCTTTTGTGCAGGCCTTTGGAGACCACGCAACCTCCTCTCTATTTGGTGTAGTACCACATTCCTTTGCATTTTGTCTTGATTATATGGTACCCCCGCCAATTAACTCTTTTTGTAGTATTAACAAAAGGGCTAAAATTCATGTACTCTACATACTAGAGCGTATCCAATGCAAAGTTTCTAGCCCATTCATACTAGCCGAAAGGCTGAACCAAGTCCCCCAGGTAAGACTACATTATTACAGTGTGAGAATACTTCCTCCAAGACCTTCCTAGATAAGCTTGGAATGATCTCTTCATGACAAAAAAGTCAGGGTCTGCTGTCAGCCTATAGTTGTGTATGGAGATTCTGGTGTTTTGATTGGGGCCATCTCTTCCTTGAGCGGTGTATGGAGATACTCCTGCCAATGATATTTTCTTATAATTTTTTAAAATATTTTCCTTGCGTAGAATGATTGGCCTTTTAGTGCATAGGCTTTGTTCATTATGCCTTTGTGCTTCCACATTTAGTATTTGGTCTTACCTCCCCATGCGCATACTATTTAGAGGTTTTGGAAAAGGTTGGAAATATGGCTTTACACTAGCCAATTGCATTTGCCAATTTGCATAAAGTTTCAAATTGTTTCTAAAGTTCTATTTACCACTAAGACCTACTCAACATCTTTCTTTATTCACCTTACATAGGCTTTTGGTTTCACCATGCGTTGGCTTTGTCTTACATGTGCAGGGCTTGTTCTTAGAAACTAGACTGGATGATTTTGATGCCATTAGAAATGGCCAATACTCAAATTTGGGCTTGACTGCAAATTACTCTTCATGGGTCTTTTTTATGGAAAATAGTCTTAATGACGATGAATCGGACTCAACCACTTCCAAAGCCGGCCGATCATTCTTCAAAAAAGATGAGAACTTTAGATACTCTGGAAAGTTCACCATGAAAATGAGCACAAGAAGGGAGGACTGTGAGAGAAGATTTTGGACTATAGGTTTGTACCCTACATTTCAAGCCCCCATGCTTTGTGTATATTAACTAAGCATTGAACTTCAATCATATAAGTTGAGTCCATGAACTCCTTTTATATTTGTGCACACTAATCTCACTAATAACATCTTACCTCTGGAACTTGCTTTAAAAAACTGACTGAACGACCCCTTGCAAGTATGAGGACTAGAAATGCCACTCTTATCCAACATCTAAGCATGGTCTCTAACTAGATTGGCTTGAAATATTTAGGGCTACAAGATAATAACATTCAAAATGAGAAATTTTAGTTATTCTTTAACTGAACACGTCAAAACATATGCAAACCATCTTCAAATTTACTTCTAAAAAAATACCAAACCATGTCCTGAGGTCTTTCCACTTGGCCTACTAATCTATTCATCAACAATGAGTATGCATGCAAAAGGGCTTCACCTGATTCAACTCCATGTGCAAGATGTAACTGATCAAACATGGTGATTCTAGAACACCGTGCAAGTGCGAATGTCAAAACAACAAAAATTTCATTTGGATTAGCCTTTGAAAAAATAGAAACCCATGCCTTGAGGCTCAACCACTGATCTTGGTAGCAAACTTACATATAGGGAATATAAAGAAACAAATATCATCTCAAAACAATCATTCAATAAAAAGTTACCATTTTTGAAAGTGGCTATTCTTCAAAGTTGATTGTGTCATCACTAGCCATCTGCATAAAACACATTTAGATTTGACTTCATAAACCATAGGACCCTTGTGGTCTAAAACCTTGGATATAGATTCACTTTCACATTTAGAAAACAATGTTGAAAGTAGATTCCTGGTGTAGGAGCACCCTAAAATCCATCAAGTTCAATCACCCCAGTGGATTCACAATCAAAGGTCAAGGTTAAATTACTAATTGTATCTAGGATCCAAAGTTCTTTCAATAAGTCCTGTGTGTGTTATTTTTTGGTTCCTATAGCTGCAACACAACACTTCAATAAGTCATTGAATTAGTGAAAAACAAGGGTTAGCAAACATATCAAACACTAAAATCAACCTATTGCTTCCTATCTAGGAGGATTATGAAAAATGCTATAATTGCCCTCAGATTATGCATTTGCTAGTGACATATACAATCCTAGAATGAAAGATTCAAATGAAACTAATCTACATGCTCAAGAAATATGCATATTAATCTCTAAAAATGAAGATTATAACAATGCATAACATGAAAGCTACAATGCAATGTAAATTTCTAATAATATGAACAACATAACAATGCTTTCAACAATCTAAAATCAGGGGCCCATTGAGCTTAAAACTCATTCTATTTATATAAGAAATTAGGAGTGCAAGGAGATATAGGGTCATTAAATGCATGTGTAAGAGAATTAATGAGGGATAGCATTTATGAGGCATGGTGAGGGTATATGCATTAATGATGCATTTATGAGAGATTTAATGAAGCATGGTGAGGGTGTAAGTCGAAGCCTGAGAAAGTGGACTTTGAGGGAAGGGGAGCTTGAGAATGTGGATTTTTTGAAATGGGTTGAATTCCTAGACAAGAGTTTAGGAATGTGACATCATTAGGAAGTGGGTTAGGATGGGATTAAGATTATAATTAGGCTTAGCATGGGCAAAGAGGTTGGGATTAGTTCGAACCCAGGAGTTAAGGTGGTTGAGATAGGTTAGGTTAGGGGTTAAAGGCAATATTAATAAAATGAATTACATAATTAATATATTCATTCATTAATAGGGGAAATCTATTATTTAAGTTTTTGTTTGCTTTTGATAATTAATTAGCACTATAGCCAATTACTTAGATTAATTAGGCTAGAGGATTGGCTTTTGCAAGTGATGAGGTGTAATTAGGATTTTATCTAATTCCCTTTTAATTAATTACCTTAGCCATGTTTTTGATTTATTTTGATAGAATTGAATTGATTTGATTTGATTGGCTAAGGAAATTAATGTAATTTAGTGATTAAATCACTTAGGAGATTAAATTTGGTTTGAATGAATTATACCAGTAATTTAAAGAGTTGTTTTGACATAATTGAGGGTATGATCACACTTAGGGAAAATAGAGTCTATGGTCAGAGTAGAACAAATTAGGGTGGTTACATTTGCTCCTCTTTGAATTGATGTGCGAACAGTGAATTGATTCAACGAAATTTTTCGAGTTTGACTTCAGAAAGTTTGAGAATTTTGCTCATGATCAAACGAAATGCCTGATGAGATCAGTCTTGTACTTTATTGAACTAAACTGATAGAATTGACTTTGAACCTAATTGAACAAAGGTCAATAAGCAAAGATTTTAAAGATACCAATTTTGAACTTGATTGTCATCCAAAAATTGATATTACCGACTTTGAATTTGATCAAACAAAGGCTAGTACAAAGCTACCAGGATCTTTTAATAAGAATCTATGAAAAGTAGACATAGGATATCCAGCTTGTGAGAACCGAAACCTTTAATCCAATAGTCCCGACTTAGTCAAGGAACTGCCATGCCATTAGTTTTTTTTTTGATAATGAAGTCATTTTAATGTTGTTTCAAGCAAGAATTTGATTGATTTTAGTGTGATCATACCCCCTCGGGAATGAAATTGAAGGAAAGAATAAAATCCCTTTGTTGAAATGATGTATCACTTGCATGGGTCGGTTAGATCAAGAGAGAATAGATTAGAACAAGTGAAGAAATGAAGGTGTGTTTAGAGAAAACACAATGGTACCAAGTTAATTATGTGAAAATGTGAGTTTTGAGTCTAATTAAATTATGTCTGACCAAGATTTTTAATGAATAATGTGCAATTTGATGATATAGAAACTAGATACTGATAGTGTAAAGCGTGTGAATCATTTTTGAAACATATGGAGCAATTCTGCATTTTCAAGAGCGGTCGTAAAATTTTTACTGCACTGTGTAGAACAATGTCGGTACGTTCAATTTCATTCCCAATTGATCATAAAGAGAACAAAATGAGTTTCAATTGTTTGGGAGGAGTTTTGGAGCTCCTAAATAGCTCAAAAAGGCAAATATATAGGCCGAAATGTACTTTTTACTCACTCATTTTAACTTTTCACCTTAATAATTTAGAGAGCTCTGGAGAGAAGATGGTTGTCCCCATGGAGAAGCATCATTTTTAGATCTGCCATCAACATCAACATCCAACTGACTACCCACCTCTAGTAAGTACCTAAAAACCTAGCTTTTGAAATTTCTAGTTTTCATTTTCATGCATTAGAGTGCATTTTATAGGCATTTAAATTTTGCATCACATCCCGTATTTGGTGTCGCATCCTGTCAATCCCACATCACTTCTAGTTTTGCCTAAAATTCTCATGTCACTTCTGGTAAATACAAGGTCGCACCCCATTTTAGAGTTTTTAGTCGCATGCTCTAGGTTTGTTAATGTTTTGCAATATTTCGCACCCTGTAAAAATAGGGTCGCATGAGGCATACCGTGTTGCATCCTATGAAAATAGAGTCACATCTCAAATGCCCCCTTGCATCCTAGAAATTGGGGATTGCATCCTGTAAAAAGGATTGCACCCCGTAAAAATAGAGTTGCATCTAGTTGTTAACCTACTGAGCTGCCCAGTTTGCCTATTTTTGTCTGTCTAATGACCAAAACACTTAGCTGATAGGGTTTCTTCTTAGTTTCCTTAGATAAATTTTTGATTTAGGTTGTTTGTGTAATTTTTATCTATGAATAGGTTCCATTTGATGTGGTTTCCTTTCATAGCCCATATCTTGGCCGCATTCTCATGTTAGCGCAAGCGTTGACAAGTAACGAGGCTGAGTTAGTTGCCCGTGTAGATATATATTCTTTGAGAGATATACCTGACATGTGGGTAAATAGAGGGTTGTTGACTGCTTTGGCTAAGAGATGGCATCCAGAGAACAACACCTTCCATCTCCCCACTGGTGAGATGACAGTCACACCAGAGGATGTGTGGTAGATACTTAGAGCTCTGATGATAGGCCATGCGGTTCATTTTGATTCTACTTTTGGCACGTCAATTGCTACTACACGACACTTCTTTAGAGATGATATGATCGCTCACTGGTACCTTTCATGGGATTACATGTGTGACCATTATGATTTTCTGCCTATATATTTAGCTGGTTTGATTGGAAGTATCTTGATGTCGGACCATGGATAGCACGGATTTATGGTGGGCTGGGTCGATATGCTTGAGAAAATGGTAGTTGCAAGACAAATATTTGCATGGGGTAGTTGTATACTGGCTCATATGTACTGAAAGTTACACAAGATTGTGTACCATTATTGATAGAGCATGACTATTGGTATCCTGGTTCTTCAGATCTGGGCCTGGGAGCACATTCCAGTGACACGACCGATAGTTGATAGGTAGCGAGTAGCAGAGCAACCTTATGTATATATGTACTCTGGTTGGATACAACAGCCCCATCTGGGCAAGGTGGAGTATTGGCACCATGTTTTAGATTATATTTTAATGGAGTAGTATGGAAACCACACCTTGATTGTGAGGAGTGGTTATCTGACAGATGCCAGATACCTTATTTTTTCCAGAGTAGGCACTTGATTGGGCGTACTAGATACGTCATTGAGCGATTTTTGGTGACCCATGTTTTGAGGCAGTATGGATGGGTATAGGGCTGATGCCAAGATCTTACTGTGTATGCATAGATACGAGATGAGATGCCATTGTGGGGATGAAAGTTGGGTTATGAGACTACATAGAGAGCTATTGCAGAGATGGTAGCCATACCTTGGATTCTATAGCTTGATGTAGCCGATGCTGGATTTTCAGCGGGATATCTTGTTGAGATGAGAGAGTATCTTGTGCCATGTTTTATAGATCTAGGAGAGGCAATTCCTTGGATAAAGGATCCACTGGATGATGATATTGCTGAGTACCAGCCATTCAGAGGTCGAGGAGGAGCCTAGAAGGATAGAGGAGCTATGGGGAGGGATGGACGCAGAGATGGAGGGAGACATGGGAGACATGCACCCCCAGATAGGGAACGGGGTCCTGATGATGGTGATGATGCCGATGATAGGGGTGGAGGGGTTGTGGGTGGTATTGGAGAGGTGGCTAGTGGTAGTGGGAGTGGCAGGCAGACTCGGTTCAGATTTGTTTCTCCTCAGATGGATCCAGGTCCTTTGTTGGTGAGAGATCAACAGAGGCAGAGGCAACAATAGTAGGATAGGCCACAGGATAGACCCTTAGGGAAGGATATAGGTAGGGACTCAAGCTGAGATGGAGATGGACTATTACAGTGTGAGCATGAGAGAGAGAAGTTTAGAGTAAAGATTGCCACTTTAGAGCCTCTCCTAGTAGATAGAGATACAGGTGGAGTAGGTCAGAGCAGAGAGAGACACACAGGTTGAGCACTTGAGATTTGAGAGAGATACACAGGCTCACATGACAGTACACCAGGGGTAGAGAGCCACATATTATTATGCTCTATATCATGCTATAGTTCCATAGGGTTAGAGAGAACCTTCATATTCATGGAAATCTCAGTAGTTTGAGGGGGCTATGCCTCCTCCAGCACCATTTGTTCCACCTCCTCCTTCTTCACCAGATCAGGGAGAGGGTGGGAGTCAGACATGATGTATCATATTTTATCATAGTTGTGAGATCACATTATATATCTTGATCTTTCTAAGATCATTCTTTTGTACCATGACATTTATACATGTATATATGATTCATACTGATACTTTGATACTCTTTTTGTAGACAGTTCCATATTTTTGATCTGTGTCGTATCTGATATATCTGAGATAGCTATTCCTAATCTTGATATGTTCCTCGATTCTCATGATTTTGATAGATGTTCTAGATTTTTTATGCATATGTGATTATGTTTATCTTGGTCTTCTGATGAGTTAGATTAGATTTGTGATGACGTCATTTATGCTCATTGGATTTATTACTGATATAAATGAGTTTTAAATGATACTAAGTGAATATGAAAATGAATGTTTTTGAGATTTTTCTTTATGCAAATACATGTATGGATGCACTTAGGATGTAAAATTAAATTCAATGCTTGAATTCTTTATTTTTGTCTTTTTCTCTTTCTCATGTATGAATGTAGAATGTATGTCATGGATATGTAACGACATTGATATCAGTAATATTTGATGTATGTAATTTACTTGGTTTTTGAATGAAGCAAAAATTTATTTTAAGCTCAAGTCCTTTTTATGTTGTTCTCTTTAAAATGAATCATGCAATCTCTAAATGCATCTATATGTAGACTCTTAGGACTGTCACTGATATGTATACATTGTAGCATTTTATCATCATTGGGTGCTTGTTGTAATAGACATCACCTGATAGTACAACTGTCACTAATACCCACTGATATCATGAAAGTATGAATAATATGTGTATTGGATGCAATATCGGAAATAAAATTAGGCATCAAGGCATAGAAGCCAGGATGACAATTTAGTTATCTCCTTTTAATGTTTAGGTTAAGGTTCTGTTGAAGTGTAATGTAAGATATACGACCCGTAATGACCTTGAAAATTCATAGCCTTGGGTACATCATGTAGCGTACACCGTAGTGAAAATCTATTTTTAGAAAATAGACAAGGAAATTATTTCAACCTCACCATAGTTTATACATAACAAAGATCAAGATATATGTGGCTATCCACTCATGTTGGAAGCTCTTACCATAAACATCTAGGTTAGGTGAAATTTATAGGATCATTTGGAACAATCACCATACGCAAAAAACCAAGAAAACGTGATTCCTCCTGTCCTTATGAATCTTGTTCTTTTGAATAGACATCACAGAGTAACTCAAAAGACATAACAATCACCAATTTTGAATCAATCAAAGAAAATTTCAATCGCTTAGATTCCCCAAGTATGAAACATCATGGGAACATAAAAGAATTATAATCATATCAAACGATATGTTTAAGTAGTATTGAGAAATACTATTAATTCATTTTTCAAGCGCAGTAGAGATTCATCAATCAGAATTTGAAATGTAAGCAATATGTTTCGTGTCTGAGTATATGTGAGATCAATTGTGTCAGCAGTTGCAATCCATGTAGTGTTTAGAAACATTTGTTGAAAGTGTTTAGAAACACTAGTTCGTTTTAAGTTCTAGGATTTCAAGTGTCCAAGAAATACTAGTTTGATGTTTGTTACCATGTTTGGAGAGGAAATCCATCCTAGACAAGATGCTGAGGACAACCTAGTAGATGTGAATTGACCATGCTATCAAAAGATGCCCCCGGTGTAGAATGACTATTCCTAAGACGTAAATGCAAACAAATCCAAAGCAAGGATAAGACATTTGTAAGGAAACAGAGTCACCAAATAGCATAGCTGCAAGTATGAAATTTTTAGTGTCGTCAGTGCATTGATAGATAGAGCATAGAGTTTGAATGACGCCCATTTGCAAGGTTTTCACCACTTAGCAAAGCTTTTTATTTTTTCTACCAAGACGCCTGTTTGCCAGGTTTTAATCAAGGATACCTTTTTTCTCTTTTTCAAATTTTTTGCTATTTTTGCTTTTTTAATATTTTTTTTTGTAGTATCAAGGCGCTTGTTTGCCATATTTTCACCAAGGATACCTTTTTTTAAGGAATTTTTCCACTATTTTTGAATTTCTTCAGGATCAATTTTCTGATTTTTTTTTTTGACATTTTTTTAGATTTTCACTGCATAGGCTCTGCTAGCTAGACATCAAGCGTAGAACCACTTCAAATGTAGAGTATTAATGGGATCAGGAAGAACATCTCCTTCATGTGTAGCTAGCTAATAAGCTATAGTCCCAAAAGTGGCAGTAATTACATAAGGTCCCAGCCAATTAGGTTCAAACTTTCCTTTCTATTCTTTGTTAGGCTAGTTCTTAGGATTCTCTTTTAGAATGAGATCCCCCACTTGAAAGCGTCGTGGTTTGACCTTTTTACTTTACCCTTTTGACATGCATTTTTGGTACACTTTCAGATGATCGAACGCCTGTTGCCTACCCTCATCAAGTAAGTCTAAAGAATTTACCCTATCAATGTGGTATTGTTCGTCAGTAACAAGACCTTGTGAAGATACCTGCAAAGATGGGATTTCAACCTCAATAGGTAATACTACATTAGTGCCATAGAATAGAGAAAATGGTGTGGCTCCATTTGGTGTTCTGATGCTTTTTCTGTAGGCCCAAAGTGTCAGATTTAATTGTAAATGCCAGTCCCTGCCAGACTTACTCATAGTTCTGTGTAGGATCTTGAGAATATTCATGTTAGATGCCTCAACCTGTCCATTACCTTGAGGATAATAGATTGAGGAACAATGTTGAGTAATGTGAAACTATGTGCAAAGGTCTTCAATGTCTTAGCTTTTAAATTGGCCCCCATTGTCTGTTACAATTGAAGAGGGTATCCCATATCTATAGATAATGTAGTTCAAGATGAACATAGCCACCTATTTGCTAGTGGCTTTGATTAGTGGCATGGACTCAAACCACTTTGTGAAATACTTAGTGGTCGTAATGATGTACTTGTGTCCACTTGAAGAATTAGGATATATTTGTCCAACCAAATCAAAGGCCCATTGCTGAAATGGCCAATGTGTTATGAATGGTATGAGTTCTCTAGCAAGAGCATGGATGAGATTTACATGTGTTTGGCATTCATGACATGTCTTTGAAAATTGAATAGAATATTTTTCCATTATGGGCCAGTAATAGCCTACTCTGAGCAGTTTCTTAGCTAGTGAAAATTCATTTGAGTGTGATCCACATACACCTTCATGGACTTCTTTTAATATGTGATCTGAATCTTCATGTTATAAACACCTAAGAAGTGTACCATCAAGACCTCATCTATATAAGTTATTATTAATGAGGACATAACACAATGCTTTCCTAATCAAGGCTCATTTTTCATTTCTGGATAAGTCATTGGGTATAGTTTGGTTATTTAGATAATCAATGATTTTAGCATACCGAGATGGGTCTTGGGCATTCAAAGCACAAATTACTTGGTATTCGGGTGTATCAAAGGCTGGGTAGGATAATTCTTCAACCAAGAAGTCATAGAAGAATTGATGTTCCTCCAATTGTAACATGGATGCCAATGTAGCCATAGCATCTGCAGCTTTATTCTCTATTCTTGGTATTTTCTGGAATGTGATGAGGATAAAGTATTTCTTTAGGTCATCAACCAGTTGCTTTTAGGGCATCAAATTCTCATGTTTGGTCTGATAATCTCCATTTACTTGATTGATAATGAGCTGGGAGTCACCATACACATGTAACTCTACAATCTTCCACTCCATAGAAAGTTTAAGAATATTTACCAATGCTTCATATTCAGAAATTTTATTTGTGCATGGAAACATCAATTTGTAGGACTTGGGTATTTTTTAGCCTTGAGAAGTTATGAATAGAACCCCTGCTCCAGAGCCTTGTTGCGTGAAAGAACCATCAAAGTACATTTTCCATGGATACTTAGTTAGATGCATAATTTTATTATCAGGGAACTCAATTCTCAAAGGTTCATCATCTTGGAGTGGTGAGTCAGCTAATTGATCCACAAGGAATTTTCCTTTAATATCCCTTCTATCCACATACTCAATGTAAAATTTGCTCAAAATCAGGACCCACTTTGCTAGTCGTTCTATTAATGTTGTCTTGCTTAAGAGGTATTTCAAAGGATCTATCTTTGCAATGAGCCTTACTGTATGTGATAGCATATAATGTCTCAATTTATTTGATGCAAAGACAATGGCTATGCAAGCTTTTTCAATTATGTTGTAATTGAGTTCATAAGATACTAGTATTCTGCTGATATAATAGATTGCTCTTTCCTTTTTAGTTTCATCATCTTGTGCCAACAATACTCCCAATGATGTAGCTATAGCAGGGATATATAGGAGTAATGGCTTTCCATGGATGGGTTTCATGAGAATAGGAGGAGTAGCCAGGTACTCTTTTAATTCTTTGAAGTTAGTTTTACAATGTTCATCCCATTTGAAGGTGACACCCTTATGTAGAAATTTAGTAAAGGGTTGTGCTTTATCTGCAAGTTTTGACATAAATCTCATAATGGACTAGAGTCTTCCTTGTAATGTCCTCATTTGACTAATTTTGCATGGAGTAGTCATTTCTAGTATAGCTTTGACTTTTTTGGGGTCTACTTCAATTCCTTTTTTTGATACAATAAACCCTAGTAACTTCTCTGATTGAACCCCAAAGGCACATTTCTTTGGATTGAGCCTGAGTTGAAATTGCTCCATGCAAAATAATATCTTCTGCAAGTCTTCAATATGAGTATTCCTTTCTTTTGATTTAGCTAAGGTATCATCTACGCAATCCTCCATGTTTTTGTTGTCAATTAGGATTGCACCCGTGATTTAAAGTGTGAAACCTCGCAATCCTGTTGGAACATGGAAATGTTCCCGCTATTGGGAATGGAAATGAATCTCTAGACCATAGGCCAAATACCTCCTTATGATCAGCTAAACTAATTCTTGGTGAGGAAAAGGGGAGAAGGATATACTTAAAAGATAAAAACTACATTACTGAGGTGATTCACCAAAATTTGATGTTGCAGCAAAACTTTGAGATAAATAGATAGGTGAAACACAATTATCAACTAGATGAATTCTGCAATAATGATTCTATGAAAGGCTCCTTAATCAACAATAAAGATGAAAATGTTAACATTTTCACAGTTTAACCACTTAAAATCAGTGGTAACACAATCATAAACAATCAAACTATTACACAAAAGATAACAAGAAAAGGTATCATAATTCTATATAAAACTCCAAGGATCTACTACAAACTACTCCCTTATAATGATGCCTACTTTCTGCAATGGGCAAAAAGAGGTCAAAAAGAAGGAAGTGTTTAATAATGAGGTAAAAATACAAGATATAGCCCAAAGAAACTATAATGGGTCAGATGCACGAAAAAAGCCCACAAAAAGAGGAATCAAACTAATGGAAACTAAAGTACAATTTCTGTAAGAACTCCTCCAAGCCAAGTGTCACTGAAAAACAAATTGATCCTCCAACTTCTCCTCAACTCCCAAAATACGCATAAACAATGGGGTCAAATGTAAAGAAAAATCCCACTAAAATAGGGATATAACTATAAGAACTGTGACCAAACTGCCCCAAAACAACTCCCCAACTGATGCTAACTGAAAGACCACTGAAGAACCACCTCAAAAAGACCCCAAAAAGCTATGAACAGGCCCTAGCAGCAGCAGAACTGAACGTGAACAAAATCTCTCCCCTCTAGATGAGCATAAGATAGGCAGTCAACTGCTGGTCAACCCTAGCAAGGTGACATAACTAAGGCAAAACTGTAGAAGACATCCCTCCCTCCACTGAACATAAGTCCAACTCATAGAAAAAGGCTCTCATCTGCATTTAATAATTAATAATTAATTGCCTTATAACAATGACAATTAACTGTTATTATCACAATATAACATGCAATAATGGCTTAATGATGTAACATCTCTCAAGATGAACCATTTATTTATTTATTTAACCATTAATCGCGATTTTATAATATATTTAACTTTTTGAATAAATAAAATAACTATTTATTTGAAAATTAGATATATTGTAGTATGGCGGTTAATGGTTAATAAAAAAATAAAACACTTAGAACCTATCTATTTTTTTATTTTTATTTTTAAAGAAAAAGTGGGGTCTCCACTAATATTTATATTAATAATAAAACTGGTTCAAGAGCTTAGTCGGGAAAGACCCAGTAAGAAAACCCGACGTCATTACTCAATACAATGATATGCAGAAGCTAGAAGTCTGATTATTGCATAATTAGTTGACCGCAAAAAGCATCGAGATCGAAACCACAGTATTTGCTCAACAACTTATATCAAATTAACATTTACAATATGGGTAAATCAAAATTAACCCCTCAAAATAACTTTGACACACGCATCCAATAAGTAACTCCTATCAGATCGATGTTTATAGATTTGCAAGTTTGAAAAGTTAGACTTTATGCCTCCAAAAAGGTGACCAAAATGTCGATGAAGAAGAGACCACCAAAACCGATAAGCATATGAAATTTTACCCGTTGATTGTGTAGAAGAAACCCTAGATGTCGAGGAGCCATCAGCAGTCAGGAACCCCAAGAGAAACATGCTTTGTTACCCTAAATGCCATTAGAAACAAAATTCATGCAGAAGTTGATACAAAAAAATTTCTGCTGTATCTTTAGTTATTCCTCCATAGGGTCAAAATCTTCGGGGGAGAAATCTGAATGAGTACAAGGTGACCATCCCTCACCGTCTTCGTTGTGTGCCTACGGACCATCCCAACCCAAAACTTGATTTATTTTTTGGTAATCGACCCAACCTTCCCTATTGTAAGATTGGATAGTAGTCCCTTCCAACACTTGTGTACTCTCCGGCCATACTTCCTGCGGATGATCAACCGAGAGTTGGGGCCATCGAACTTCACAACCCAGATGTTGAGAAGATACTGTTGTGCGAGCAAGTGGAGATTCTACAATGTTAGACCTATCGAGCAGCAAAGTTAATGCATCCACTTTTTTGCAAATCAACTCTTCTGAGTCCTAACCCAATGTGCAGCCCAATGTTTGTAGAGCAACAGTAGTTTGGAGGTTTCTCTGTTCTTCCAACACCCTTTTGATTTTATCATATGTGACCATGGAAACATGGTTTGATAACAGTGAATGCTTTGTAAAAATTCCGCCTATCAAAGCATGACCGTTCCATATGTCATACTTTTGCATGGCTCTCTGTAATTTATTTTCATCCCAAAATTTTGGAACCACAAACTTTCGAGCAATTTCTTCCAGTAAATGAGTAGATTGCAATAAGTCCATGGCATTCGAGAAGAAGATTGAAACTAATTGTGATAGATATATTAGTTGTTTGGTCCGCGGTTCTATATTTTCGTGGCCAATGACAAATTTAATTGCTTCCCTGATGTTTGTAGAATGAACGATAAACATACCTTCAAGTATTTCCTCTAAAATTTGGGTTGGGAGAGCTTGTTCTAAATCCGGAGAAGAAATTAGAATTATGTAGTTCTTAGGCATTAATTCTGCGTGTAAACTCCCACATTGATCACATACACTGTACTCCAAACTATGTAATGCCATGGCCCCTCAGCCTTTGCAGCGTTCTGGATCAAGAAAGGTAAGTTACTGTTGTATATACAAACAATGGGATGTCTGTAATTATATTGCGTGTACATGTTACTAATTTGCCCGAAGTATGAGTTAGACACGCGAATTTCAATCATGTGGGAAGTTTGGAAATCTCCCAACTTGCTTTTTACTCATACAAATTTAATGCTATCTATTTTATTTTACAATTGTATTTTATTATATTTTATTTTAAATGAATAGCTAACTATTCATTTCTTTTAAAATAGAATATACTAAAATAAAATAAATATGTTAAAATTTGAGAATCTTAAGACTTACAAAGAAAATAAAATAAAAAAACCTTTTATATTATTTAATAACAATAACATCTATTTGAACCTAAGGTTATCGTTTAATGAATATTATTATAAAATAATATTCATTAAACTATAACTTTTAGTTCAACTAAATATTATTGTTACTACATAATATAAAAACCTAACTTCTCAAGCACGAAAGTTACTTTGAATTGTAACCCATGGGTTACATGAAAAACTTCAAAGGATACTAAAGCTAAACTATGGTAAGAACCACATGGGTTACATAGGGTAATAACCCTAAAAATAGCTCATTTTATTTTGTTTGGATTTGGGAAAATGATGACGTTCTGCTACCATCATGAGGAAACAGGGTTTTGGACCAAACAATTCTACTGTGTGCTGCCATGCTCTTTACTAGCAAGGTGAAAATGTTGTTCTTCTGGTGTTAAGAATTAATATTGTTGCTCTTTCCTTTCTTTCCATTCCTCCTTCTGCTCTTTCTTCTCTTCTATATTACCGCCACCATGAGGGATGTAGGGCTTCTTTGCACTTTGGGAATTTATTGTTCTTCTGCAACCATTGTGATAGGGTTTGGAGGAAAAAATGTTGTTTCTTGCTGGTGTTGTGGCTTCTTTCACTGGAGTTTTCCTCTATTTCTTAGCATGAGAGAGCCTTTTTCTCTTCTGTTGTTAGTGATAAGTGAAGCTATGGCTATCACTTCATCTTGGTATTTGGAGAGGAATACACTGAAACTGCTACTGTTTGCTACTGCCATGAGGGTTTTAAGACATCTTTGAAGAAATGTTTGAATTTGCCTCTTACTGTTGCTAGAAATTACTATACCTATCATGGATACTATGATTTTTTCTCTTCTTTTCCATTCATGACCTTTCAATTGGTAAGTCTCTTAGCTTTCAAAAACATGAAATTTTTTTACCCTCTTTTTATGCTCACTACCATTTGAACGTATATGCCACTTTACAAAAGATTTCTTTCTTTTCTTTTCTTCTTGCTGGAAGTATTTTGGTGGCTGAGATAAAACTTAGACTGCAGCTTTTTAACTTAAAACACCACCTCCATGTATGTCAAACAAACGTGACTTACCTGTTGCAAAAAGGAAAAGAAATTGGGTTCTCTCTGATGTATCTTATTTCTTTGTAGCTTTCTCTTGCTTATGACTGTAGTTCTTTTAATGGTACTTTCTTAGAACTTCAATGTTGTAGCCTTTTGATGATTTGTAGCACTTTTCCCTGTATGCCTTTATGGCTTGAATACTTCAAACATGGGGTTTTTTCCTAAGATAAAATTCATTTTGACTGCGGCCATTTCTTGTTGTAAAGGAGATTTTATCTATTGAAGGCAATGAGTTATATTTTGAAACCCTCTATTATTCTTTGCAATAAAGGATGCTATAAATTTCACAACATTATTACTGTTGTGTACATCAGCATATTGGCTAAAATATTTTAAATATTCCTGTCAGACAAAGACAGTCGTGCATTGACCTTGTAAGTTTCATTGTCCTGCTAGAAACTTGTTAAACCATTAGCTGATATAAACTTTATTACTTTTATCTCCAACTGGAAGATCATTTCCAAAATAGTGACTTTGTTTAGAAACATTATAATTTATGACCATCTTCCAGGCATGTTGTAAGGATTGATATCAGCTATATGATTTCTATCTCTCCCATAAACTTCTCTTGATTTGCAACTATCATGTATTTAATTCTCATCTATCTGCAATATACTCCCTTGTGATAATTGTTATAGTGCACAACTGGGACAATATTATGTTCATGAATCTGAATTTCAACCTTTCTTTAAATCTGAACTTTGGCACAAGTTACTAGCACTATTGATGATTTGTTATTTCCAATGAATTTTCTTATGACAACAATACATTTACATTTTAACATTGCATTACTCTACACATTATGTTGTTCACAGCTGTCATAAAATGCTTCTCCATTAATCTTCATCTCTCTTAATGCATAAGTGATTTAGAAAAACATTGATTACCTCATTTTCAATGGAAGCTACAATCTGAAATGTTCCTCATCCTTGCTACTATACTATACTTCATGCTATTCACTTCCTGAAGCTGCAACTTATGTTCAAAATCTATATTTTTTCCTTTCTACATTGCGCTGCTAGCTGATTTTATGTTCTTGAACTTGTTGCTTGTTAGAATATATCAGATGACAGCATTCAAAACATTCCTTTTTTTAATTTCTTCATTTTTATTAACAACATGTCTTGCTAATGAGTGTCCCTTGGTACTCTTTTCATTCCCCTTTCTTGTGAATGGTCAATAAATCTTCACCGCTCTTTCATATTTGAAGTCATGGCTAAACATGCCTGTCCTAAACATCAAATGTTTATTTATTGCAGGAGGATATACAAATTTCATACCTTTTGTGCATTGACCTCTATTTCCATGATGTCCACTAAATGTCATTGTAACCCTTCAGAACTACTTTAATCACCCTTGTTGTAGTTAATGACAAGATGTATATATGCTTCCCTTCATGGATGATCTATTTTTGGCTCCGTTCACCTTTTGTTGACGCTTTGAATAGCCAAGTCTAAACTTGTAAAACCAGCAGCTTCTTTCAAATTAATCTAAATTGATTAACATTGGAAGGTTTTATGCATTGAAATACACATCCCTTCAACAACATAAATGTATAAACAACTTCATGATTCAGCCAGAAGGTCCCATGCCTGAAACTTATGCATGCCCCCTCAATAGCCTCCTTTAGTCCTCTGGTCTTCACCTCTCCATGACTTCAGTGGTAAGGTTTTATGTGCATAGTGGTTGCATGTCCCTTCAATAACCTACGTAGTCTTCATACATGTACTTGTACATGAAGCAAACAATATTAATAAAACACCTTCTCCTTTTCTTGTTGATTCTAAATATGTTTTATGTATTTTTGTCTTGCATTTGTATTAGTGAATAGAGATTGGCATAATAGAATAGGAGTTAGCTTTCTTCATTTCTTAGTTCATATGAATTGACCCTTCTCTCCTTTCTTCTGTGTTGCAGGCGAATCTCAAATGCGAGCCTAGAACTATGATGACAACCAGCACACAACAACCTTCAGAACTACAACAACAATACCAGGCAATGGGGGGCCTAACCCTTATCCCTCTTGTGTGATTTATTTTCATTTATGAAAATGAAAAATTAGCTCTTCTATTTTCCTGCATTTCTGATTTAGCATGCATGTTTGCATTATCATAAAGCCACGAGTTGTGTGGTTGCTATATAAATTATATTTCATTTTGAATATATTTTAATAAAAAGATCCTTTGTTTATCATTGAAATACAGTTTCCAGTTCTATTGTTTTGAAAGCAACCACTGCTTGTGTGGCTATTTTAAATGTTGCTCTTTTGTTTATTTGAAAAAAACAAAACATCTTTTCGATTTCAATTGTGAATTTGAACAAACATCTGTACTTTATAAAAGAAATCTGCACTCTTTGACAACTTAGGGCAACAACTTCAGATTTTCTGAGATTTTTAGAATGAACCAAAAATGTGACAAAAAATTTGAACATTTAAACCAGTCAACCTCTTAACTCAAAATAACCTTATTTCACCAGAATCATCAGGGCTGATAACAGCCCTACCATTTTGAGCCGCATAGTGAAAATATGCTAACATTTTGGAAACCTCTTAGGGGTGTTTGCCTACAGAACAATATATGACCAGTAGGCTCTCATAATCCATTGGGCGCAAAGTCTTTCTCTAGACTTGAAAATTGAAAACCCCTCCAAACTAAAAACAAACACACTACTGCAAATTGAAACTAAACTGAAACAAAACCATAGATATATCATTGTTGTACTCTAGTGTTCCTATGTGGATTAAATGCTTGTGATATGGGGCAGCAGAATATATTCCATGCATTGTATGATAAGTACAACAATTTTGTCTTTGGTTCCTTCTACCACACAACTAAAACTAAAAATATAAAGGAAGAATGAGCTTTAACATCCACCTAGGTTGCACAATAAATGTCTAAGCTTGATGCTTATGATATGAGAAAATGGTATTTATCCATGTCTCATGTGATGGGTATGATGTTAATGCATTTTTTGTGTGATTGATATTGTTGTTTATGTTCATTCTAACCTTTAAAACTACAAAGCAAACTAACTGAAAACAACTTCTCTTCTCACCATGATTACATTATTGAGTTATGCATCATTTATAACTGGGAATCCCAAGGGATTCTTGATTATGAATGGTATGTACCTTATTGATTTAACCATTGTTAGCTTAGAAGAACTAACTGCTACTAATTGAAGCAAACTAACTATGTGCCAAACACTTATTCAGATTAACTCACCTCAAAAGCACCACTTGAGGTGGATCCCATTAACTGGGATCAACAATTATTCTCCTTCCATATTGGAGAGATGAAAGGCATTGTGTGCCTTGCATCTTGTAATTATAAATGGGCCATTCCAAATGGTGTCAAACTTTGAATGCTTACCAAGTCTACTCTTTAGCTCATCCCATTTGAGCACCAAATCACCTTCTGTAAAGACTCTTGCAACAACTTTCTTGTCAAATGTATTCTTCATTTGATCCTGATGTTTCTCCAAATTTTGAAAAGATTCTTTCCATATCTCTTCCAACTCTATCAATTCAAAAATCCTTACCTCCATAGGCTACTGGTCCATCAGGTCTAATTCCTTGATCAAACTCAAACTGGGTAACTCAACTAAAATTGGCAATCTTGCCTCTTTCCCGTAAACCAACATGTAAGGTGAGTTCCATGTTGAGTGATTTGGGGTAATCCTATCATCCCACAAGGCTTGTTTCAGCTTACTGTTCCAAACTCTTTGATTATCTTCAATAGTCCTCTTGATGATGCGAATCAGATTTTTATTTGTTGATTCAGCTTGTCCATTACCCAGTGGGTAATAATTGGATGAGGTACTAAGATAAACATTGTTCCTTACTACCCAACGAGTAATTATTGCACCTAAAAAGGTTAGAGCATTATCAGAAACAATGGATTCAGGTGTTGCAAACCTTGCAATCATATCTTCATAAAAATTCAGAACTGAAGTCTCATTTGCATCTTTCAATGCAACAGCTTCAGTCCACTTTGTGAAATAATCTATCACTGTTAGAATGTACTTATGCCCTGAACTTGACAAAGGGTTTATGGGGCCAGTAAAATCTAGTCCCCACTTAACAAAAGGTTGTTCAACTTGAACTGGATTCAGAGGTAAATTTGCTAACCTCTATTTATTTGCAAAAACAACACATTTCAGACACTTCCTCACCCAGGTGAAGGCATCCTTAAACAGATTTGGCCAAAAATAACCAGCTTTCATAATTTTTAGTGTTGTAGTCCTTGCAGAAAAATGACCACTAGCTGGTCCATCATGAAACTCTTCTAGAATTTTCTCTATTTGATCTCCATTAATGCATCTCAATAACACACCATTGTAATCCTTTCTAAATATTACATTATCAATTTCAACATAAGGGATAGCATGTAATCTGAAATACCTCCTTTGGGAGCTTCTCAAACCATGAGGGTATTAACCAGTGTGAAGATAATGTTGTATTTGCTCCGTCCAATCCATGATAATTTCTAGTTGGCTCCTCTGATCTGCATTATCATGGGTAAGTACAACATTACCTTGATGTTGATGAGTGCCCTCATTGTTTGCAGCGAGCTACTCACACATTCCTTTGCCTCTTATGAGCTTCAAAACCTTGATTTTCATGTCATACTCCATCACACAGGTTATCCATCCAGCCCTCTTGTTATATAAATCTTTATTCAACATAAAGTCTTTCACACTAGGATGGGCAACCAGCAGATGAATCTTATTGCTCACAATTAGAGGCTTGAACTTTTTAAGGCTTCTTATAATAGCAAGCACATTCTTTTCAATAAAAGTATAAATTTTTTCATAAGCCTCCAATCCTTGGCTGAAAAATGAAATAGGTTGTTCTTGCCCTTCTGCATTTTGTTGTACCAACATTGCTGAGATTGATTCATCAACCCCAAAAGCATATAAAATAAAATCTTTTTCAAAATTGGGGTTAAGCAATGTGGGAGCACTTGATATTGCCTCTTTTACCTCTTCAAAGCTGAGCTTTCCCTCTTTAGTCTAGGTGAAGCTCACATTCTTTTTTAAGCATTGCTGTCATAGTTATTAAATAATATAAAAGGTTTTTTTATTTTATTTTCTTTGTAAGTCTTAAGATTCTCAAATTTTAGCAAATTTATTTTATTTTACAATTATATTTTAGTATATTCTATTTTAAAAGAAATGAATAGTTAGCTATTCATTTAAAATAAAATATAATAAAATACAATTGTAAAATAAAATAGATAGGTTCTAAGTGTTTTATTTATTTATTAACCATTAACCGCCATACTACAATATATCTAATTTTCAAATAAATAGTTATTTTATTTATTCAAAAAGTTAAATATATTATAAAATCACGATTAATGGTTAAATAAATAAATAAATGGTTCATCTTGAGAGATGTTACATCATTAAGTCATTATTGCATATTATATTGTGATAATAATAGTTAATTGTCATTGTTATAAGGCAATTAATTATTAATTATTAAATGCAGATGAGAGTCTTTTTCTATGAGTTGGAATTATGTTCAGTGGAGGGAGGGATGTCTTCTATATTTTTGCCTTAGTTATGTCACCTTGCTAGGGTTGAGCAACAGTTGACTGCCTATCTTATGCTCATCTAGAGGGGAGAGATTTTGTTCACATTCAGTTCTGCTGCTGCTAGGGCCTGTTCACAGCTTTTTGGGGTCTTTTTGAGGTGGTTCTTCAGTGGTCTTTTAGTTAGCATTTGGAATAAACCTTCTCAAAAAATTGATCCTTCCAAGGAAACTTTGCAGCCCCTTTTTGTGAGCTGGTAATGAAAGTGCCAAGATGGCACTTACCCTTTCAGGGTCAATGGTGGTACCATACTTAGAAACAATATGACCCAATAGTTTGCCTTCGTGAACAATGAAGATACACTTCTTGGGATTCAAAGAAACACCAAATTCTCTACATCTCTCAAATATTAGCCTTAAATGCTTGAAATGTTGTTTTGAATCTTTTGAAAATATAGTGATGTCATCTAACTAAACAAGTACAAACCTATTTATGAGACCATGGAAAGCCATCTCCACTACTTTATGAAAGGTAGCTCCAACATTTGATAATCTGAATGATATCTTTTTGTAATCCATTATTCCCCACATGGTTGTGAAGGCTGTTTTGAACTGGTCTTCCTCCTTGACCAGAATTTTATTATATCTGCTAAAACCATCCAGCAAAGAGAAACAATCATAACCTAAAACAAATTGCAAAATCTTCTCCATGGAGGGAAAAGGGTGATGATCTTTCAATGAGGCAAGATTCAGGTCTCTGAAATCCACACAAAGCCTTATTTCTCCATTCTTCTTCTTGATAGGTACAAGGTTTGATACCCAGGATGTATGCTTGATTGGAAATATGATATTTCCTTCAAGCATCTTAATAAGCTCAGATCTCATGAGTTGTTCTAGCTTCGGATTCAAAGGCCTTTGCTTCTGTCTAACAGGTTTTGCACTTGGTTCTAGCTCTATCATGTGCTGGGCTGATTGAGGGTCAAAACCCTTCAAATCATGGTATTTCCAAGAAAATATATCATTATATTCTTGACATAATAAAAAAAATTGTTCTTCTTCTTCTTTAGTACAGATTTTCCCAAGTTTTAAAAACCTATCTTTGGCAACTTGAACAGCTTGATAGTGATCTTCCTTCACTGCTAAGCTAGTTTTATCAATATGTAATTGATCATCAATATTAAAAATAGACTCAAGTGTCATAATAACCTTAGGTATTTTATTACCTTTCAGCTGTACAACCTAGTTTTCATATTGCTGCTAGTATTTTTTCTGATTTCCATTTGAGAACTCAGCTTCTTCAATTAGAAAATTTAAAATCTGCTCATCACTATCAAAAACCTGCCAATTCACATTATTATCTAGTACAGATGGTATGAATACCACTTTGACATATGGCTGGGACTGAACATTTTTGGTATCATTATGTATGTCAAATTCAGCTCCCATGGTTGCTAACCTATCAGCTTGTTTGTTTTGGCCTCTTAGGACTGAAACAATATTAAAGGTAGCAAACTATTCAATCAGGTCCAGAAATCTATGTTTGTACAATTTTAAAACATCATTCTTGGCTGAACTTACATTTTTGATCTGATTAACCACAAGCTCACTATCACCAAAAATCTTTAAACAATCAATTTTCCTCATTCTGGCCCACTCTAGGCCATGCACAAGATATTCATACACTACTATATTATTTGTACAACTGAAAGTAAAACAAAAAGTTGAATAATACTTTTCACCAGCAGGTGAAATCAGCATGGCACCTCCTCCTAAACCATTATGGTTCCTTGAACCATCAAAATAAAGTTTCCATAAGTTATTAGAATGGTCTTCAAACTATTGTTCATCATTTTTAACAAGATTTGGAATGTTTCTTTGTTCATGGATGGTATAATTACCAAGTCTAGTCACATCCATATGATTGAATGGATTCTCTCTACTGTCTTTAGCAACCCGTTCATCCAAAATGATGTCTGGTATGCTTTCCAACAGCATGCTAGCATCTAAGGTAGCAAGCTGGTCATCCTCATGAAAACTCAGATTTGCATTAATGGGACATGGAGTAAAAGGTTCTATGTGGTATTTGGCCAATGGTTCCACCTTTATAGTGACCCTTGTACCATAGCATGTTCTAAAGAACATATGAGACCAATCAGAATATAGATAACCCCTATCTTTTCTATAAAATCCCTACTCAAATAGATAGCAAAATAGGGTGGAAAATCAATTACATAAATGTCTTGTGGTATTGAAAAATTAGGACATGCATGCACAGTTAAATCCAGATTTCTTATGACACCAACTATATTGATGGCTGATCCATCTAACTAAACAACCCCCTTTCTAATGGCTCATACTTCAAACCCAACTTATCAACTAGCTGCTTGGGCATAACATAACTTGTGGCCCCTAAATTTATCATACAATTGTGAACTAGAAAATCATCAATAATCAGGGTCACATAGAAAGGAGCTGGCTTGTGTGGATTATCCTTAGGGGTAAAAGTACTAGCTAGCATAAAATTAGACTTATCTTGAGCTGGCTGATCTAAAAGTGATATTTTAGCCAATGCTTGTCTCATAATCTCTTTTTGACCAAGTAATTGCAAATAATCCAATAATGAAATGCTAACTGTAGCTTTTCTCATGTAATCAACAATATTGAAATTAGTGAAACTAACCTTTTGCTAAAACTTATTAGTAGTAGCATCCTTTTGTCCTTGTGGCACTGAAACTTGCATTTTCTGTTGATCACCAGCAGGTAATTGATGTCCTCTTGGAAAAACCTTCACTCCTTGGGCTTGTGTAACAATAGGCTGCCATTTTTTACTGCTTCCAGCTTGAATAGAATTAGAAACTACTGGTACTTTGTGCTTTCCATCTTGCTAGTTTAAATCAACAACTCTGGTTTTTGATCTAGTGTTTGCTGAAACAAGATCATACTGTTGGTTTTGTGCAAAATTTGCACCATACAAATCCCTATTTTGAGAATTCATCAAGGAAACATACAGTTCATTATGATCAGATTGTGAACCTTGTTGTTCAGACCCATCTTGATTTGCACCTTGTTGTCCCAAAACATTATTTTGTACCATAATGACCTGATTGTGTATTCCATTCAGGTAGGTGGCCTCATTATGAGGTTGATTACATGGGCAACACCATTTGTAATCTTGAACCATAGTATTCTGAATAGGAACCATTAGTTTTGAAGTGCTGGGCGTATTTGGATTGTATGGCTGTCCAACCCTTTGATTGTAACCAAAATTCCTTCTTTGGCCCTGATAATCAGCTTGATAGGTAGGCCTATTTGCCTCAATAGGAGCTTGATAAGGCCTATTTGAGCTCTCATTCTGCTTCTTAATATTGATCATCTCATTGCCAAGGTTTTGTAATGTCTTCGTAAGCACTTCATTTTTCTCTTTCATATCTTTGTACTCCTGACATGATGTTGTACTTTATTGTGCTTGAGAAGCAACCTAGGTATTGAACACTCGAAAAGATGGTACAATAGCTATAATAGGTGATATAATTATTGTACTTTGTTGAATTTTAGCAAAATATAGCATTGGTGGCCTTAGGGCTATCTTGCTTGCTTGGATTAGGATATTTTCAGCCCTTATAGCCACTTCATAAGTTGTTGGAAGCGTGGTTCCACCCATAGATTGAATCTGAACTGAGATATCATTGTTAAAAGCTCTTAAAAAATACAAAAATGCATAATTGTTAGAGGGCTTAACTATTGGTGGGATTCTGTCCCATGTCCTTTGGAAACAATGATTGAAATTCGTTATATGTTCATGGGGTGCTCTCTTGATCATAGTCAATTGCTCCACCAATGACAAATGATCATATTTATCCTCAAAATATGTGCATAAGGTAGCTCCCAACTATCCCATTCTGCAATATAATTAACAGGAAATCTTATAAACCAAGCAAGAGCTTTACCTTTGAATGATGCAACAAGCAATTTGATTGCTACGTCTTTATCTATGATTTGATATAATCCGCATAGAGATGCCACATCTCTTATATGATCGATGGGCGTAGTGTGATCTTCTCTTGTGAAATATGCCAGTCCCTTCAAGGCTACAGCTGGTATGTCTTGATGTTGCTGGATATTCAAGGGACTCCCTTGATTGAAAGCCACAAAAGGCTGATTTTGGGTCATTTGTACTCTAAGAGGTGGTTGTTGTACTTTCTAAATATGGTTAACAAGTGGCTGTTGCACTTGATTTACTGTTGTTATTTTAGTTGCAGCAGTCTGAAAATGATTTGCATATGCTGGTATCTTTGAATTAGAAGTGCTAGGAATTTAAGAACCACTTGGTAACGATGAAAACTTAGGTCCTTGATTAATCCAATCTTCAAAATCATCAAAAATTGGATTTCCAAACGCTACTACGGTAGGATCAATGGTTGTTTCTTCTATTCTTCTATTTCTACTTGGTAGAACAACACCTCTCCTCATTTCTCTCCCTCTTGATCTCCCAAATTGGAGCTCTTGAAATTCAAGTCTTCCCCTATTTTGGTGAGTATAAACATTTCTCATAAGCTGCAATAACTGTATCTGCAAGAAACCCAATCTTTAGAGTCGCCAAGTGCTTAAAACAATACCTCCCATGAGGCTGGAAACTATTGCTCGCACTAAAAGAGCATCAATAATGAAGTGTTGAATCAGCTTGTGGAACAAGACATGTCCCACTAGGCGTGCCAAAAACTATTGTCTATCAAGATTGCACCTATGATGCAAAGTGTGAAACTTTGCAATCCTGTTGGAACATGGAAACATTCCCACTATTGGGAATGGGAATGAATCTCTAGATCATAGGTTGGCTACCTCATTGTGATCACTTAAACTACTTCTTGAAGAGGAAAAGGGGAGAAGGATATACTTAAAAGACAAAAACTACACTACTGAGGTGATTCACCAAAATTTGATGTTGCAGCAAAACTTTGAGATAAACAGATAGGTGAAACACAATTATCAACTAGATGAATTCTGCAATAATGATTCTATGAAAGGCTCCTTAATCAGAAACAAAGAGGAAAATGTTAACATTTTCACAGTTTAATCACTTAAAATCAGTTGAATAATGAGGTAAAAGTACAAGATATAGCCCAAAGAAACCAGAATGGGTCGGATGCATGGAAAAAACCCTCAAAAAGAGGCATCAAACTAATGGAAACTAAAGTACAACTACTGTAGGAACTCCTCCAAGCCAAGTGTCACTGAAAAACAACTCAAACTGATCCTCCAACTGCTCCTCAACTCCCAAAATACGCATAAAGTTTGGGGTCGAATGTGAAGAAAAATCCCACTGAAATAGGGATATAACTATAAGAACTGTGACCAAACTGCCCCTAAAAAAATCCTCAACTGACGCTAATTGAAAGACCACTAAAGAACCACCTCAAAAAGACCCCAAAAAGCTGCGAACAGGTCCTAGCAGTATTAGAACTGAATGTGAACAAAATCTCTCCCCTCTAGATGAGCATAAGATAGGCAGTCAACTACTAGTCAACCCTAGCAAGGTGACATAACTAAGACAAAACTCTAGAAGACATCCCTCCCTCCACTGAACATAAGTCCAACTCATAGAAAAAGGCTCTCATTTGCATTTAATAATTAATATCTCATCTGCATTTAATAATTAATAATTAATTGCCTTATAACAATGATAATTAACTATTATTATCACAATATAACATGCAATAATGGCTTAATGATGTAACATCTCTCAAGACGAACCATTTATTTATTTATTTAACTATTAATCATGATTTTATAATATATTTAACTTTTTGAATAAATAAAATAACTATTTATTTGAAAATTAGATATATTGTAGTATGGCAGTTAATGGTTAATAAATAAATAAAACACTTAGAACCTATCTATTTTATTTTACAATTATATTTTATTTTAAATGAATAGCTAACTATTCATTTCTTTTAAAATAGAATATACTAAAATATAATTGTAAAATAAAATAAATATGTTAAAATTTGAGAATCTTAAGACTTACAAAGAAAATAAAATAAAAAAACCTTTTATATTATTTAATAACAATAATATATGTTTGAACCTAAGGTTATCGTTTAATGAATATTATTATAAAATAATATTCATTAAACTATAACTTTTAGTTCAACTAAATATTATTGTTACTACCTAATATAAAAACCTAACTTCTCAAGCTCGAAAGTTACTTTGAATTGTAACCCGCGGGTTACATGAAACACTTCAAAGGATACTAAAGGTAAACTATGGTAAGAACCATGTGGGTTACATAAGGTAATAACCCTAAAAATAGCTCATTTTCTTTTGTTTGGTTTTGTGAAAATGATGTCATTCTGCTGCCGCCATGAGGAAAGAGGGTTTTGGACCAAACAATTTTGCTGCGTGCCGCCATGCTCGCTACTAGCAAGGTGAAAATGTTGTTCTTCTAGTGTTAAGACTTAATACTATTGCTCTTTCCTTTCTTTTCATGAGGGATGTAGGGCTTCTTTGCACTTTGGGGATTTTTTGTTCTGCTGCAACCATTGTGATAGGGTTTGGAGGAAAAAGTGTTGTTTCCTATTGGTGTCGTCGCTTCTTTTAGTGGTGTTTTCTTCTATTTCTTAGCATGAGAGAGCCTGTTGCTCTTTTTTTGTTTGTGATAAGTGAAGCTACAGTTGTCTCTTCCTCTTGGGATTTTGATAGGAAGACACTAAAACTGCTACTATTTTCTACCGCCATGAGGGGTTTTAAAACATCTTTAAGGAAATGTTCAAATTTTCCTCTTACTGTTGCTAGAAATTACTATACCTATAATGGATACTATGATTGTTTCTCTTCTTTTCCATTCGTGACCTTTCAAATGGTAAGTCTCTTAGCTTTCAAAAACATGAAATTTTGTTACCCTCTTTTTATGCTCACTACCGTCTGAACGTATATTCTGCTCTACAAAAGATTTTTTTCTTTTCTTTTCTTCTTGCTAGAAGTATTTTGGTGGCTGAGATAAAACTTAGACTGTAGCTTTTTAACTTAAAACACCACCTCCATGTATGTCAAACAACGTGACTTACCTGCTGCAAAAAAGGAAAAAGAAATTGGGTTCTCTCTGACCTATCTTATGTCTTTGTAGCTTTCTCTTGCTTATGACTACAGTTATTTTACTGGTACTTTCTTAAAACTTTAATGTTGTAGCCTTTTGATGATTTGTAGCACTTTTCCCTTCATTCCTTTACATCTTGAATACTTCAAACCTGGGGTCTTTTCCTAAGATAAAATTCATTTTGACTGCGAGCATTTCTTGTTGTAAATGAGATTTTATCTGTTGAAGGCAGCGAGTTATATTTTGAAACCCTGTGTTATTCTTTGCAATAAAGGATGCTGGAAATTTTATAGCATTATTACTGTTGTGTACATCAGCATATTGGCTAAAATATTTTAAATATTCCTGTCACATACAGACAATCGTGCATTGACCTTGTAAGTTTCATTGTCCAGTTCAAAACTTGTTAAACCATTAGCTGATATAAACTTTATTACTTTTATCTCCAACTGGAAGATCATTTCCAACATTGTGACTTTGTTCAGAAACATTATGACCATCTTCCAGGCATGTTGTAAGGATTGATATCGTGTGATACCCACCTCTTAGTTTGCTTTTCTGTTTGTGGATGCCAAACTCTTTTAGGCATTTTGATGTATGTGTGGTTATTTCAATTGATCTTAAGGATACTTATGTATTACATTTCAATATATTATTGATCCATTATTATCATGTTGTATCATTTGTGTATATGTGATTTAGGGTTATTTTATGATGCTTATGTATATGTTAGGATTTCATTTCGATTATGGTTTTCTGACAATACTGACCTTAGATTTATATGCACATTGATAATTATATTTTTTGTGTTACTGTTTGATGTGCTTGGTATGGTATGGGATAGAGTCATACTTACTTGCTTCGGTGAGATCCACATGATAACCTAGTCTCAACCATTGTTTGCCATATTATATATATGCATGTATGTTCATCTTTGTGATGACAGGTTTGCAGGTACCGGGCTACGTCTTCCCTGAATTGGCAAGAGTGAGCATGCCCTATTGCATTAATCTCAATGGTAAGAGAGGGGAGATAGTTTTCAGGTCCAGATCCTATCCTAAACCTAATTGTCCTAGTTAGTGGACAAGTATCTGTTTGACTACCCTTGCCGAATTCGTATAGTGGATAGGAATTCGTGTATCCCTTTCCTAGTGCATGTTTGATTTTTGCTTGTTTTTGATTTCAGATGCTTGATGTGATTATGTGTGTGTTATATCATGTTATTTATTTAATTGAATATTATTGCAATTAATTATTAAATATAGGGTATTTAATTAATTAAAAATTAAATTAAATACCTATGTTTAATTGAAAGTTTACTTAAAGTGCAATTATTGAATATTAATATTTAATTAAAAATTAGAGTAAATATGCTTTTATACTTAATTAAATAATTAAATATTAAGTTGCATGGATTATTGTGCTTTAAATATTTAAGTTATTTAAATTAATATTTTATTAACTACATGTGCAAGATTTGGTTGAAAAAGTATTTTCAAACTCAAAGCTTTCAACTAGATTGTAGGATTCAAAGTTGAGTTGAGAAATTAAAAGATATTTTAATTAATTAATTGTTATTTTCTTTCAATTTTGGGTGGAGTCCTTTTAGGAGTTAACTAAATGTGTTATCATGAGGGTTTGCATGTTTAGGGGAAATTGAATCCCATTAGGAGGGAATTGGGGTTTCATTTTAGTAAAACAATTTTTTGAATTTGGAGAGCTCTTGGTGATTTTGGAGTTTTTGAAGGATTGTGGATTGTTGTGGATCCTTGTTGCTTTGAATTTTTTGTGATTTTTCTTGCTTGTGTGTGTGTTTGGATCTTCATAGTTGCCATATCTGTGGTTGAATTTTGCTTGAAGGGTTTCAAATATGCTTCCATCTTCCAAGCCACATTCCTCCGTTTCTAGCATTGGAATCAAGGTAGGCTTCATTTGCTATGTATGGTTTCAATTTTGTGGATCTGAGGTTTTCTATGTTGATTTAGTGCATGGTTGTTATTTTGGCTTTTAAATGGCTTATTGTTGTTTATACATTTTTAGGTGTTCATTAAAACCTTAGATCTGAATTTCTTCCATTTTATGTGTTCTTAGCATTGTAGGGTTATGCTATCAAAGTTTCAGGAAGAAATTCCTCTAGATCTCTTAGAAAACGGAAAAATTAATCCTTTCTATAGTTTGAACTATAGAGGAAATTAAATTTATGGTTTATTAATGTTTCAATGTTTTCGGGGTTTATGAGAAGCTTAGATCTATCATTTTTATGTTTATATGTTTCTTAGCATAGTACCCTTATGCTATCAAAAATTTTGTGAATAGATCTCTCATTAATCTCCTAGAAATTGAAAAATTAAACTCTGTCTATAGTCCTAACTATAGAGGAAAAAAATAAATATTTGGTTCCTATGTATTTTCATTGTGAAAAATTAAACGAGTTGGAAAAAAACCAACTCTCTGGAAAAACACAGTCTAGTGGAAAAAAAATTAGTTGTACCCAGAAGTTGAAAAAAATTAATTTACCCTTACCTTTTTAGTTGTTCTGTTTTCGTATTAAATTAAACAAAAAAAAAAAAAATTAATAAAACAAACTTTGCAAATCGCAATTTAAAAAAAAATAAATTGAAAAGCAATTTAAAAAAAATTAAAATAAATAAAATAAATAAAGTAAGTTTGGGAGGGGGGTTGGACCCCATCCCCACACCGCCCATGCCTATGATGGTGCACAACTCTAAGAGCTGCAGGCGGATGTGCCGCTAGGCCGTCCGGTCACCATCGACGCTGGCGGCCATAGGCTTAGGTAAAGGGGGGGAAAAAGCCGTGCGGGCCCCCCACATGTTATTTTTAATTTTTTTAAAAAAAATTAAAATTTCATTTTTCATTTAATTCATTTTTTTTTAATTAGATTTTTTATTGATATTAAAATTAATTAATGTTTATTTGGTATTTTAATTTGTTTTATTAATTAATTTATGTTATATTTTAAAATATAATCACAAATTAATTTATAATATGGATGGTTCATATTATATTAATTTTATAACATGGTTATTTAATAAGATATTTAGTTGCTAATATGTGTATTATTAGCTTTTGATTAATATGTGAATATTACTTTTAATTAATAGACACATTATTGTTAATTTTAATTAAATACGTGATTATTTAATTGAAGTTAATCAATGTGGATTATAATCTGAAGTGATTTGAGATGTTAGGCTCAGACAATTAATTTGGGATAATTAATGAATGTGTTTTGGTTAGTTTACTTAATTTCTAGAGATAGTTCTGAATGGAGTTAATGCAAATTACCTTAATTATTCCAGCTTGAGTTATTGATTAGATTGAGTTTATGTATGAGCTATCTATGAATGATTAAATTCTTATAGTTCATTTTTCAATCTTTTAAGACATTTTTATTTCTATGCATTCGTATAGATCTCTTGTGCTTAAATGTGTTATTGTTGGGGGCATTAGATGACCTAAGATGTATATAGAGGTCGGGGGGAGTGTTTATCATTTTTGTTACCTTATGGCGTGTGTGTTCATGTCATTACCCTAAATCGACCATGATGTGTTTTGAGTGCGTGATTAAATAATTTGTATATTCTTCTATGTTATCATGTTTCGGGTATCTGTTGGGCTAGATAACCCTTAGGACATAAATCTAGAGGTTTTGGGAATGTACTTTCTGTATGGTATTATTGTGATGTTAGTTCATGATTTATGATGATGTCATAGTTTTGATATTCTTAGACCCAACCTGGTTCGGTATGATGTGTTGTTTGGACTTATGAGGATACTGTGGATGTTTTGTGGTTATTGAGAACCTATGTGCACCTGAATGGGCAGGATGCGATTGATTTGTGATGTACCTTTATCATACTCTTTTGTAAACCTAGGTTAGGTTACCTAGTTGTATAGTAGGAGGTGGCTTGCAATAAGTGTCAGAGCCCACAAGTGGCTGCTAGGATCGCTTATTGTAAGTAGTGGTAACAAATGATAACATAATTAATCTAATTAGGCTGACCTAGTATTAAACTAATAAGATTAATGCCTCACCCATGCTTGAGCACTAATATAGGCTAAGATGGAGGATGAGATGATGCTTGCCCCCTTTCGAGGTGTGGGTTTGGGAATCATTAGTGATATTGTCTGTATGAAAGGTCATTAATGCCGTGTATAGTCACTTGGGTGTCGGAATCCATTAAGGGATTGCTAGGACAAAACTCAAGGATGCGACGTACATGATGACACCTTCCTATATACAACTTAGGTTATCCTATGTGTGTCAGTACCTCTGGTGTTGTTTAGTGTTCCTTGTTTTGGATTGGAGTGCTTCTAGGATCTTCCTATGTATGGAGTATGAGGTCATGTATACCTTGTTTGTATTCTTGTTGTATACCCCATGTGATGGGCCTGTTACTATCTCCTCAGCGTGGTGGGAGTGGACCTTTGGTTCCACGTGGTCAGGTGGTACTGATTCTTATTACCATTGAGATTCCGATGGATTCTTCTTCATGCTTGGATGTTCTTTATTGTAGTTTCATCTTCCTAGTCTTTTGGAGACTTTCTCAGTTACTTGAGATGTATTTTGTACCATATGTATATATTGGTTATCATCCTTGGAGGATGCATTGTATTGTTTATTATGTATTATTACATACCCTATGATTTGTATAGTGGATGTTGATTAGGTAGTGTACTTTATGGTATCAGATGTATATGTAATCATTTATTATGAGATGTATATAATAGGTTTCAGATTATGTAACCTTTATGTTAGTTCTTATATTTTTTAATCATAGATTAGTTTGTTTAAGTAATTCTACGTCAAAGAACCCTTGAGAAATGTTATCTATGTATGAGTTATATTTCATGTATGTCATGTACTTCATTGTGTTGCTTCCTCATTGTTATCATTATTGGTTTTAAACATTTTAAAAAAATTATTCCGTGAACTTAGTGTCATGTTTAGGTTAAGTTCTCCTGGGTTCCCTGGCGGCGCATTACATACCGGCTATATGATTTATGTCTTTCCCATAAAATTCTCTTGATTTGCAACTATCCTATATTTAATGCTCATCTATCTTCAATATACTCCCTTGTTATAATTGTTATAGTGCACAATTGGGACAATATTATGTTCATGAATCTGAATTTGCACCTTTCTTTAAATATGAACTTTGGCACAAGTTACTGACACTATTGATGATTTTTTATTTCCAATGAATGTTCTTACAACAACAATGCATATACATTTTAACATGGCATTACTCTACACATTTTTTTGTTCATAGCAGTCATAAAATGCTTCTCCATTAATCTTCATCTCTCTTAATGCATAAATGATTTAGAAAAACATTGATTACCTCATTTTCAATGGAAGCTGCAATCTGAAATGTTGTTCATCCTTGCTACTGTACTATACTTCATTCTATTCACTTCCTGAAGCTACAAGTTATGTTCAAAATTTATATTTTTTCCTTTCTACATTGCGCTGCTAGCTGATTTTATGTTCTTGAACTTGCTGCTTGTTAGAATATATCAAATGACAACATTCACAACATTCCTTTTTTCATTTCCACATTTGTATTAAGAACATGTCTTGCTAATGAGTGTCCCTTGGTACTCTTTTCATTCCCCTTGCTTGTGAATGGTCATGGCTCTTTAAACAATAAATCTTCATTGCTCTTTCATATTTGAAGTCATGGCTAAACATGCTTGTCCTAAACATCAAATGTTTATTTATTGCAGAAGGATATATAGTTGCCATACCTTTTGTACATTGATCTCTATTGCCCTGATGTCTGCTAAATGTGGTTGTGACCCTTCAGAACTTCTTTAATCACCCTTCTTGTAGTTAATGCCGAGATGTATATATGCTTCCCTTCATGGATGATCTCTTTATGGCTCTGTTCACCTTTTGTTGACGCTTCAAACAATCGAGTCTAAACTTGTAAAACCAAGAGCTTCTTTTAAATTAATCTGAATTGATGAATGTTGGAAGGTTTTATGCATGTAAATACACATCCCTTCAACAACATAAATGTATAAACAGCTTCATGATTCAGCCAGAAGGTCCCATGCTTGAAACTTATGCATGCTCCCTCAATAACCTCCTCTAGTCCTCCGGTCTTTGCCTCTCCATGACTTCAGTCAGAAGGTTTCATGCACGTAGTGGCTGCATGTCCCTTCAAAAATCTACTTAGTCTTCATACATGTACCTGTACATTAAGCAAACAAAATTAATAAAACACCTCCTTTTTCTTATTGATTCTATATATGTTTTCTGTATTTTTGTCTTGCATTTTTATCAGTGAATAGAGATCAGCATAATAGAATAGGAGTTATCTTTCTTCATTGCTCAATTCATATGAACTTACCCTTCTCTCCTTTATTCTTTATTGCAGGCAAATCTCAGATGCTAGCCCAGAACTACGATGACAACCAACACACAACAACCTTCAAAACTACAACAACAATACGAGGCAATGGGGGGCCTAACCCTTATCCCTCTTGTGTTGATTTCTTTTCATTTATGAAAATGAAAAATCAGCTCTTCTATTTTCCTGCATTTCTGATTTAGCATGTATGTTTCCATTATCCTAAAGCCACAGGTTGTGTGGTTGCTGTATAAAATTTATTTCATTTTGAATATCTTTTAATGAAAAGATCCTTTGTTTATCATTGAAATACACTTTCCAATTATATTATTTTGAAAGCAACCACTGCTTGTGTGGCTATTTTAAATGCTACTCTTTTGTTTATTTGAAAAAAAGAAAAACATCTTTTCAATTTTAATTGTGAATTTGAACAAACATCTATACTTTATAAAAGAAATCTGCACTCTTTGACAACTTAGGGCAGCAACTTCAAATTTTCTGAGATTTTTAAAATGAACCAGAAACATGACAGCAAATTTGAACATTTAAACCAGTCAACCTCTTAACTCAAAATAACCTTATTTCATCGTAAATATCAGGGCTGATAACATCCCTACCATTTTGAACCACATAGTGAAAATATGGTAACAGTTTTTATGCATCATATCATGAAATATGGTAGTCATAGCTCTTTGGTATGTAGCACCTACATTCTTTAACCCAAACGGAATAACATTCCAGCAAACATTTCCCCATGCGCATGTGAATGCAATTTTCTCTTGATTCTCAGGAGCAATTTTAATTTGGTTATAGCCTAAGAAGCCATCCATTAATGAGTACATTTGATAGCCTGTTGTTAGATCTATGATCATATCAATGTTTGGTAGTGGAAAATAATCTTTAGGATATGCTTTGTTTAAGTCCCTAAAGTCTGTACAGATCCTAATAGATTTATCTAATTTAGATACTAGTACCACATTAGAAATCCATCCTACATAAGCAATGACTCTTATGAATCCAGCTTTCAGTAATTTTTCTAGCTCTACTTTCACCAGTAATGCAACATGAGGATGCATCTTTATAAGTTTCTGTTTCACAGTTTTGATCCCAGGAGCTATAGATAAATGGTGCATTATTAATTCAAGATCTAGTCCAGGAATATTTGTGTAAGACCATGTAAAGTTGATCTTTTTCTCTTTTAGGAACTTAGTGAATTGTATCTTCTCCTCATCTGACAAAGATTGTGCTAGGTGGACAATTTGAGGGACTTCAGTTGTGCCCAAGTTAACTGGTTGTGTTGGTTCTATCAAAACCAAAGATCTTTCTTGAAAGTGCTCAGGGAGGATATCAAGAATCTCATCTTTTGGTGCCTCTGGGAGGTTTTCACCATCAGATATGTCTTTTGTTTTTACTATTTTAGAATCTGACACTGCCACAATGTGGTTTTCACCATCAGTTCTTTGTTTCTTATTTTTCAATTTGTGAATGAGAAACTTGATATCCTCGTGTGACATGTTCATGCTCCTTGCATTGGTGGAAGAAGGATAAGGTTCACAAGCATTGAGGTAGCAAGTCAAAGTGTAGTCATTGGGGAAGTACATGATAGGATTATGATTTGAATTCATCCAATCAATTACGTCAATGTTTATCAAAGATAATGAATCAAAGTTTGGTAAGCACAACATCACATTAGCGTGAAAACTATTAACTAACAAGACATGTTCTGTTAGGTATACTTCTATGGTGTTTAGATCATCAAGAGTTAAACCGTCATTAAAAGGGTCCTTGTTAGTAATATGTGGACCTAGCTCTAGGGACTCATTAGTTGAGTATTCTTCTTCTTCTCTTACCAAAATAGAACTCATTTCTTGTATTCTCATAATATCCTCTAAATCTAGTAAAAGACCAGTTTCACCATCAACAATTCTAGGCAATGGTATCTCATCTGACTCTGAAATAGGAGTAGTATTAGGGGAAGTGTTATAACTCTCTCCTCTTTGAAATATTGGTGCCAATTTATGAATCACATCTTCTTCAATGTCCATGGTAGCATCATATAGGATATCACATTCATAATCATGTGAGTCTGTTACTTCATCATCTAATCTGTTTAGAAACTCAACAATAGTTACTTGGTGTACCCTATTAGCCACTTGTAGATCAAAGTGTGGTAAATCCAAGATGTGTAAAACTGTGACTAGCTACCCCCAGTTAGGATGTGAATCCTGATGTCGAGGTGTGTCTTCAATAGTTGTTTCTATCAATGGTACTTCTAGAGTGTCCTCTGTTGCTTGCTCTACCTCTTGAATAGTAGCTTGTGTTAACAAAGGAATATGAGTGTCTTGTGGTGTCTCAAATTTTGGTACATACCTTTCTCCTTGATATTCAGGATACTCTGTACCAATATGTAATAATCTCTCATAGGTACATTGTTCTAGTTTTTTTTCTTCTTCCTCATCACTTTTTTCATCAAAGATTGGACCATCTCTTGAAGTAGGGTTGCTAGATTTATTATTGAAACCTAGTCCTATTTTATCTTTGGTATTCATGAATACCATGTGTATAGGTTCAACAAGTCCCTTTCCTTTGTCTTCTAAAGGTCCTTCTCCTTTATATCCCATTTGTTTGAGAAGATCATATCATTTACCATACTTTTCTGGGGATATTTCCACATGCTTGACCTCATTTTATTTTGGTTCTCCCTTGTAAAGCCAAGCCAAGGCTGCTTGTTCTTCTTTATCATCCCCTTGAGAGGTAGATTCTTTTACCATACCAGTTGCTTTTTGAATTTCTGGCTTTTTAGATGTGGTGGGTGTGAAAGACGGGGAAGGTTTCCCATAGGATCTTGGTGACACTGGAAGTTCTGTCAATGATGTGGTTATGTCCAGCTTGTATTCTCCCATACTAGTTTCTTCACTTTTTAAGGTCTTTCAAAAGATTTTAATAACCATGTCCTTGGTAGTTTTAGGTATGGTTTCTTTTGGAACTTTCTTGTTATGAGGGACCATATTATCTTCTTTAACATTGTTGCAAGTATAACTGGCATCTGCAAGAATTGTTACTTCCACCCCATTATGTGGTAAATTGATACACTGGTGGTAAGTAGATGGTACTGCTTGCATTTCATGGATCCAAGGTCTCCCTAATAGTATGTTGTAAGCCAAGGGTAGATCTAGAACTTGACATATCAAATTTCTTTCAACTAGTCCTATTCTGATTGGTAGAACAATGAGACCTTTAGAGGATCTTTCTTCTTCATCATAAGCTTTGATAGTGATCTTACTTCTTAAATCAATGTTTTTTTATGGGAGACCTAACTTCCTGATTAGATTAAGAGTACAAATTTTCAACCCTGCTCCTCCATCTATCAATACATGTCTACCATGGGATTTGTGAATTAGGACTTCAATATGAAGAGGTTGATTATGCAGATGTGTCAATGATTTATCATCTTCTTCTAAAAAAGAGAGGTAATGTGGTGCTGAAATATGATTAACCATTGCTTGGTATTTGTCTAAATCAATGTCTTTTGGCATATTTTCTAAATGTAGGGCTTGTTCAAGAATTTCCCTATGCACTAAGGAGATTTTAAGTAACTCAAAGATGGAAATTTGAGCAAAGGTTCATTGCAATTGATCCACCAAGTTATAGGTCACTAAGGGAAGGGTAATTGTTTGTCTTTTTGCCGCCGGTTTAGGAATAGTGATAATAGGTACCTTGGAAGTTGTTGTTGGTTTTGATGAGGAATTAGGTCTTTTGATTGTGACTTGTGCGTGACTTCGTGTCACTGCATTTGATTGAGAAGATGTGTCCTTAACACCTTTGATAGTGACCACATTAATTGATTCATATTTAATGTCTAGCATGTTAATCACATTATCATTATTGGATTAGGCATAGTTCACTTCATTTCCTTTTCCTTTAGATGCATCCCCTTTCTCATAATTAGGGAATGGTATTTTAAATGCTGTATGGTCTTTATTGGTGGTGTGTCCTTCCACTTTGATATTGCCTCCTTAAATAAGGTCTTATATAGCATGTTTAAGTTTAAGACAATTATTATTCTTATGTCCCTTGTTTTTGTGAAAGACACAATAATAATTGTCATCCCGCCATCTTGGTTTGACTTCTGGTTCCCATGGTTTTGAATCTAGGATTGTAAGAACTTTGTTGTCCAAGAGTGTCTTTAAAATAGTCTCAAGAGGTTCTCCCAAAGGAGTGAATGTTCTTTGAGGTTTGGAAGTCCATGGTTGACTCTTGTTGTTCTCATTGTTTGCTTTAGGTATTGTGGTTGTTACCTTGGCATCTTTACTTTCTTGCATGCTATTTGTCAGATTGAACACTGCTAGTTTAGGATTAGCATTAGATGCATCTACTACTCCATCGTTAACAACATTCTTGTTTTTTTCCACCATTTAGACTTGTTTTTGTAGTTGGTATATTTTTTATCACTTTGGAGAGTGATTTCTCCCTTTTTAACCATGACTTCTTCAATACGGATGACATTCTTGATCATCCTATAAAAGCTAGGTGAATCTTGCATTTGTATTGCATAGTTTAATTCAGGTATCAAGTTATTAACAAAGATTTCCATCTTTTCTAATTCGGGAATAGCTCTTGAATACCTTGCAAAGATTTTCCTCCACCTTTTTAGAAAGTGTGTAAAGGATTCACTGGTTCTTTTCAAGTTGTGTTACATAGGTCCATCATGGTTACATCGTGTTGTATATTGTAGGAGTAATGTTGGATAAAATGTTGAATTAACTCCTCAAAATATTTTACATTAGGTGTGAGTTTGGAGAACCACTCCATAGCATTTCTGCCTACGCTTCCCATAAATAGCCTCATTAGGTATGTAGGTTCATGCATGTACTCTATTCTTAGAGCACAAAACTCTCTCACATGGTCATGTGGATAAGTCTCTCCCGTATACTTGTCATATTTTGGCCTTGCCATGTTGGGAGGAAATGGGACCATGTTGATACTCTTGTCAAAAGGAAATGGACAAATGGAGTCCAAAGAGTATTTGGTCTTGGGTTTAGCCTTCTTTTGTTTGAGAGTTGCAGTTCTTCTTGAATTAAGGTCATTTTTTTGGTGAGAATAGAGATAGGGGTTGATACCTCTTTTTCCTTTAGTTTTTTAACATCACAATCTTTAGGTAATTTTACTCCAATGGATGCTAGATGAAGAAAATATTTCTCTTTGTCATCACCAATTATCTTTTCCAATGTCCTTTGGAATTTCCTACTTTGTTTGAGTCTATTGTACTCTTCTTTGGGAATGTCTTCATCACTTTTTGACTCAAACAAAGGGCGTGTGATGTTGACTTCTTCCTCATCACTAGAATTTTCTTGATCTTGCTGGTTTTACTCCTAGTTGTATTCTTCAAAGGCATGAGCCCATTCATTCTTATTAGCATCCATTGCTGGTGAGTCTATGTCAAATAGAGGATTGCGAGATGTCTCTCCTTTTGAAATTGTAGCAATTTAGGAGGTAATTTTGATTCATTAGCAAAATACTTGTTACATCTTGTGTTAACCATGAAGTTGTATCTCAACTATGTCCAAAGTCTCCCAATAGTGTCGAGTGAGGTCTCAAATCGTTCAAGTAAGTGTGTCCAAATTATGAAAGTTTGTTTGTGCTTGATGGAGGTAAATGACTCTAGTGTCAAAGGGTTATAATGCCTTGATAGTGAGTTGGGAATCAAGTTGTTTGTGAGAGTGAATAGACCACACATTTTGAGACAGATTGTAAGAGTTCAAAATGACATGCAATGTAGACCTAAATTTTTTTTTGAAACAATAGAGAGACCAGAAAAAGCAACAGGGTCAGACTAATGAGCCAAAAGGGTATCCAAATAAACTAATTTTCTCTGAGAGGCAACTATGCAAGTGCCCACTGTCCTAGATGTGACACTCTGTATGTGAGCTTTTGCAAACCTAGATGCGAGCCTAAGTATCCTGGATGTGAACTTTCTCCCTAAAAGTGATGCAAGATTGACCAGATGTGAGCTTGCACACTGCATGCAAGCTTGCACAACCAGATGTGAGCCAGGATAGACCAAAAATGACTTTTAGTTGTTCTATCAATTTGGTGTCTGATTTGTCTGGAAGTTTGTGCAAATTTGTCTGACAGTAGGTTGTTTTTACATCTTTCCAGTGAGTGAAAAATATAGTATGTAGCCAAAGGATTGAATTTTGTTGCTTGTTTGAATTATTTATCTTGTTAATGAACTTTCAAACACATCAAGCATTCTTGCATTGTTAGGGGTGAACAGACACATCCTTACGCCCTATTTTCTAAGTAGAGGATGAAAATCCTTTCTCATAGACTTAGGTACACACTCAAATGCTAATCAAAATATGGCCATCACCAAGCATGCAATGGCTCCAGTCATGATTCCATATTAGCCAACTCCAAACGCAAGTGAGGGAATGAAACGATGAGTATCTTGGGGAAATTAATTTTTTCCTTTCACAAGGATTATCACCCTTTCGAGGATGAATCAGGTAGTTTGACTACAAAGTTTGTTGTTTATGATGGGGCAATCAGTTTGAAATTATCTCCCATAGAATTGTACAAGGAAAAATTGAGGTGTATAGCCCTATGAGTACTCAAATATGTGTAGTCTCGCAAGCAAGATTCAAGCAGCTCTGCTCTACACATACCCAAGCATGTTCAAGGAATGATGTTGAAATTCTAAGAACAAAACCAATTTCATCTTCTGAGGCTTTGGCCTAAAAGGGAGAAATTATTTATAGTGAGTTGGAAGGGTTGGCATAAAATCTATCCTCACTTGGGTCATTCCCGGGAGATTTTTCCCTCAACCAGAAGGCCCTCTAATGTTCAATAAGCATACAAAGGATTGACAAGCTTAAGATTTCAAGATTTCTTATTCTTCAAAAGAACAAGAGCATACTCTCCTAGTCCATGCCGTTTTCTCCAAAATACTTCAATCACTTTGTTCATTCCCTCAAGCAAGTTTAAGCTTAATTTAGATATTCCTAAATTTATGAAAAAATAGTACCGGAAAGCAAAGTTTGTTTGTTCTTTGAACATAATTTTTAGTGCTTTGCTTGTTTAATTACAATATCCCAAAATTTAGATGATGAAGTTCTTTTTCCCACAAAATTTAATGACTTATGTTGTTCAATTACTTGCCAAAGGTGAATTGAATGATGTAATATTTTCTTTGTTCATTTGCTCTAAATCCCTCTCAGGTCCTAAATCAACTTTTGTGTTTCTGATTTTTCCTGAAGGAAAAGAGCATAATCCCCTGGTTAATTTATTAAGTGATTAGAAAATGTCTTTAGTTTGAAAGCATAACAAAATGGAAGTCAATATGGGGGATTGGCCACCTGCAAACCACAAGTTGATGGTTCCTTTCCAAATTATTTAGCAAAAGAGTCTCCGACAATGATCTGCAAACAAGAGTTATGTTGTTTAAAGGACAAAGACAGAAAACATCAAAGATTAACGGTTAGATTTCTCAAACTATGAGTTCAAAAACTAGATGTGATCCTAGATTCCCTGAATATGACCTTGTTCCCCAAATGCGATCAAATACCCCAAAAATGATGAAATGCATACTAGATGTGAGCCTTTACCAGAAATGATGCAAGATTTCTGGGATGCGATCCTAGATTTTGCAATGTGATCCCATATCCTGGATGCGAGTCTTGGCGAAAAAAAATGACCCTATTCTGGAAACCTGACAGGAAAAATTAGTAGAAAATGAATTGAAAATTAGGTAAAATCAAAGATTCTTCCCCACGGTGGGTGCCAAAAATGTGTGCTATTTTTTGGTTCTTGCAGCTGCAACACAACACTTCAATAAGTCATTGCATTAGTGAAAAACAAGGGTTAGCAAGCATATAAAACACTAAAATTGACCTATTGCTTCATATCTAGGAGGATTATGAAAAATGCTATAATTTCCCTCAGATTATGCATTTGCCAATGACATATACAATCCTAGAATGAAAGATTCAAATGAAACTAATCTACATCCTCAAGAAATATGCATTTTAATCTCTAAAAATGAAGATTATAACAATGCATAACATGAAAGCTACAATGCAATGTAAATTTCTAATAATATGAATAACATAACAATGCTTTCAACAATCCAAAATTAGGGGCCCGTTGAGCTTAAAACTCATTCTATTTATAGAATAAATTAGAAGTGAGAGGATAGATAGGCTCATTGAATGCATGTGTAAGAGCATTAATGTGGGATAGCATTTATGAGGCATGGTGAGGGTATATGCATTAATGATTCATATATGAGAGATTTAATGAAGCATGGTGAGGGTGTAAGTCCAAGCTTGAGAATGTGGACTTTTTGAAATGGGTTGAATTCCTAATCAAGAGTTTAGGAATGTGACATCATTAGGAAGTGGGTTAGGATGGGATTAAGATTAGAATTAGGCTTAGCATGGGCGAAGAGGTTGGGATTAGTTTGAACCCAGGAGTTAAGGTGGTTGAGATAGGTTAGGTTAGGGGTTAAAGGAAATATTAATGAAATGAATTACATAATTAATATATTCATTCAATAATAGGGGAAATTAATTATTTAAGTTTTTGTTTGCTTTTGATAATTAATTAGGACTATAGCCAATTATTTAGATTAATTAGGCTAGGGGATTGGATTTTGCAAGTGATGAGGTGTAATTAGGATTTTATCTAATTCCCTTTTAATTAATTACCTTAGCCATGTTTTTAATTTATTTTGATTGGCTAAGGCAATTAATGTAATTTAGTGATTAAACCACTTAGGGGATTAAATTTGATTTGAATGAATTATGCCAGTAAATTGAAGAATTGTTTTGACATAATTGGAGGTATGATCACACTTAGGAAAAATAGAGTCTATGGTCAGAGTAGACCAAATTAGGGTGGTTACAAGTCCTACTTGTAAGACAAGGATACACTAGGTATTGTTTTAAGCCTAAGTTGTCTACCTTAGTCAATTATGGACTAATATTGGGTAGGATGGATTAGATTAGTCTAGGACACTTAAAGGAGGTTCAAAATGTTTAGATAACCTCTTTAAGGTCTTTAGTAGAGTCTAGGAGTCAAACAATGCAAGGATTAGTACATTTGACAACTTTTGTCAAAAGTTGTGAATGTTGTCATGTTGCATAATGCCACTATTGGTTGAAAAGTTGCAACTTTTGAATCCCAACATTTACAACCACCTTTGTTAGTTGGAAATGATTGGGCAATGTATTTGAAGGTAAAAAACCTTACTCCAAGGTTGAAGTGAACCTGTTGTGAATTTTGATACTTCTGATCAATAAAATTAACTATTTTCTCTATATTTTGGACTGTATTCTGAGTTGTATGGATTGGTACAGATCCCAATGCACCACTAAAGGACACCAAAATTTGGCCTGAAGTCTCACTTGAACTTTGAAACTGGTTTGAATTCTTTAGGTAGAGGGTATCGAAAGATAGAGTGTTTTGATTGCCCATTGGTCACAGGAAGGCCCTACCTAGGGTTTCAAGAGAAAAATCCTCTTCCCAATAGATTCCACCATGGAAAAATCATAATCGTTGGTGGAAAGAATGGATTGAGGATGTATTATAAGATTTATGTGGTCTCAGATCAGGAGGAGGTCGATGGAGAGAGGAATGATTAAACCCTCTAGACAAGCATCTCAATGTGACTGTCAAGAGTTTGGTATTTGATGCACAACTCGGCCCATGGGTGGAATGAAGACATGAAACCAAGGATTTAGAGGTTTCTAGTGATTCTAAATAGGTCCCAATAGTTTTGGTTGGGAATTGAAACTATTTTAAGATACTTTCTTTGGGAATGGAGACTTAATTGCCAATTAGGCCTAGGAGAGATTTGTGTGGTTAAAGAGTTGGGTGATTGGTCCTAAGTCCTAACTTGGGGAATATTGAGGGTGAGTGGTTTGGAACATCTGAGGGTGATTGATACTTAGTTTGTTTTAATTCCAAGTAAGTTTCTAAATGAAATTGATTTTTGTTCCTTGTAGCCCTTTGTAGTCTTTGATATCTTGATGATGTCTTGAGAGTGAATGGGTGTGGGATTTGTCTTTCATAACATCTTAAAAACGTGTATGGCCTTTGTGGAAACCTATTCCATCCCTTAATTATGGGTTCTAGTTGTGGCTTAATATTTCCCTAAGGGTATAGAGGACTAGTGGAAGTATCTACTCTTGTATGTGTGGGTTTTGGGAACTCTGTCAGAGCCCTAGATTGTGTGGTTGTTGGATAAGGTCTCAAACCTTTGTGTAGTATTTTCATATAGTTTGGGGTTCTGCTCCAAGTGGTATAAAAAAAAATGGTAGATGTTTGGAGAATAGTGAATGAACATGAAGAAAAAACAAAGTGGATGAGGCAAGAAATGGAAAAGCTTAAGGAACAAGTCAAGAAAGGGAGTAATGGAAACTTTGGAGTTGAGGGGGAGGGGAGTGATGAATAAAACCCTTGTTAGAAGGAAGAAGAGATCCCTGTGAACCAGAGGCTAGTTGTGAAGACTTTGAAGTCTATGGAAAGAAGAACCATGGACACTAAGCTTGATCTGCCTGTCTATAGTGGAAAGATGGATCTAGAAGAAGTCATGGATTGGGTTTATGCACTCACTAGTTTCTTTGACTGTGAGGAGATACCAGAGCATCAAATGTAAAAATAAAAAAGTCCAAGTTGAAGGGATTTACCCTAACTTGGTGGAATTTCACTCAAGCAGAGAGGGTGAAGATGGATAAGAATCCAATAGGAACATGGAAGAAGATGGTGGCCTTGCTAAAGGAGGATTATGTGCCATAAGATTATGAAGTTCAACTTCATAAGAAAAGACAAAGTTTAAGACAAAAGGAGATGGA
>MU223645.1:4412656-4456350 GCA_018584345.1 Thuja plicata
CAGGGAGTACCACATAGTGAATATCAACAACAAAAAAAATAAAGAGAGATCAAACACTTCACCCAATGCCTTGAAGGTAATAGCAATGATTCCCTAGCTCTCAAATCTCATGGGTCATCAAGCATTCCATATGCAAAGATGTAAACAATGCCAGTATTAAATAGTGAGCTAATAAACAATGCATGATGCCCTAGCCTGCAGCTCGCGAGCCATCAAGACATTTCCTCATGAAATAATCATCAACGAGGAGTACCACATAGTGAATATCAATAAAAAAACAAACAAAGAGAGATCAAACACTTCACACAATGCCTTGAAGGTAATAGCAATGATGCCCTAGCTCTCAAAGCTCATGGGTCATCAAGAATTCCAATTGCAAATATGTAAACAATTAGAGTATTAAAATTTATATTGTGCCATTAAATCAAAAAATTCCATCAAAATGAAATTGATTTAATGAGAAGACAAAGCTTGAATTCCTACCTCAATTCATGGCTTCCATATACCAAGATTCCAATCAGCTTCCGTTGTTAGGGCCCTCTTCGCGCACGATGGTATGCAATACGCTAAATTAGAAATGAGACTTTCTTCTTCTTCTTTTTGTTTTATAATCATGTGGGTGTCGCAATTATGATGGTACCATCTCTATTACAACAGCATCAGGGGCACTTGAAAAAAAACATAAATGGTAGTGTCATCGCAAATTGGTGTCGAAATTTGACCCCAAATGTTGTAGTGAAACTTTGGGGAAACCATTCAAGAGAACACTTTTGGAGTAAGTAGTTATAGAGGCTCCTATAGAGGAAGGAGATGGGATTAAAGGGGAAGGTTTGTATGGAGGAATCGAAGACCTCCAAGATGTTACAGATGTAACCAACTAGGGCACCTTGCATCCAAGTGTCCAGAAAAGGAAAGCAATCAGATGGAGAGAAGGGAAAACATGGTTAGGGAGGAAGATGACCAAGGGATGGTTAGGGAGGAAGATAACCAAGGGGATCCTACACATGGATCTTATGCACCACCTAAAGAAGGGGAAGTCCTCATGATGAGAAGGACTTTTTTGAAGGCTCCAAGCACTCAAGAACCCCCATAGAGGAAGAATCTATTCAAAACCACCTGTAGGAGTGGAGACAAGGTCTACAGAATGGTGATAGACAGTAGGTTTACATACAACTTAATATATGAAGAGGAAATGAAGAATTTTAAGTTGAGAAGGGTGCCACATCCAAACCATTACAAGGTTTCATTTCTCACAAAGAGCCAACTGATTCTCATAGAGGAACAAGCATGGGTGGAATTCCAACTTGGGAAATACAAAGACAAAGTGCTTTGTGACATTATCCTAATAGATGCCTGTCACTTACTACTTGGAAGGCCTTGGAAACATGATGTGGAGGATCACCATGATGGGAGGTTGAACACCTATACTATCAACTACAAAGGAGAAAAGGTAACTATCTTACCCTTTCCTGATAATGCAAAAGAACAAAAAGATTCTAAATTTCTATTTGTAGGTGAAAAACAATTCTTGAAAACTTTAAAGGAAGAAAGAGCCCCTTGTTATGCCCTAGTCATTATACCTAAGGATGATAGAACTAAGAAGGTTTAGAAAGAAGAAAAATCCTTGAGAAGAGTAGGTCCTAAGGAAGTAGTAGACCTACTAGACATATACAAAGACATTGTAACCAAGGACTTGCCTAATGAGCTACCCCCTATCAAAGAGATAAGTCATAACATATAATTAATCCCTGGAGTAACTTTACAAAACAAGGAAGCATATAAGTTGACCCTGGAGAAAAACAAGGAGATGGAAAAGTAGATACAAGAACTCTTAGATAAGGGTCTGATAAAAAAAAGTCTCAGTCCTTGTGCAGTACCTGCACTTTTGGCTCCTAAAAAGGAAGGCACATGGAGATTGTGCACTGATTCTAGAGCAATAAATAGAATCATAATTAGGTATAGATTTCCTATACCTAGGATAGAGGATCTATTGGATCATTTAGGAGGAGAAAGGTACTATTCTAAGGTGAATTTTAAGAGTGGATACCACCAAATAAGGATTGGGGTTGGAGATGAGTGGAAGACTACCTTCAAAACAAATGAGGGCTTATATGAGTGGAGGGTGATCTCATTTGGGTTGTCCAATGCCCCAAGTAGATTCATGAGGCTCATGAATGAAGTGCTCAAACCCTTCCTTGGAAAATTTTTCATAGTCTATCTTGATGATATCCTTATTTTCAGTAAGGATAGAGAAGAACATTTGAAGCATCTTAACTTGGTCCTTAAAATATTACATGAAGAGAAACTTTTTATAAACTTAGAAAAGTGTGCTTTTATGCAAGAGGAGTTGGTCTATTTGGGCTTTGTGGTTTTAGGTGGGAACATCAAAATGGGCCCTAAGAAGGTGGAAGCCATCCTAAGTTGGCCCTCTCCTAGGACAATGATAGAAGTAAAGAGTTTTCATAGACTTGCATCCTTTTATAGGAAGTTCATTAGAAACTTCAATCAGTTATGTGCTCCCATCCTTGAGACCATCAAAGGTGGACAAAAATTTAGGTTTGTGTGGACCAAATATGCAGAACAAGCCTTTAAAATGTTGAAGCAAAAGGTAATGGAGAAACCCATCTTAGTGTTTCTTGATTCTCAAAAAATTTTCACCATTGAATGTGATACTTTCAACCTTGCTATTGGGGCTATCTTGAGCCAAGAAGGAACGCCTATAGCCTTTTTCAGTGAGAAACTGAATAAAGAAAAGAGGAAATACTCCTCTTATAACTTGGAACTATATGCATTAGTCCAGTCATTGAAGAAATGGAGGCACTACCTCCTACCAAAGGAATCTATTGTCTTCACAGACAACCAAGCACTTAGCTTCTTGAATAGTCAAGAAACAATGAGCCATAAACATATGAAATGGGTGGAGTCAATACAAGCTTACACTTTTTCAATTAAACACAAAAAAGGGAGTTGCCAATAAGGTGGCAGATGCATTGAGTAGAAGGACTCTACAAGTGCAATAAATTCAACTCCAAAGTGTAGGGATTGATTCATTAAAAGATATGTATAAGGATGATGATGATTTTAGTTCTATTCATCAAGTGTGTTTTGATTTCTCTGAGGCTTACCATGTTGAGTATGCAGATTTTATGATTAATAATGGTCTACTATTTAAGGGACACTAGTTATGCATCCCCAAGTGTTCAATGACAGAAAATATCATCAGAGAGAAGCATGCACATAGCATGTGAGTACACTTTGGTTTGGATAAGACATTGGAATAGGTAAGAATATTTAACTATTGGCCAAAGCTTCACATTGAAGTGAGGAAGATTATGGAGACATGTACAATTTGTCAAAGGGCCAAGGACACATCTACAAATGCAAGGTTGTATCAACCTTTACCTATTCCTACAAGGCCTTGGGAGAGTTGCAGTATGGATTTTGTAATGGGTTTTCCTAGGACACAAAAAGGACATGATAGAATATTTGTAGTGGTGGATAGATTTAGTAAAATGGCTCACTTCATTCCATGTAAGAGCACCAATGATGCATCATCCATTGCAAATATATTCTTTAAAGAGATTGTTAGGATCCATGGCCTACCACAAACTATTCTGTCAGACAAAGATGTCAAGTTTATTGGTCACTTTTGGAAGACCTTATGGAAAAGGTTAGGGACCAATTTGAGTTTTAGCTCTGCCTACCATCCACAAACAGATGGATAGATAGAGGTTGCAAACAATTCAATTGGAAACTTGCTTAGGTGCTTGAAAAATCAATATGGTTACAAATGGGATTTAGTCCTATTCCAAGCAAAATTTTCCTTCAATGAATTAGTCAACAAGAGCACTGGGAAAAGTCCCTTTTAGAGTGTATATGTAAAAATTCCAAGAGGCATATTGGAACTTAGAGAAATTTCTCCAAACACTCTAGTCAATGCCTATGGTGAATAGTTTGCAAACATTATGAAGGAGATTTGTGACTCAGTGAAGTTGGCACTAGAGAAAAGTGCAGAGAAGTATAAGAAAGTGAAGGATAAATGCACAAGGGATGTACAGTTGAAGGTTGGAGATTTGGTGTGGGCTTACTTGAGAAAGGAGATATTTCCCAAGGGAAAGAATACTAAAATACTTATGAAGAAAGTAGGACCTTGTCTGGTGTTGAAGAAACATGGGTTGAATGCCTATGAAATTGAATTGCCCTCACACATTGGTATATCCCCTATCTTAAATATTTGTGATATAACCCCCTATAAAGGTGATGTGAATGCAGGTAAAGAAGTGCATGAAGAAGAACTTCAATAATATTTTGCAGGCATACCCTCTCATGATCCAAAGAAGCTTAAAAAAATCTTGGATACAAAGATTGTTAAACAAACCAGAAAGAATGTTTACAAGAAATACTTGGTCAAGTGGAAAGGGAGCCCTGATGAAGAAGCTATTCTGAGAGATGAACAAGAGATGCAGAGACATGGTTTAAGTTTGCAGGAACTCATCTCAAGAGGACATGAGATTAATGCACCCCAGGAATATGGTGCAGGAGAACCCTCAAATCTATCAAGTTTAGTCACCCCAGTGGATACACAATCAAAGTTCAAGGGTTAGATTACTGATTGGATCTAGGATCCAAAGATCTTTCAATAAATCCTACTTGTAAGACAAGGAGACACTAGGTATTGTTATAATCCTAAGTTGTCTACCTTAGTCAATTTTGGACTAATATTGGGTAGGATGGGTTAGATTAGTCTAGGACACTTAAAGGAGGTTAAAAATGTTCAAATAACCTATTTAAGGTCTTTAGTAGAGTCTAAGAGTCTAACTATGCAAGGATTAGTACATTTGACAACTTCTTTAGTTGAGTCTAGGAGTCGACTATGCAAGGATTAGTACATTTGACAACTTTTGTCAAAAGTTGTCAATGTTGTCATGTTGCATAATGCAACTTTTGGTTGAAAAGTTGAAACTTTTGAATCCCAACATTCACAACCACCTTTGTCAGTTGGAACTGATTGGGCAATGTATTTGAAGGTTGAAAAACCTTACTCCAAGGTTGGAGTGAACCTATTGCGAATTTTGATACTTATGATCAATAAAATCAACTATTTCCTCTGTATTTTAGACTATATTCTAAGTTGTATGGATTGGTAGGGATCCCAATGCACCACTCAAGAACAAATTTTTTTTTCCTAGATTCTCACTTGAACTTTGCAACTGGTTTGAAGTCTTGAAGTGGAGGGGATCAAAAGATAGAGTGATTTTATTGGCCCCTGGTCGCAGGATGACCCTACCTAGGGTTTCGAGAGAAAAATCCTCTTCCCAAGAGATTCCACCATGGAAAAATCATAAGCCTTGGTGGAAAGAAGGGATTGAGGATGTATTATAATATTTATCTGGTCTCAGAGCAGGAGGAGGTTGATGGAGAGAGGAATGATTAAACCCTCTGGACATGCATCTCAATATGACTGTCCAGATTTTTGTATTTAATGCACAACTCGGCCCATGGGTGGAATGAAGACTTGAAACCAAGGATTTAGAGGTTTCAAGTGATACTACATAGGTCCCAATATTTTTGGTTGGGAATTGGAACCATTTTAAGACACTTGCTTTGGAAATGAAGACCTAATTGCCAATTAGGTCTAGGAGAGATTTGTGTGGTTAAAGAGTTGGGTGATTGGTCATAAGTCATAAATTGGGGGATATTGAGGGTGAGTGGTTTGGAACATTTGAGGGTGATTGAGACTTAGTTTGGTGGACTTCCAAGTAAGTTTCTAATTGAAATTCATTTTGTTCCTTGTAGCCTTAGGTAGTCTTTAATATCTTGATGGTGTCTTGAGAGTGAATGAGTGTGGGATTTGTCTTTCATAACATATAAAAAAGTTTATAGCCTTTGTGTAACCTTGTTCCATACCTTAATTTTGGGTTGTAGTTGTGGCTTAATATTTCCCTAAGGGTATAGAGGACTAGTGGAAGTATCTAGTCTTGTATGTGTGGGTTTTGGGAACTTTGTCAGAGCCCTAGATTGTGTGGTTGTTGGATAAGGTCTTGAAACTTTGTGTGGTATTTTCATATAGTTTGGTTCTCTTCTCCAATTCCCAAAATTATCAAATGGTCAATCATAATTCATCTTTAAATTCAGCACTTCAACTACTTTCTACACTTACACACAGTAAAAATGCAGAAATTTGATTTGGAAAGGGCTGGGAAAAGTGGTCAAATGGATTGACCCATGTCTGGAAATATTCATGAAAGAATATTTCCATGTTTAAAATTTAGAGGAAAAATCAATTCCTCATGACCTTTAATCATGTGCAAGCTGTGGGACCCCAAAGTAGGGTACTTTGTTATTCTGCATTTCACACTCTGAGAGTCTGAATTAATTGCACATAGAATGACTTTGGAAAACTTGTCAAATGAACTCATAGGGGTCTGAAAATGGGCATGGAGGTTCAATTTCATGTCTACAACATCTCGAAGAAATTTTTATATCATGTCTATCAATCCGGTCAAAGATATAAACTATCAAAGTGAGTCACTTGATAAAACTGGAAACATGCAAAAGTGAAGAATTGGGTAAAAGCCTCCAAATGGCTATCTCAAAAACAAATCAAATATAACTTTTGTGAGCTAAAACCAACTAAAATCACTCCATGCTAGGCACCAAACAGAAATCCAAGTGGTTTCTCATAAAAATCATCAGGTCTCTTTTTACATGTGTTCCAAGTAAGCCATTTCAAAAGCATTTTGGGACTGACTTGTGCCTTAGAGAAATTTTTTATTTAGCCACTCTAAAATTTATCCATAATTTTAGAGCTCCAAAAATGGATTTTATTTGGGATGTGTGCCCCATGTGGGCATTCAGAGGACTTAGAATCTCATGGTAGAGAAGACCAATAAAAAATAAATCAGACTTTTCTCTTCTCGACTTCAAAACCAAACTCCTTATTGAAAACCACAAACCATGCATAACTGAAAGCAAAGAAACTATACAAAATGCACATTATTTACAAATGGTCCATAGTTACAAAAATTAAATCATCACTTACCTCTATCAAATGTTTTATTCTTATCATTCAACATTATGATCATTCTATAAAACTTGTTTCCAAGCAATTGACCATTCTAAAACAAATTTGCATCATTCATGCCCCTATCATACTTTTCACTATCATTACACCTATCATCTTGTGGCATGAAAAAATCATGCATTTTTTGAAAGGATCCATAATCTAAAAAATATTCTTCATACTCAAAGCATGGTGAATGTTCATATGCAACATGATATTCATCGTTATCAATCTCCTTAATGTGCTCAAGTAAATACTCAACCGACTGCATTGGAAATTTAAAACATTCAAGCTCAACCTTATAAGTACAATCATGATGACTTACCTTAGCATATTCTTGGGTATCAAAGGAAAAATCTTCACACTCAAAGTTGTGTGTATTATGCAAACACTCTGATGAATCAATATGAACTATAACTCTGATTTCAAATTTGGTTCATACTGAGAAATTATATTCATTTCCATGTTAAAAGAGTTTTAAATATCAACACTAGAGGAAGATTGATCATCAGAGAAAGGAAATGAATCAAAAATTTCATCCTAGTCCCCATAGTTATTATTTTCACAATTTGATATAACATTCAAATCAACCGAGTTTTTAACTATGTCCTCATACAAAGGATTAGAAACCACATGGAAACCCTTCTCAAAATTTGAGTAGAAAAGTATTGGCTGGTCCATATCTACTTCATCATCAATGAGTGGACTAAAAACTTCATTATATCCACAATCAATTTCAATATCACTGTTATACTCATCAATGAGAGAGAAATCTGAATCAACATCATCAAAATTTGAAAAACATTCAACCCTATGAGTTTGACAGGATGAAAAACTATAGTCATGATTTTCAAAAAGAAAATCCTCATTTTTTTCAAGAAAACTTGCAAGGTTGTTCTAATCTCTTTTGGATTCAACCTTTTCAAACATATATGATGGATCAAGGACACCTTGTTGATGAGAATACTAAGAAAGAACATAATTAGTTGTTTGAAAAGGTGCTTGTGTTGGGAAAACATATACATAATCATTTGCAACACTGATTTCATGCATACACATATCAAGTGGTTCATTATATACATCATCTTGGACACATAGTCGGTGTACATACATGCTGAGGCCTGTTCATTTCATTGGAATATATTGCACAACTTCTTGGCTCAACATTAACCTCATGAGAAATATAACCAACATTTTAAGAAGGTACACAAACAAAAGTTCTAATTGGAACAACATGCTAATAATTATCTAAATTTGCATTTACAACACTTACATGATTTTGTTCACTTGTATGATCATTATTAAAAGGTTGTCTCTGATTTTATAATGCTGGAACATTCTCATTGCTTGAACACTCTGTTATCTTCATCTCATTTTGGGATTGAATGTGTGAAGTAGATTCAACAAAAACTTCATACTACTGGTAAAAATATGCAGGCTCAATCTGATTTATATTGTTCAACTATGCATTAGTTGGGGCAGCAAACTCACCAAAATTATGACAATTCCTTGGAACTTCTGAACCTCTACAGTCCACCCCATATGCATCCTTATGAGAAACTACATTTTCAGACTTATGAAATTTCATGAAGCCAAACTTCATCATTCCTTCAATATCCATTTCCATTTGACATGCCTGATATAAGTCCTGAGGCTCTTTATCTCTCAGCTTGTAACTCATCTTCTTATCAAATTCTTTGAAGTACACAACCAAATCCATTTCATCCTGGGGTCTACACTTCTCAGGAATTTTCTTTAGGGTTCTCATAAATCTGAAATTAAAAGTAGATATTATCTCCTCGTCTCCAATATGAATATCAAATAAATCAGTGATCAAAACATATTCACTAATCTATTCTCCAAATTGTTCATTAAATGTTGATTCAAATTCTTTCCATGAGCTGATTGACTATGGAGAGAAAAACCAGAACCATTCTCTTGCATCACCCATCAAATATTGTGCAAACAATCTCATAATAATATCTTCATGATCAACCTCATGGTTCTCAATCAACTCAATGAATCTATTCAAATGCTTCTTAGTCGATTCTTCTTTCATACCACTAAATCTAGGAAATTGTTCTCTAATCTTTGGTGGAATAGGATTTGGGTAACTAGGGATACCACTTAAATTTATATCCACATATCTCTCAATTTTGAAGTCCCTCTTCAAATTACATGGTTGAGGTTGACTGGAATTCATGACTACACTTGGAACCATGTTGGGGAGTACATGTGACTCATACATCATGATATTCATGATATTATAGATACTGTCTTAACAACAATAGATCCTTTAATCACCATTTTCATGCCCTCTTACAATAAAGACTAAATTCTCTTCCAAATGAGCATGAATTTAAAATACAAACATACTTCTCAAAATTATAAAGAATATATTCAATAACTGAGAAGAATTTCAAGTTATCACCGCTATTTCCTTTTTTTAGTGCTACTTCACTTAATAAGGAACTTTTCTTTCTCATAGAGACATGAGGATTACCTAGAAGGAAATTGCAGCTACTTCTCTTATTTCTCTTTGACTGGAAATGTGGTAGATTTGGAGATTTCTTGATAGCTCCATCGGGATCTTTGCACTTAGAGTCACCACCTCCTTACTGAGGAAAAATTTCAAATAAAAAAATCCATTTGACACATATTTATTTGTGGTTTTTCTCCAACCAGCAAAGCCACACAATCCTTTTTATACTTGCTGCAATAAAAATACTTCCAATCTATCCTTACACAGATCGGAAATAAATTTCATACTCTAAGACCTTGACTCTTTCTCTCAATGAATTGAACATTAGTCCCCAGTGGAGTCGCCAATTATGTTAGTACTTTTTCTTGCAAATGTTGATAACACATCTTGCATAATTCTATAAACCCAAAGATGCATCTAACAATAACAAGCACTAATGTAGTAAGGATTCTCATCCTTCTTCACTTTAAACTCAGAGGCTTAGGCGGGTGCACCTATTGGATTCACTCTTCCAGTGAATCATGGGATGGATTACTGCCCATCAAACTAGATCTGACAATCATTTAAAGCTCTTAAAAACAAAAAGGTAAATGTCTATTTGACTAATTTTTCTGCAGTTCTTGTATAATACTAGTTCCTAATCCATTTGGTATAGAGTCAAGTCGAGCTGACATTCACAAAGATTCACAACTCAATACTTTTGAAACCAGTAAAATTCCTTACACACTACTTCTTTCATCACAAATATAGGATCATTAGATCCACATATCCTTGACATTCTCAATAATTATCCAAAAAGATTCACTCCTTCCTTGAAGGAAACTCAAGAATAATATCATAGTCTACCTTATAGATGACAAACTAGAAATGCCTTACTAGTCTAGTTCATAAGAATTCCAAAAACACACAGAGACATCAAATTCTTGCAAAGAGATTTCAGCTATATTTCATTAATAAAACATTGCTTCAATACATACAAATGAAAAAATACTCTAAAATTATATCACTAATATTAACCAGAATCTGCATTAATGGAACCTTGAAAATAGGGAGAGTTTCTCTCATAATTTAGAACCCCTATACAATGAAGAAGGGAATAAGTAGAAGAAAAAGAAACTCAGAATCACTCCCTGATTTCCATGTGTTTCTTCCCAACTGTCTCTGTAAAATATCCTCTCATCTTCACAAACTAAAATCTGATATGATTTTGAAAATATCCCCCTTGCTTAATCTGAAACAAATCTGCTCAAATTTCAACTGCCTTGTAACTTCTTAGAAAAATTCTTCCATTTTCAAATGTGAATACATATTCATGTTTCTAGTGCATATTTAATTATATTATAGTGCATTTTCAATAGTCTGTTTCAAATCTTCATATTAGTCTTTACCTTGGCACTTTAATCTTTTAATTTATGCACTTTACTTTCCTTTTTCTGTCTAGAAGCGGCCAAATTGCACCATATGTCACTACCTGTCTGGCTCTACTTGACCACCATGACTGTGAAACTAACCACTAGAAGTCATGTTGTCCACTCATGACACTAAATTCCAACACCTCTTAACCATCATGACTGCACAACTAACCACCACTCACGCACTTGTCAGTTAACTCCCTAACTGCCTGCCTATCTCGCGAGTATGTTACTAACCACTTGTCACGCACTCATTGATTAAGTACTAAAATGCCTGCTTGTCTTGCGAGTGCGTGACTACATGCCACCTGGCACCCTTATAATTTGTGCACACTCTGTCCATCCACTACCGTGTCACCTGTGCAGGCCCTGCCAAAATTTGTTTGTTGCCAAAGTTGCCACTGCCTGGGCCATTAAATTTAATTAATTAATGGTTTTTTAAGATGGTCATGCAGTAGAGGTAAAAGAACAATGTATGGTGAGTTCTTACATTGGTTCTTATAGAGATGAAGTATTATGTGACATTCTGGAGATGACTTCTTGTCATGTTTTTCTTGGTAGACCTTGGTAGTATGATTGTAAGGTTGTGCATGATTGTATGAAGAATGTGTTTACCATTGAGAAGAATGGCGGGAAGTTTTCCCTGATTCCTTTGTAAGATACATAGCTTATTAGGAGGAATCTGAGTGTCAGTGGTAGGGTTGAGTTGAAGGAAGTTCAGAGGGTTAGAGATTAGAGTTGAAAACAAACCTGTAGTAACCTGAGGAAAGATGTGAGGAGGCAAGGAAATCAATTGTTTGTTGCAGGAAAGAGTTTGCAGAAGTGGAGTAAAGGCAAGAGTGTGTCGGTTGAGGACTTGGAGGACATGTATATCAAGAACCAATTTGGGATCTATATGTTGAACCCCAGTAGATTTTATTCTATCTATTAAGAACATCTTTTTGCACCTATGGTGTCTGATACGGGAGCATCCTGGGATAGTTGGCAATCCTGTGTCACCAAAAATATGTTTTGGTTTGATTTTGGTTTTAGTAGTAAACTCAGTTGAATACCTAAGGTGCTTAGTCACTTTGGTGGTAGTTCTCAGTTGGAAGATGTGTCGCTTCACTGATGGACTCGGTGACTGAACTTGGTGGTACTCGGTGCTACAGTGCTCAGTAGTATCTGCACTCGGTGGTGTTTATTTCTTGGTGGTAGTTGTTTAGTGTGTTAAGATTGGTGGTGTGTTTCTTGGTAGCATATTAATCATGTTGTCTATTCAAAGGAGTTGGATCAAAGACTTCACTAACTGGTTGGGGTTGGTTCAGTGTTGTCTTACTGAGTGGTCTGGGCTTTAGTGTTCTTGTTCACTGACTGCCTTTAGTGGACTGATCATGCATTGGAGATTAAATCTATGATTTGAGGAAGTCATTGAGATCATGTTGAGTTCTGAGGCATGCATATTTGTTGCATTGGATCTTGTGTGGACCTAAATCTGAGTTGGTGCTCTTTTTTATGTATTTGGTGGTTATTTGTAACTGATTGGTGCATTTAATATTTGTTCATCATGGATTGTAATGGATGAATGGGTCATTTATAATTGTTTACAAGCCAACTTGTTGCTATGTTGTAAAAAAGAGAGTCTAGGTTGATGTTTTGGGGGGGGAGATAGGGGAAAGTAAGCTGATAAGATGAAAATTTGTAAAGTGTTGCAGATAATTGTAAGTGGGTAGACAGAAACTTGTAAGATTTCTTGGTGGCTTGCGAGCACAAGTTTAGATCTGGTTTCTTCCACTTAGCTGCAGGGTAGAGTGGTAAAGATGGATCCTATGAGATCTTGTTGATATTTTGTTCTTTTAGCCCTAACTAGGAAGGCCTTACAGGCCCACATGTTGCATGTAATGGGAATTCTGAGATAATATAAAGCTAATATTGATATATCTTGTTGTGTTGTTATGGTTTCCATTATGATTGTTGTTTGGATGCAAGTTTGGATAGTCCACTCTTGGATCCTCCAATCTTGACTGCATCATCTTCAATTTAACTAGATTAGGTCTCATCTTCTACATCTTTAACAACTGCACAAATATTTTACATTGCGCAACCAATGCCTTGTGGCTAAAAAATTGATCAAAAAGTTTTGAAACCCACAACCGAACAATTTTTTTTGATTTCTTGCCATTGAAATTGCTCATTATGTTCTCATCAATTTCAAGTAACCATTTTTTTGTTCTTGAAGGTCTCAAATTTGAAGTTTCTCTTTCTTCCTCACAAGGGACTTCATTTTTCATATAATTTGGAGATGTGTAACATTGATTTGGTTCTTGTGCACCATTATCATTGTCAATTCCTTCATATTCGGTTAGTGGATTTTCATTGTCAATGTCCACACTTCCATTTTCCGCATCCACATGTTCATTTTCAAAACCTACATTTTCATCTTCAATCCTTACATTCTCATTTTCAATATTATTGTCATAAATCATTTCAAATTCATGTTCTTCTTCACTTGAATCCAGATTTAAGGGTGGGCCTATGCCTACATCTTCATTAATATTTAACATACCATGTCTCTTGTTCTGATGGGAAACCCTATCCATTTATCTATACACTTCAATATCATCATTTGTGAGCTTCCTCTTTCTTTTATGCTTTCGACGAATACTACTCCCATGGTGAGACCACAAAGGTGATGCAAAAACCTTTGATAATAGAGAAATTCCAACAAAAAGGGTGAAAAAATTAATTTTTTGTCTTCCACAACTGCAATCCTGATATTCTCTGCAAAAAATGTGTTTCTCGGACTGAGGGACCTAGAGAATCATTTTTTTCTTTTGGATGCTAGTAAAAAAATTGGATATCAGAAAATATCTGATATCTGATATCTCCCGCTCAAATTTGGCTTCAAATTTTTCATTTTCATCCTAGTTTGAATATTTATTTTACTTTTTCATTACTATTATAAATTTTATTTTTATAATATTAATATTATATTTTCATACTATTAATACTATATTTTCAAAATATTAATCTCTCTCTCTCTCTCTCTCTCTCTCTCTCTCACACACACACACACACACACACACACACACACATTATTGTTATAATATAAATATTAATAAATATATAATACTAATATTATACTATTGTATAATAGAGGAATAAATAATAATAATATAATACTGATTTATATAAAATAATACTAATATAAATAATTATATAATACTAATGTTATTACCATCTAATATTAATATTAGAAAAAACAAATTTATAATATATAGTCTAAAAATCTAAAATCATAAAATTTTAAAAAACTAAAATCATAAAATTGAAAAGAGCATTGAATTTGAAATGTTGAATTTGGGCGGGACTTATCGCATATCGGATATGCAAAATTATCAGATATCCAATAATATTGGATATACAATATTATTTCGGATATCTGATTAGGCTTGGTATTTTCTTTGGGTTTTGGCTTTGCTATGCCAAACGTGGATGTTCAACCCAAAAGACGTGTTAACCATATTTCCTCTGATCTCCAGACTTTTACCATGTACCTGACGACCTTTTTTCACCCAAAATTGATGAAATAAAAGGGGTTTCTTAAAGATATTATCAGCTTTCCATCAATATAATTGCTGTCAAATTTTGAGTTCAGTAAGTAATTATTACTTATTTTCTAATTAAGTTATTTCTAAAGTTATAATTGGCAGACTGATTGAAAAACAACCATAACTTTCAAACGGTTTAACCTTTTTGAAATCTGAAATATGTATCACATTCTATGTTTCACCTAGTATAAGAAAAGAAAAGTTTGCAATTTTGTAAAGTTTAGAATTAGTTAAGGTGGTCAGACATGATATTTTTTTATTCTGAATAATTTTTAGCATAAAATTCATAATTAATTATTTGTTCAGTAAAAATTTACACAAAAATATGTGTCACATTTGGGCATGAGTCTACTACTTATATCTAGAATCTTGTGAAAATATATCATCATTTGATTGTGATAAAGGTCGTCAGATATACACATACTTTTTATCTTTTTCATGAAATTTTTGTACTACTGCATTGAAATCTAAAATATTGAACAATTAGATTTTTTTTTTTTCAGACAAGGGCTAGTAGTTCAGAAACTATATTCAATTTCCTACATATTCTATTCTTACAATTTTTTCACATAAGGTTGATAAGATGTTCAAATTTTTACATCAAGTTGACTGACCCTGATTTTTTTATTTTTCATTTCCACTTAAAGATGTAGCTTGGTATACCATGATCCTACACATACCCAGGTATTTGATTATAGTGGGCTGGAAGAGGATGGCTTTTCCTTGTTCCCACTTGAGACGTTCCTATGAGATTTTTCCCTCAACGACAGGCTTGCTAATAGGAAGACATGAAAGAAAAATGGATAGCACCTTGAGGTCTAGATTTATGATTTTACAAAAGGGAAAAGAGAATAATTTCCTATTCAAGATGTCTCTCCCAAGCATGCCAAACACATGATTCTTTTACCAAGGATAACTTGCAAATGACCAATTGAGCACTTCAAGGTTTCTGATTTTATTTAAAGGAAAAAAGCGTAATCCCCTAATGTCCAAAAAATTACCTACAACTCACCTTTCTAATTAGGTCTAGTTGTCTATAAATCAAGATAATAGAAAACAAATGATTAGTTTGATTGAAAATTTGTAGGCAACCTACAACCACCAATACATCAGTAGTTTTATTTCAAATGTCTTCTAACAATGTCCTACAACAAAATCATTAGTAGTTTTTAAGATTTGTTTGTAATAGGATGACTTTGACAAGCGTAAAATATTTGACAAACAACCTGCACAAACACGCTAGGCTATTAGATCCATCAGATAGAGACACAACAAGCCAAGATTAGTGTTAGAAATCCAAAAACCAACTGAATTGAAACCTAAAAATTCCCTCTGTTTGTGAAACAAAAATGTAAAACAGAGAAGATTTTTGTACAAAACTATTTAGAATGCAACATGAAACTTGTCAATTTAATAGTTTTTTTCGTACGAAGAGATTTATAATGCAATACGAAACAAGTTTTTCATGTGAACAAAGGCATGTGCTCATACAAAGCACAATTTCCTGCAACATAGCACCATATTTTTGTATGAAACAAGAAATGTTGCAATACAAAACAAGACAGATTAGTATATTTTTGTATGAATATTTTATGTTGTCATGTGAAACAAGATGAACCAAAGACCAGTCAGGTACACAACCGATCAAATTCTAGGTCAAATTATGTGTCTAGCCCTATGATTGGTGCCAAAAATGTGTGTGTGAATATTGTACCTACAAGAAACTAAAACACAACACTTCAATATGTCATTAGGTCAATGGTTAGTAACATTAAACTCAATTGAAAAGCATAATAAACCAAAGGAAATTGACATATTTCTTCCTATCTAGAAAGAGTATGATCTAATTAAGATTTTCTCTCAAATTATTAGCATAGATCAGTGACTAGACATGTCCTAGAATGGAAGATTCAAAGGAAATATGCAATTATACTGTATTTTAAGATGAAATCTATGAGAAATAATGGAATTTACATGATATTAAGCTAAGGAATTGAAGATTCAATACTACATTAGTATGAAACTAAGATCTACATGCTGATTGTATAGCTAAAATGATATGAGATAGTTCTCAAATGCTCTCAAAAGTCTCAAAAACTTCTCAAGATGTCCTAGAATGATTTTGGCATAATAATGTTACATGTGATGACATTAATTTGTCATTAGTATTCAAACAACACTTTTGGTAAGCTTACACCAAAAGACAATAAAAGGAAAACTGAAGATCAGATTAGAAGATCACCAAAAATGACTAAGTACAAAGAGAACCAATGACACAAGGTAGTGTGTACACTAAAAAATGCAATATAGAAAGATAGACTGGAACCTGACAGAGGAACCTGAAATGCAAGTTACAGTGTAGACCGAAAAAAAATATACAGTGCAACGGACAGTGAAAATCGAGGAATAGTCAAGCATGACTAACAGATAGAACCGAAAGTCAGTTGCAGCCCGCAAAAAGTAGATCTGACTTCCATGTCAGATAAAGCAAGTGTATTCTTTTTATAGGATATTTAATTTTTTCAAATCCATTTCTTTGGGGACAAGAAACATTAATGTAAGTGTTTTAATTAGTCTAACTAATTTAAAACACATAGACTAGGAGATCTAGGTGTAAGTTGTAAGCTTGATCTTAGAGTTAACATTGTTTTTATCACAACTCGATGAAGTCAATCCATCTATAAATAGATGATGTAATCATTCATTAGGAGGATTGTGTAAGAGAAAGGAGAATAGAACAAACACATCTATGGATTGAATTGAGAGTTTCAAGAACCAGAACAGAAAAAGAAGAATTTGGTTAGCAGAACGAAGAACAGAGGAAACCGATAATCAAAGGTATTATTCAACCATAGTTAAGGTGATAATATTTTTATGTCAACTACATAGGATCTATATCAGCAATTAGAGATTGCATTTACTAGGTCAATTTGTAATTTTCTATCATTCTAACAAGTAGAGAAAAGTGTAAAAATTACTTTCAAGAAAGGTGGATTTAACAGTCCAATATCAAATCTCTTAACTGAGTGCACACTTAATAGTGTTGCTAGAAGATCCTAACAAAGTAGAATTTAACAAGTCTCCACCGATACTCCTAACAAGGTTGATCACCAGAAGTGATCAAAATTGTAAGCCTTAACTAGCCCCTTCCAATCTGCAGATAGTGAAGTTTTGTGGGTGTCATCCCCACCGCAGTTTTTACTTCCTAACAGGAGTTTTCTATGATATAATATCTTGTGTTATGTGTCAATTATGTTCATGAATGTTTCTATGAATGACTCACATGTTTATTAATGTTATGAATTGATATAACTCACACAAAGATAGTGTAGATCAGATTGAATCTAACCACTTGTCTTAGTACTACTTCCCATTAATCCCAACAACATGAATTCTAGATATCCATTAGGCTTGGATTGATTCTTCTTTTATAGTTTTTCAGGTAAAATTGATTGCTAGGATTGAACTCCCATGTGTGGATGAGATTCCAAGTAGTTAATCCATGTCATATGTTTTGGTTGGTTAATTGAGCTCACTTGTCTTGTAGTGATGAGGTGGAATAAGGATCAATTAGTTTATTCCCTTATTTCATTTATTTTAGCAATTGGATTTTGAGGTTTGATTTAATTAAATGTACTAGGACATTTTAATTAAATGATTTTCTACTTTGATAAATGACCTTTAATGTTAGATTAGGGATGAATTATACAACTAGGTGGATCAACCTAATTATACAATTTAGCCTAGTGATTTTATTGATGTGAGGAATTTTGATTAAATCTCAACCCTCTGAATAGGGTTTATAGAAAATTGAATTTATTTAGGGGCACTTGGTTATAATAGGTCATTTTAGAGTGATTATAGATGCAAGATTTCCAATGACCTAAGGATGATCCTGCATCAAAATGCCTCTAGAATAAGAGCACTGAAAAAATAAATGGGAAGAAATTGTTTGCTATTACCATAGTGGATAAATCTTGAAAGTATTGGAGTTGATGAAATCTCAACCCTACAACACCCAAGAATCATGTGCATGCAAACACATGTCATAGAAAGAGAGAAACAAAATTTATGGAGGCCAAAAACAACTAATTTGTGAAAGAGGAAACATCCTCAATTGATACAACAATAGAATAAAAAATACAAGATGATTCAAGATCAATCAAAATTGAGTATCAAATACAAAGAGATCCAACCTTTTAAATGGTGATCAAAACCCTAAAAAGGGAAACTCTAGGTTGCATGATAATAATTAATTATAATATGCCTAAAGTTTAGCTTAAGTGAACTAGAGATAATAAGTGACTTAATAATTAAATCAGAATTATTTCATTAATAAGTGAAATAACTTATTACTCTAACACTTCCCCTTAAGATAAACTTAGGGCCCGTTTGGCAGCTGGAATACCATATCATGGATATGGTCAATTCAGGAAGATGCTACATATTCAGAAAGATGCTTATCCTCAAAATGAAAGCTGGAATATGGTCTAACCCGTTTGGTTCACCCAGAAGATGAATGAGAAGATGCATTAAGGAATTTAATTCTTTATTTTTTAATTTCTTTGAATATGGTGTGTATATATGTGTGTATATATACACACATGCACACATGTGTATATATACATACATACATGTGCATGTATATACACATGTATATATATATGTATATATGTGTGTGTGTATATGTGTATATACACACATGTATACACATATACACACATACACACATGTGTGTGTATACACACATACACGTGTTTTTATACACACATACATGTGTGTATGTATACACACATGTATGTATATACACATACAAGTGTGTACCCATGTATACACATATACACACATGTATATATATACACATATACACACATGTGTGTATACAAATATACACACATTTATGTATATATACATACATATACACATGTGTGTATATATACATACATATACACATACAAGTATGTATCCATGTATACACATATACACACATGTGTATATATATACACACATACACACATTTGTGTATATATGCACATAAATACACATGTGTATATGCACACACCATACATATGTGTATATATATAGACATATACACACACCATACATGTGTGTATATATACACACATACACACATACATATATGTATATATACACACATATGTGTATACACACACATACATGTATGTATATATACACACATGTGTATATACACATGTATGTATATACACACACATGTGTATATACGCATGTGTGTATATACACACATGTATATATATACATACTTATAGCAATATAATATACATCTTTATAGTCATAGATCCCATGAAATATTAAATTTGCTTTTGTAAAAATTGGAATTGGAATTCGAAATTCCAATTCCACCTATTTAGGTGGAAGATGATATTCCCATTTTGGGGGCAAAATGAGAATTTCAGAATTCCAATTCCATTTTTTTTCAAGGACCCAAACATGGAATTTGGCATTATCCATAATTAGATAATCCCAATTCCAATCCAATTCCTGCTACCAAATGGGCCCTTAGGGGGTAGCTAAAACCTAGAAATGACTACTCAAATCAGGAAATGGGTCCTGACAACAAGGCCTGATCGGGTACCCAAGTAAAAAAATTCTCTATAAAGAGGAGAAAAAGGAGAAAACCCACTGGGAAAAACCCCTCTTTGAAAATAGATGAATCCTAGTGAAGGACTGAAGAAGCCTCCCAACTAGATAATATCCCAAAAAATAGGAAAAAATGAAGAACATGAAGAACATCACTAAGGCATGAAGCTGTAAACACTGTCGAAAAATAATTGCTGGAACCTCCACTGTAATAGAACATGATCAGGTAAAGAAGACTATAATCAAATTCTGAAGAGCTGATCAATCAAAGATGGAAGGATGCTTCCAAAATAGGAATGAAAAAGTGTCCATATGGTAAATGATCCATCTCACTGAAATGCATAGGTACCCAACCACTGCATCCGCTTAGTACGTAGGAACACATACTAAATACATAGATCACTCCATCAAACCAAGGAAGAATTAGAACCAATAGGAGATACCCCCCCCCCCCCCCCCCCCCTCCCACCTAAAATGTTTTTTATGGAGAGGCATGACAGGTACACTAAACTAGATTACCAAGAATAAGTGCATGATGAAGAACTAGGAACATAGAAAGTGCAATAGAAAGTACAAGAACATATAAAGTATGGTGTGGTAAAAGAGCACCAAGGCCAAGCACCAAGGGCACAAAGGTGCACTAGGGTCACTGTTGGATCCTAGGAAGATAAAGGCATGACCATCAAGGGTCATTTGGAAATGTAATAGACCATGATTGGTCATTTAATGATGTTTTAAGAATGTTTTGTAATGTTGTTATCATTTGGTAATATGATCATGAACAAAAGTAATAAAGATGTAAATGCACTAAATGTGCTAGAATGATGTAATAGTGCCTTATTGGAAAAAATAAGCCTTAAGGGTCACCATGAGGTCGAGATGACCTTAGGATTAGAGCGTTCAAGTCTTACATAGGTGTCTAAGGAAAGATATTTTATGTTATGGTCGAGTTGACATTGGTAGTTTTCGACTTGACAACTTTTAAACTTCCAATTATGTAAACAGTCAGTTTTAGACTGTTGTCGACAATTTTAGGGAGTTAAAAGTCAGTTATTTGGTTGGTTGTCAAGTCTGAGGATCTGTTTGATAGAGATCCACGTGAGTATGATTATTATGTAGAGGTATGTTATTTGGAGAATCATTGTAAATGGTTTTGAATCAGTAACAAATACATTTTCTTGCACTTGCATTATTCTAGTTGTGGATTGTTTGCAATCAATACTCTGTATTTTGAAGTCTCCGTGATTGGATAGACACTCCCACCTTCTATGGTTAATTTAATTAGTGGGAGGAGTCTAATAAAATGTACTATATCCTTGTATAGTGTTTAGATGTAGGGATGTGCAGGTTTTCACGCCCAAAAGTTGGGCAAAAACACACAAACAAAAAATTTTGAAACTTGCTAAAGGTTAACTAAATTACCTCTAGATAACACATACACGCAAAACAATGTAGGAGGTAAAGGTTAACATTTACACGCACAATGTTGCAGAAGAAAGATGGAAAATAGAAATGTCATTCGAGGTAGGAGAGCTTTCGGAACTATCCTATAGGGATCCCTAAGCTACATGCTTCAATCGACACATAAATTGAGACAGTTGACCAAAAGTCAACTATGCACTAAAAAGTGTGAAACAAAGTTACTGGGGTCTACTAAGCTCCAAGGAAGGCTTGCACACATGAATCGAGGTAGTTGAACAAAAAGTCAAAAAGAGTTGACCAAAAAGTCAACCCTGCTCCGATTGCGCGAAACCAAGAAACAATGCATAAAGGGTCAAGGGAAAGGTCTGTGTATGAATATTAAGAGGAATAGTCTATATTTGACCATGGTTGACCAAAATTCAACCATGCATGATAATGGTCAATGATAACAGAAATAACGACCTAAATAGATTAGTACGATAACTAACCTCTTTAATACAACTATGAAATCAAGAAAAATATTAATAATGTCTATTAAAACAATTAGTTTACCTTTAATGATAAATTTATGATGATTCAATTCCTAATTTAACACTTTGCTAAAAAAAGTATCTAATCTTAATAAAAGTAAATCAAATCTAATAGATTATCTAAACCTCATGATAATCATATTTAATTTAAACATTAAATCTAAATATAAAAGATATCTAATGTCTAAACAATTATAAATTTAACTTAAAATGAAATGAGAGCTGGGTATCTAATCTATAGAATAAAATCTAATTTAACCATAAATAGATCAAATTAAAACAATCTATAATAAATAATTCCAATCGAATATGATCCATTTTTTTCTTGATAAGATGAAATCCAATCCAATTAAATTTAAAACATATCTTGTAAGTATATATATAAAAACATATTTTATTCTAATATGAAACAACCCTAACATCCTAAAAAAAACATATTTTATACTGATTAAAATGACCGTAGGCTAGGTTTATGGCTTTGGATGAAGCAAGCGGCGGCAGAAAGGTGGGGATTAACTTTGTTAATGATCACTTAGCAGCTGGGTTTTCCGTAGAGGCAGAGTGAGAAGAAGGGAAAGTGGTGGTGGCCATAGGGGTGGCTCCACCCATGGGGTTGTGAAGGACATGCACACTTGGGAGGCCCAGGGTACGGTGTGACCGTTGCCCCACCCGCCCCACCACTGCCCGCATTGGTAATGCGAGCGAGGGGGAACAACGCCACCCAACCCCGACCGCCCACACTATGGGAGAGACAAAAAAAGGGGGTGTGGGGGTGGCTTCGGCCACACCCCAAAAACCCCAAACATGCAGTGAGTTTCCTTAAAAAAATGCATGATAACTTATTTAATAATATTTTTAATAAACTTTATATATATATATATAGAAAGACACACAACAAAAAAAAATAAACTTATGAGTGGTATATATAAATCTTTGATACAAAACAAAGAGTAGGAAAATAATACTTTTTAAAAAACTAAAAACATAATTAGATTCCTCATAATTAAATCCAGACTTTTTAGGAAAAATATTTAAAATCTAGGAATTTTTTTTTTAAAATTTCCAGAATTTTGTTTAAGTGTAAATATTATAATTTTTTTCAAGAACACAAAGAAAACATTACCATAAAAAATCAATTGAAGCTTGATTTATTCTATACTAATGAAAAATCTATATATTGACTCTAACCATTCAAGCATGAGATTTAATTATTTCCTTTGATCAAATTAATACCAACAAAGAAATCTGAACTTGTTTATTTTAAGAAATATGAATGTACATGTTTGCTTGGAACTATTGATGGTTTTATTAATTTTAAATATCAAAGCATACAAATACTGGTCCTCGATAATTTCTTTCCATTTACAAGTCCTGATTATTTATTATTTTAATTAAATCTCCATGTTTCAATATGGAATAAAAATTACAAATTAGTATAAGGATGCACCTTTCTAAAGGCCTCAATGTAACCTTGCAATAATGAGATCTACAAACAATAAAGATTACAATACAATTTTTCCAGAATCCACTTTTCCACTATGCATTTGCAAATCCTTCAATCCAACTGAGAAAACTTGTTGGGTGAGGATTGACCATGGAGGCTCACCTCCCAACCTAGACATTTCCAAGGTCACCCCTGAGCTTGGGGATCCATAATGGAATGGGAGACAAACAGGAATTTCACAACTTACAGAAAAACACTTACACATATAACCAAACCTTGAAAACTTCCCAACACATGGTAGAATAGGAGGAAGGTCTTCAAGAGGCCTTCCTGAAAACAAGGGTAGTGGTAGACCTTACAGTAGGAGAAGCCAAGTAAACAAAAAGAATCCTCAAGCCACACATGGACTTGGAATGACCATATTCACAAGATGCAGTCATAAATAACCTCCTTATGCCCCCCAGGTGCCCTTAGGCCCTACTTGACATCATGGGTATCATGAAACCCCATGTCTTTCCCTCCTCACATGGGAGACTCTACACTAAATAGGAGTCATTTCCTACCACCCCCTTCAAGGTTACTTTTCCCTCCCAAGGGTGAGTGTTCCTTGAAGAAACCCATTCGAAATGTAACACAAATTTAAACACCAAAATCTCAACTTGAAAATAACTTAAAAATGTATATGACTCCATTAATGGATTTTCAAGCTCAAGAACATACAAGAAACCATGAAAACTATTCTAAAGAAGACCAACCTTACTCCAAAGCTAAGGCAAGTTTAAATTTTGGTGATGAGCTATCCTTCCAAGAATCTTTCTCCAAAAGGCTCCTTCAAATCTAGAATCTGTCTCTAAGAGTAGAAAGTGGGTGAACACCCAACTCTTCCTAAAACCTTCCCTATATAGAAAAACCTCCAAAAATATCCAAGTCTAATGAAAGGTGAGGTGACCCTAACCATCCCTTTCTTCCCACCTGCCTTCATTCTCCATTAATGGAGTTAAATGCAACTTAGGAAGACGAGAGTGGTTAACCAAAGTTACACTCCTCTGTTAGAATAACTGAGAGGGGGGTGAATCAGTTGCCTTAAAAATAATTTCAATAATCCAACCAAAACTTATATCACAAATATAATATCCTCTAGTTATATTTCAATCCTTCAAGATGTATGCCTTATGTAATTTTATCAAATATAAACTTCTCAGTGAGACATATTGTTTATCTTTTCTAAGCTTTTACCAAGTAGCAGTAATTTAACTTAGTGTTTATTGAACAATCCTATTTTAGTAATGTGTAAAGAAAAACATCAAAGCAATGAACCATATACACATTTGACACATGTATTTTTAATGTGGAAACCCTAATAAGGGAAAAACCACTTGGGATAGGTAACCCAAAATTTCCACTCTTCTAAAGTGAGCTCGGTGAAGAGCCAGCCTTGTTAAAGGTTATAAACACACTGTGAAGTGTGACCTTGTTAGAGGATTCAAAACTAACAATTTGTCTGTTGACCTATAATTTAGTATGTTGTCAACAAGAAAACCTTTTGATACTCTTGATTATCTCAATACAATAAGGATGGTTAAAGCCCACTCGGTTAAGATATTTTCTGAATCAATGGTTAAACTGAAACAGTAAATGATCTGTTCAATAATACAATTTAACTTGCAGATTTTCAGATCTATTGTTAGTCCATAATACCTCTTTGATCAATGTTGTCTTTAATTCCTTTTCTCCCCTTCTTTCTTCTTTCTTCTTGGTAAATGCTCTTGCTTCTATTGCTCAGTGTTTGCAGAATTCTTGGCTCCATTCTTTAGCCTGTATGATCAGATCTACATGAAGAATTTTATCTTCATCAAAATTATATTCAACATTCCTCATTTTTATAATGAATTCCCTATCTCTTTATATAGACATGATTTCATTATTCAATCTCCTTTTCTTTCTTGTTCTTGACGTAGATGATGACCTTATGGCAATACATATTGTCAATTAGTGCCAAAATACTTAGTCATCACAATGTTGACCGAGCCAACAATGCAACCCAAGTAGTTACAATGTAACACGAGCAGTGGCAGTGTCAACCAAGAAAATAGTGGTAATTAGTATTACCCAAGTAATCAGTATTACTTGAGTGATCAAAGTAGCTTGAGTACATAAAGTAGCCCAAGTGCCAGAGTTTAGTATGTTGCCTGAGTGACAGTATAATGCCTGAGTGCCAGTATATTGCCCGAGTGGATCACTGGACCTCAGTGACAGTTTTGGGCTGACTTAGCTTATATTGTTAGATATTAATTTATCTTATGGAATCTGACTTACAGTTACATTTGATTTGGATAAGGTATAAATATGAAGTATTTTTTTTATCCAAATATGAAGATGTGTGAATGTATGTGAAGAAGCATGTATGCGAATATGAAGAGATAGATTATTTAAGAGGCTATAGTAGTATAAGGAATAGCAGAGACTCATCTATCATAGTCAGGTGATTATTTTATATCATTGGATCTTATTCAACAATTCAGAGTTGCATTGAAGATCCTCTACTGGTTCATCCTAACAGGTGCATCAACAAAATCCTCTAACAAGGTGGACCTAACATTCCTTTATAAATCTCCTAATAGAGTTGCATTACTTGATTGTATTGTACTAAATCCTTTCACAAGGTGGACCTAACATTCATTATTGCTCCTAACAGGGCAGGCCATCAGAAGTAGTCAATTTTAAGCTTTAACAAGCTAAATTTTTACCGCAGTAATAAATCTTGTGGGTACCATCCCCACCCCAATTTTACTTTCTATTTGGAAGGTTTCTGGGTAACCAAATATTGTGTCAAATATTGTGGATGTTTTATTGCTTTTAATTTCATGCATGCAATCAGATTAGATAATCTAATATTAGATTAAAAGGATTAAGTCTTATTGGTTCCTGATTCACCCCCCCCCCTCTCAGTCTCTTTGACTCAACATATTTCCAACAATTGGTATCAGAGCTGAAGGTTCTCTTTACATAAGTTTAACAACTTGAGAAAAGATCAGAGGCAATGTAAATATATATACTGGAGGAATCTATTGAAAATGAAAAGATAGATCTACAAGTGGCCATGGATCATATCAAGAAACTCAAGGAGCAACTCTCTATTTCCCTGAAAAGAAGAAATGATTTAGCAGTACATATGAATGAAAAAAGTTACATAGAATAAAGAATTGATGAATTATGCAAAGAAAGAAGTTCCAAAGAAGCAGATGCAGCAATTGAAGACCTACTTGCAAAGAATTTCAATTTACATGAAGAACTTAGAAAATTGAAAAGAGAACAAGAAATTCATTCAGTCAGAATATGTGAAGTCGTAGAACAAAAGAGTCAAGCAAAAAATGATAGAGAAATGGCACAAGAAGATAAAATATTATTGAGTACAAGATTAGAAGAAAAAGAAAATGAAATCCATCATTTGTCACTTCAGCAAGCAGATATGATAAATCAACTCAATAATGTAAAGAAAGAAGTTATCAATTTGAGCACAAAAAATGAAAGACTGCATAATGATCTTAATACTGAAAAATAAACCAATGAGAGTATGATGAATTCACAGGGAAGCATGGATCAGTTGACAAAGAAAAATCAACTCAGACATCATGGATAGATAGGTTTAGGTTATATTGAACAAGGGGAATCCTCACAGCAAGGAACTCAAAAGAATAGGAAACCTACATGTAATAATATTGGAAAGATAGGGCACACAACAAACAAGTGTTGGAGAAATCGAAAATCAAAGTTTAATGGTAAATGCTACAGATGCAAAAAAACATGGATATAGGCCAAGTGAATGCATTGAGAAAACTAAGTTTGAAGGAAAATGTTTCAATTGTAACAAACTAGGTCACAAATCCTCTGAGTGTAGACCTAAGAAATGGAACCCTACTGAACAACTAGCTAAAGTAATTTTTTGTTGGGATTACAACACATGGAGCAGATGTTGTCACTATGGTGAATATGGGCATATTGGTGCAAATTATGTAAAAACTCACCTTAGAAAAAGGAATCCTAATAAGAGATGTTATATATGTAAACAACTCGGTCATCTAAGCAAGAATTGCATGAACAAAGAAAAAGTGGATACTAGTTTTTAGAAAGGCAAAGAAATTTTTTTTGAAATCAGAATGCAAATGAATCAACAACGGGTAATGAAATCTCTTGAGAGATCAGATCAAAATAATGAAGGATTGAATGGCACCCAAAGAAGTGAATTGGGTGGATCTACCATCTCTAAATAAACATGCAAGGAGACTACTGGAACTGTGCATACAAGCCATCCTACAGCAGTTCTAGACATGACAATAAGTCCAAATTAGCATATTGATGCACTAGGACACATTATAGTTTTAACTGAGTCAAGACCTCAGTAACACCCAAGTTTCACAGGCTTAACCAAGTTAAGTCAGGTTATATTATTTTGAAGATACAAAAGTTAGTTTTTGTTGATCTTCATTTTGAGCTATGCCAGATACCATGTACGGAGCATTTAATGAAAACTCAAAGGTAAAATCTCTTATAAAAGATGAATTACAAGTGTTATTATTTACAAAGCTTTTAGTTTGCAGAGTGATTCAGTGCCTTAAGTGATTACGAGCGAATTTGTATTTGAAAGTTTTAAGTTACGAAGTTTTATCAAACCTCTGAGCATAATGGCATCTACATCTAGTAGCAAGGTTAAGAAAGGATCCAAGTTGTTGGTTAGGAATGCAATCTATGAACCTCCTAATTTTAAGCTTCATCCAGAAATTGTAGAGGAGATAGACTTGATGGGAGCTCATTCCTTAATTCTTCCAAGGGTATTATTGAACAATGACATTCGAGCCTTCTATCATTGCATAATTCAATAGATTGGAACATTGGAAATGAATAATGCTTATGATAAACTTTGTGATGCCATAAATTTGAAGCTAGAGCATAAATATCTAGTAGTCAAGGGTTTGACTCACATCATGCATATGCCATAGAATTTCTAGGTTAAGTGGATTAGGTTCATTTTGAGTTGTGTTCATGACATGCATCTCTGGCTAGAGTAACCAGTAAATATTACCAAGACAATGGTACACTGTGTTACAAGGTATCCTATGTTGGACAAGTCTAAAACCACTAAAACCCTACCTCGAGATACCCTAGCTTAGAAGACTCTTGCCAAGTGGGACGACAGAGGTATGAGACTAAATGGAGTAACTAACATGGACTTGAAGTTTGGGATTCATGTTATTTCTCACAAAATATATAGTTCTAGTAGACCTAACAATGTACCATGTGAGGCTGTGGACTTGGCATATAAGGTGGTCAAGAACAACCTCTCATTTGACCTCACTGAGTTGCAACTCATCCAATTGAGAAAGAAACTGGAAAGAATTCAGGCATCAAAGACCAATCCATGTAAGTTTGGTTCACTTCTAGTCTGCATAATATTTTACATTCAAAATTTTTTCCCTTCCAAAGGCACAATTGTTAAAAAGAAGGGCATACCCATAATATATCAGATAAATGAGTTCATAGATGAATTAGGAGACAATTTTGAGAGCATCATGGATGCATATTTTGAGGAATTCAAAAAAAATATGCAAAATAGGTATAGAATTCCTAAACAATTGGTTGAAGACCATAAGGATGATGTTTTTTTCCTAGTTGACTATGATAAAGAATATATTCAAGCAGTTAGAGTGAGGGTTGGATGGGTGAAACCTCTTGCATATGAGGTTAACATAGATGAAACCAAGAACATCATTGAATCTCTTATGAATGAGCTTGTTGACCCCAAAGCACCCTTAATTTGGTACACATGAAGAAGCCAAGAGAATAATTTCAATAGAGATTGAGATTCCTAAGATTTTGAAAAGAGGAAAGAAGAGGTTAGAACAGTTTGGAAAGAAGTATGGAAAGACTTCAGACTCTCCTCCATTTATCTCAGTAAGAAAAGAAGATGAATTTAAGATAGAAGATGATATATCTAAAAAGGAAGAGGAAGAGGTAGAAGAAGAGCTTCCTAAGAAGAAAAACATGCTAGTTCTCAAGAAAACACTTAAGGCCCCTACCCCTGTCCTCACTACCAGCAAACCAAGAAGATCAAGAAGGAAATGCATATTACCTAAGGAAGATGAAGAAGATGAAATCACATTCAAGAAGCCCCCACCTACCTTTGAGAATAAAATTGAAGCCTTAAGAGAAGGTAGTGGTATGAGTTCTCTAAAATATCTGAATTATGCTTCCAGAACTAAGGATGAACAAAAGAAAATTGAGGAAGCAGTTGTAGAAAAGATGACTAGATGGAAGTATGATCCATCTAAATTGAAGAGTCACATGTCTGAAGACATATTCAAGGAAATATATTCTCCCTGGAGCAATGATGTCCGAACAGAGAAATATATTAGAGAACAGACATTGAGGCAAGTCATGCCTACTATGACAAACAAAGAGGTAAAAGAGGCCATGACCAAGTATGAAAGAAATCACACTCCAAGGTTTAGGACCTTTCAGGTATTGAATAAGAAGATAGAGGATGTGGTTTAGGTAGCTACAAACATATGGAAGATAGTATTAGAAATCAAAGAAGAATACAAGACAAAAGTACCGAGTACAAAACACAAGGAAAATATAGATGGTGCAGATTTACATGAGGTAGAACCTATTGAAGCATCCAATGCAAAATAGATAGAAGTAGAGGTAATGGCATCCCTTCCTTAATCACCTATACATATCATCCTATCTCTGAGAAAAGAAAAGTCTATGGAATCAACATCTGGACTAGTAGGGACCGAGCACCAGGCTCCACCTGCTATTGGGCCAAGCCTGACCGAGTCACAGAAGGTAACTATGAATATTCCTTCAGTGAACATAGATGAAACATTTGATTCAGATCCTACAGTTGGTGCAAAAAATTTCAATGACCTATTCCAACTGAATATTGAGGAGATAACTGAGGAAGGAAGGGATATGGATGATAGTGGAAAAGGTAAGGAAATTGTTGCTTCGCCCAATCCTAAGGATAGTGGAAAAGGAAAACAAATAAGCAGTGATGATATTGATCTTGAGCAAGACATTGTGATTCCAAATTGGGATCTATCCAATCTGACAGTAGAGCAAATGGATACACTAGGGGAGCTATGGGAGAAAAGAGCCACACAACATAAACTCCGAGAAGAAAAGAAGAGAAACAGACTGTTGGAAGACATAAAATGTATATTCCTAGATACACTAGAAGTAGAAGTAAATGAGAGTGATTCCATTATGGACCAACTTGTATACATAGTCCAAAAATTCAATAAAGATATAAATTGTCAAGAAAAACTACTGTAGAAGGAAGAAAGAAAGTTTGAGAACAAAGTTCTAGAGAATGTTGCAAGCAAGATTGTAATTGATCAAGTCAAGCTAAATTCTCTCATTAGCTCTCTCAAACTACAAAAAATAATGTTGCTTCATTATTTGTAAATCTAAGTGATACTTCAAATTTCACAATGGAAATCAAGACAAAGCTGACAAAGGTTGATACAAATTTGAGGGAAAGTGAAAATAAGTTGGCACTTAACCCTAGTTCAAGTTCAACACATTTTGTGAAAATTAAGTATCTGACAAACATGCTAGATGAATTACTAAGGGAATAATCAAGGACAAGATAATCTCTCACAGCTATCCAGAGCCAACTTAATGCAGAGGTTACAATAAGAAGTGTAGTTTTCCTCCTTTGCCTTCAATAAAGAACCTAGGCCAACTTGGGTTCTCCTAGGATCCTAGATCCTTTCCCACACAATGTATCCTACTTATCCAAGGTGGTAGAACTAATTTCCAACCTTTCCCAATTGGATACAATGCAATTCAAACTCTTACACTTTTGGGTTTTAGGGACACTAGCCCTATTTTAGGCCTCAACCTAGAAGTATTCACCAGTGACTTCATCAACCCAAAATAACTATTAGTAAATATTCCTTATGTTCTAAGGACCAAGAATCACCCTTTGGTTCAATCCTCCACCTTCCATAGAGTACCTATCTAGGACTATCCTAGAATTCCTTGTAGTATTATCCAAGAGGTTTTTCCAACTTAACTTTCCCTCCTGATTACTTTCTATAAAAATAAGGATATATCTAGATACCCTTTATGAATTTATATCATACCCCAAAGCCTTGAAGTTCAACTCCACTCCAGCAATGCCTAACTCTAACCAACTTTGCAGACCTGATTGGCCTAATTAAGCTTGGAATTTAAGGCAAGTACTAGACATTGGGTACATGGGACTGAAGTAGTGTCTTAGATGTCTTCAAATAACTCCCTACAACTCAAATCCACTCCTAATTCACTCACCCAATCTCTTTATCAAACACAATACTTCCTTCTCCTTCATTCTAGGATGAATACATTAAGATATTCATCCTAGGGCTTGATGCATGAGGGTCTTACCCTTTGATCCATTTCCTGATCTTGTAGAATCATTAAATATACCATCCTAAATTTCATTTTCTAGGATCTTAGGGAAATCCACTAGTTAGAATGCAAGTTAGGACTCCATTTGCAAACTGTGTCTCAAATAGACTCCCTCTTCGACTGCTTTTTAAAAACTTCAAATGAAACTTATCAAATCAAAACCAAATGACTTCAAATAAATCTTAGAGTGACAATAAAATACAAGACCTTCAAGACATCAACTTGGTTTCCCAAACTCACACCTTACACGGTCATACAACTCAGAAATGCTCACAAAACCGCTTCATATTCCATTTCTCATACATGAAAATTACATCTCAAAACTTCTAACCATGTTGGTTCAAAGTAAGTAATTAAGAACACATCAAATGTGAAGTTGGTTTGATCAAAAATTCCCTGTGACTGTTGGGCTACCATCTTGCATCTTTCAAGCAACTTTTGGAAGTTGCATGAGCAACTTTTTGACAACTTTTGCAATATTTGGCAAAACTTGTCTTTTTGCACTTGATGAGCTTAGGAATGAATCCAAACCTATCCAAATGACACAAAATTATAAGAATAACATGAAATTAATTTAACCCTAAGGACTCTAAAAACATAAAACATGCTTAAAGAGACAAAAACCTAACTAGGTGATCCAAATGAACTAAGGTATCTATAGGCTCATAAGGTTTCCTAAGAGATCCTTGACCATACACACATGGATCCAAAAACCAAAATAGGATGATCCTCTAAGATCAATCCATTTATGAAAAATAAGATCCTCTAGGATCAAAACAAAGATAGTCATGGGTGCCCTGCACCATACTCTGTAAGACAAAATTAACTCAAATCCCTTGAGTTGGAAGATATTTTACATTGAAACCAGTCTTCTTGATATCTTCAGGTGTTAGCCAAGTAGCATCCTCCACAGAATGGTTTTTCCATTTGACTAGGTATTCATAGAAGGTAGATCTCCTGGTTTATTTGGATATCCTCTTGTCTAGTATGCTATCAATCTCTTGTTTTGGTGTTTTTGGTAAGTCTTGTAGCTCCTTGTCTTGTGGTAGATCTTGAGAACCTATAATGGAGACATTAGTGATAGGACCTTTGTATGGATATAGGTCAGCTATATTGAAAATGGGAGATAAGACAATGGTGGGAGGTAGTTCAATTATGTATGCATTATTGCCACATTTATTCAAGATTCTGGAAGGGCCTATCTTTTTCATCATCATCTTGTTGTACTTTTCCTTGGGTAGTCTTTTCTTCTTCAGGTGAACCATAACCATATCTCCAACTTTGAATTAGACATCTCTCCTCTTAGCATCTACAGCTTGTTTGTACTTCTCATAGGTTTGTTGTAGTTTGTACTTCACTTGTTTATGAATGGTCTTCATTACCTCTGCAAAATCCTCAGCTTGGGCACTCCTCTAGCCAAAATCGTGAATGTTTCTTAGTTCCAAGACACCCCTAGGATGGAATCCATAGAAAGTTTGGAAATGATTGAGTCCTAAACTTCTGTTAACAGAATCATTATAGGAGAACTCTGCTCGATGGAGGATTGAATCCCATGTCACTCCATACTCCTTTGTTAGGCATCTTAGCAATTTTCCTAGAGACCTATTGATGACTTCAATCTGTCCATCTGATTGAGGGTGGTAGGAAGATGACATAGATAAATTTGTTCCAAGTTTCTTCCATAGGGTATGCAAAAAATGTCCCACAAAATTGGGGTTTTTGTCTAAAACAATGGTGAGGGGTAAACCATGGAGTCTCACAATCTCCTTGAATAATAGCCTTGCAATACTTGAGGCATCATGTGTAGTCTTAAAAAGGTAAGAAGTGGGCCATCTTAGAGAATCTGTCTACAACCACATAGACACTGTCATAACCTGCCTTTGTCCTTGGAAGACCCAATACGAAATCCATGTTGATGGAGTCCCAAGGTTTGTTAGGGATAGGTAATGGAGTGTACAATATTGCATTTAAAATGGTGCCTTTGGCTTTTTGGCACACTAGGCAATTCTCTACAAATCTCCTTATCTCAGTCTGCATCTTGGGCTAGAAGTAGAACCTTCTTACTAGCTCAAGTGTCTTATCAAGACCAAAATGGCCTGATAGACATCGAAAATGCTTCTCTTTTATAATGTTCTCCCTCATGGAATAATCAGGGATACACAATTGATTCCATTTAAACAACAATCCTTCTTGAATCATATATTCTACAAATTGAGTGTGATATCTATCTCCTAGTTCCAAAAAAACTTCATAAATTTATTTGAAGTCTGCATCATTGGGATACATGTCTTTGAGGACAGAGATACCTACAGTTTCCAAGGTCACTTCTTGTATATCCAAATTCCTCCTGCTCAATGCATCAGCTACCTTATTAGCTACTCCCTTTTTATGTTTTATGGTGAAAGTGAATGCTTTCAAGTATTCCATCCACTTAAGGTGTCTATAGTTCAGTTTCTCCTGCCTGTTAAGAAAACTCAAAGCATGATTGTTAGTAAATACAACAAATTATTTTGGCAACAAGTAATGCCTCCACTTTCTCAGAGATTGGACCATATCATACATCTCCAAATCATATGTAGAATATTTCTTCTTATCTTCATTAAGATTTTCACTAAAGAATGTCACAGGCCTCCCTTCTTGGCTAAGAACACCCCCAATAGCTCTTTTACTAGAATCACACTCAATGGTAAACACCTTGTGAAAATCAGGGAGAGTTAAGATAGGTTGTTGAGAGATGCTTGTCTTCAAGTATTCAAAGGACTTGTTTGTAGCATCAGTCCATACAAATTTACATTTCCTTCCCCCTTTAATAGTGTATATCATTGGTGCACTTGCCCCACCAAAATTATTCACAAATTTCCTATAGAATCTAGCCAGTCCATGGAAACTTATGACTTCATTGAAAGATTTTGGAGTGGGCCAATTCAGTATGGCTTCTACCTTGGAAGGATCCATTTTAAAATTACCTTTAGAGATGACAAAGCCAAAAAATATTAGTTCCTCTTGCATAAACACACATTTTTCCAAATTTATCCTAAACTTTTCTTCATGTAGACTCTTTATTACCATATCTAAATGGACCAAATGCTCTTCTTTATCTTTGCTAAAGATCAATTTGTCATCTAAATAAACAACTGCAAAGTGGTTTATGAAAGGCTTAAGGACCTCATTCATTAATATCATAAAAGTAATAGGAGAATTAGAGATGCCAAAGGAAATCACTACCCATTCAAACAACCCCTCATTGGTTTTTAAAGTTGTCTTCCACTCATCCCCTCCTCTGATCCTAATTTGATGATACCCACACTTTAGATCAATCTTTGAGTAATATTTTTCTCCTCCTAGGTAGTCCATGAGATCTTCAATCCTTGGCATAGGAAACCTATATATGATGGTTATCCTATTTATGTCTCTAGAGTTAGTACATAACCTCCATGTACCATCTTTTGTAGGTGCTAGGATTGTAGGGACTGCACAAGGGCTTATGCTCTTCCTAATGAAGCCTTTTCCCATCAACTCTTGAATCTGTCTTGCAACTTCTGCATTTTGTTTAGGGATAATCTTGTAATAATCCTTATTTGGAAAGGTAGAACTAGGTATGAGGTCTATACATTGGCTAATATCCCTCTATGGTGGTAAAACATCAGTACTCTTGTCTGCAACTATCCCTTTATATTTCTTCAACAAATCTGCTACTTCCTTGGGGCCAACACTTCTCTGAGGTTCTTGACCTTTTGGTGTCTCCTTAGGCTCTATTTTGGGATTTACTATGATGGAAAAAGAAGGTATTCCTCTCTCCTTAAGAAATTTCAAAAATTCCTTCTCTCCCACTAAGGTAACACTGTTTGTTAAGGCTTTGTCTTTCTCAGAATCAGGGAGAGCTATCATAGTGTAACTAATCCCATTCTTAGTCAAAGTATACACATTTTTCTTCACCCCATTTTGGGAATCAACATCATATTTCCAAGGTATTTCTAGGAGAAGATGGCATGCATCCATATCCACAACTTCACACAAAACTTTATCTTTATATTCTCCTACTTGAAATTCTACCCAACATTGCTCATCTACCAAAGCTTGTTGATCCTTATTAAGCCAAGATACTTTATAAGGGCTTGGGTGGGGTATTTTCTTGAAACCAATATTATCTATCATTGCATTAGAAACTGAATTCTCTTTAGAACTAGAATCAACAATAACTTTTCAAATCTTACCAAGTACCTCGCAGTGAGTTCTGAATAGACTCTTCCTTTATGGGGGCTCCTTGAGAGTTGACATCTTTAGGAGTGTCTTGTTGAACATTATGCATTCTCCTTGCTTTGGCTCTATAGTTCTAGATGTAGTGGTGTGGTAGGGGGTAATTCTTTGACAACCCTCATCTTGAGTGAGTCAAACTCTTCTATCTCCACCTGATGTACCAACCATGTTTGGACATCTAAAAGATTGGTGACCAACCTGATTACAAGAAAAACACTTTCCAGTGAATGTGGAGTTGCTTCAACCTCCTGGTTTTCCTCTGATATTGCCTCTACCCACTCTAAAATTACCTCTATTATTCTACTCTCTATTATTCTCTTTGTGATTGGATTCTCCCTGTGGTATTGGAGATGATCCCCTTCCTTGAAACCTTCCCCTACCTCTGAAGGCATTTCCTCTTCCTCTACTATTTTTTTCTCCTCTCCTTTTTTTTTCTTTAATCTTCATATCCATATGATAACATTGGTGTACAGACTGTGGAAAAAACAAACTTAGTTCATCCTAGATACTGTACTTGAGCCCATTCATGTACCTAGCAAGATTTTGTTTCTCACTTTCAGGGGGCCTTTGCCTTCATAGAGATCTTGTGGAATTCATCAGTGTAAGATCCCACATCAAGATAATTTTTTCTTCAAATTCTATAACTTATTGTGCAGAGTTACTTCATAGTCTTCAGGAATAAATTGCTTCCTAATTTCTCTTAACATCTTCTTCCATGTGGTTATAGGGTCCTTTTCTTTCTCTATCCTCTCCCTTTGTAGGAAGTTCTACCAACTTAGTGCATGTCCTTTCATTTTGGACTTTTCAATCTTTGTTCTTTGTGAGATGGGGATATCCTCACATTCAAAATAGTTTTTTGGGGCTTCCACCCATTCCATGCATTCCTCAAGGTCCATCTTACCCATAAAAATTGGAAGGTCTAGTTTTTTATCTCTCCTACCCACCCTCTCCAAAGATTCTAAGATTCTTTTCTCTTATGGTACCTTTGTCTTCTCTTCATCACTCTCCTCTTCTTCTTCCTCTTCTTGGTCTGACTCTGAGTCATCCCCATTAGTCCTACGTATCTAAGAACTCTTCAATTTTTCTATTTCTGCTTCCATGTTCTTATTCTTAGGTACCTACTCCCTCAAAATCTTGGCTAGCTCCATGTTAGTGACCCTCATAGGGATATCTACATCATTATCATCGGTCTTCTCTTCCATTCTTATTCCCAATATCTTTTCTAAGCTCTGATACCACCTAATGCAGAGGTTACAGCAAGAACTATAGTGTTCCTCATTTTCCTTCAATAAAGCACCCAAGCCAACTTGGGTTCTCCTAGGATCCTATATCCTTTCCCACACAATGTATCCTACCTATCCAAGGTGGTCGAACCAATTTCCAACCTTTCCAAATTGGATACAATCCAATTCAAACTCTTACACTTTTGGGTTTTAGGGACACTAGCCCTATTTTAGGCCTCAACCTAGAAGTCTTCAAAATTTGACTTTACCAACCCAACTAACTATTGGGACACCTTCCTTATGTCCTAAGGACCAATAATCACCCTTTGGTACAATCCTCCACCTTTCGAACAGTACCTATCTAGGACTATCCTAGAATTCCTTGTAGTATTATCCAGGAGGTTTTTCCAACTTAACTTTCCCTCCTGATTACTTTCTAGAAAACTAAGGATATATCTAGATACCCTTTATGAATTTTTATCAGATCCCAAAGCCTTTAATTTAAACTCCACTCCAGCAACTCCTAACTCTCACCAAGTTTGTAGACCTAATTGGCCTAATTAGGCTTAGATTTCAAGGCAAGTACTAGAAATTGGGTGAAAAAGATTGAAAAAATTCCTTAAACATCTTCAAATAACTCCCTAAAGCTCAAATTCACTCCTAATTCACTCAACCAATCTCTTTATCAAACACAATACTTCCTTCTCCTTCATTCTAGGCTGAATACATTGAGATATTCAGCCTAGGGCTTGATGCATGAGGATCTTACCCTTTGATCCATTTCCTAAGCTTGTAGAGTCATTAAATATACTATCCTAACTTTCATTTTCCAAGATCTTAGGGAAATCCACCAGTTAGAATGCAAGTCAGGACTCCATTTGCAAATTGTGTCTCAAATAGACTCCTTCCTGGACTGCTTTTTGGAAACTTCAAATGAAACTTGTCAAATCAAAACTAAATGAATTCAAATCAATATTATATTGACAATAACACACAAGAACTTCAAGACATCAACTTGGTTTCCCAAACTCACACCTTACACGGCCGTACAACTCAGAAATGCTCACAAAACTGCTTCATATTCCATTTCTCATACATCAAAATTACATGTTAGAAATTATAACCATGTTGGTTCAAATTAATTACTTAAGAAAAAATAAAATGTGAATTTGGATTGATCAAAAATGCCCTGTGACTATTGGGCTACCATCTTGCATCTTTCGAGCAACTTTTGGAAGTTGCAGTAGCAACTTTTTGACAACTTTTGCAAGATTTGGAAAAACTTGTCTTTTTGCACTTGATGAGATTAGGTATGAATCCAAACCTATCCAAATGACATAAAATTCTAATAATAACATGAATCCAATGAATTTAACCCTAAGGAATCTAAAAACACAAAACATGCTTAAAGAGACAAAAACCTAACTAGGTGATCCAAATGGACTAAGGTATCTCTAGGATCATAAGGTTGCCTAAGAGATCCTTGACCATACATACATGGATCCCAAAACCAAAATAGGATGATCCTTTAAGATCAATCCATTTATGACAAAAAATATCCTCTAGGATCAAAACATAGACAATCATGTGTGCACTGTACCACAACTCCTTCCACACATGGATGTAATGCAGAAGCATATAGATCATGCCAAGACTCTTATTCATGACAAAAAAATTTCAATTGCAGAGCTTATGATGGAGCTATCAACAGAGATACAAATAAATTTACACATCCTGAAGGTGTTGCAGGATAATTGGGACAATACTTTGTCTCAGATTTTAAAGGTAGATAGTGATTTCCTATCCTATTTTGGTATTACCATATATATATTGGCATTTGTGTCAAAAATAGGGGGAAATGTATATAGGAAAGATGTATATAGGAAAGACATGTACAAAAGAGAAGTAGAGTAGAGATATATATAATTGTTACAAAAATAATAATTTTGAAAAATCAAAAAGAGAGTCAGTTGTAACCATGTCACAGAGATATTGTCAAATCCTAAGAAAGTACCCAAGCATATGGTAAGGGGAAGTTTTGACTCAGAAGGTTGATCATTTTTTGAACATGATAAGTTTTTTTGGTCACTAATTCCAAAGGGGGAGATTGATGACCTTATGGTAAGACATATTGTCAATTAGTACCAAAACACTTAGTCATCACAATGTTGACCGATCCAGTAGTGCAACTTGAGTAGTTACAATGTAACCCGAGCAGTGGTAGTGTCGACAAAGCAGACAGTGGTAATCAGTATTACTTGAGTAATCAGTATTACCTGAGTGATCAGAGTAGCTCGAGTACACAGAGTAGCCTGAGTTCCAGATTTTAGTATGTTGCCCAAGTGACAGTATAATGTTTGAGTGCCAGTATATTGCCTAAGTGGATCATTGGACCCGAGTGATAGTTTTGGGCTGACTTAGATTATATTGGTAGATATTAATTTATATTATGGAAGCCAACTTACAATTGAATTTGATTTGGATAAGGTATAAATATTAAGTATTTTGTTTATCCAAATATGAAGATGTGTGAATGTATTTGAATATGAAGAGACAAATTATTTAAGATGCTACAACAGTATAAGGAACAATAGAGACTCATTCATCACAGTCAGGTGATTAGTTTATATCATTGGATCTTATTTAGCAATTTAGAGTTACATTGAAGATCATCTACTGGTTCATCCTAATAGGTGTCTCAGCAAAATCCTCTAACAAGGTAGACCTAACAGTCCTTTATAAATCTCCTAACAGAGTTGCATTACTTGATTGTATTGTACTAAATCCTTTCACAAGGTGGACCTAACAGTCCTTATTTCTCCTAATAGGGTAGGCCATCAGAAGTGGTCAATTATAAGCTTTAACAAGCTAAATTTATACTATAGTAATAAACCTTGTGGGTACCATCCCCACCCTAGTTTTACTTTCTATTTGGAAGGTTTCTGGGTAACCAAATATTGTGTCAAATATTGTGGATGTTTTATTGCTTTTCATTTCATGCATGTAATTAGATTAGATAATCTAATATTAGATTAAAAGGATTAATTTTTATTGGTTCCTGATTCCCCCACCCCCCTCTCAGTCACTTTGACTCAACATATTTCCAATAGTAGATTGCTTCTTGATCCACAAATCATGTCATGCATTGCTTTAATATTTAAAGATTTGCTTTAGTTTTATTCTGTAGATTTCTCCTTGAAATTTGTGAATAAAACTAGCTTTAAATATTCTTCTTATCCTTAGTTCAACTGGTTGATAAAAATAAAGCAATTGATCAGTTAACTCTAAATATGCCTCTGCCAGCTAAGCAGTTTTGTTGTTTTCTAACTCCAGTTGATTTCGGTCATCAAATCTTAGTTTTCTTGGTAACACTTTCTCAGGTACTACTGATATTGGGTAACACTATTCTTGGGTACCACTATGCCTCTTGGGGAACACTATCCATTGGTGTTGACTATCCGTCAAGAAACACTGTGAACTACTTGGGGTTCATTGTTCTCGAGTAATCCTGTCACTCGGTGTATAACTTGACTGATGAAAAAAACTTTGTGTCTTTAGATCTTCAAGTGTTGTGATAATATGTGTATGAGAAATCATAACATATTAAGTTGGCATCAATGACAATACAATATATTAACTAATTTAATGTCTTGCATTTAATTTATGTAGCTCGGTGATCATCAACTTATCATCTTCAAACATTCAATCATTTATAGTTCATCAATCTCTCCCTTTGGCATTGATGGCAACATACTATCAACATAATATGAAATATTCCATAACATACCAAACTTATTTTTCTATAACCAATTCAAATATCTGACTCTCGGTAAGCTCTTATAGCTTATATTTGATTCCTGTAGAGTGCTTTCTTCATTCCCTTCAATGGATAGGTGTAGCAATTTCATCTTCTTCTTCTATCTCTCCCTTTCTTGTAGAATCTCTTTTCCCTTTTCTAGATAGATATGCAATGTTATCTTTTGTCCAATTCTCTCCCTTGGATAGATGGTTGTTTCTTTGAATCTTTCTCTTCATCATCATTGGATCTTTCTCTCCTTTTGTATAAACTTCATTCTCTGATATTTTCTCTCCCTTTGATTGATGTTCTTTTCCCTCATAGATATTTCATATGGATATATTCCTCTCCATTTGACAGCAATGCCAAACAAAAATATATCATTGAATCTCCCTTCCATCAGCAATATAGCTCTGTGGTAGCCAACAATATCTGTATTGTGTGGTTTAGATAAGTACCTTCTTGTAATGATGTGTCATTTTCATCCATATCTTTTCTTGCATCAACATGATTGATCTTTTTATAATATGTTGGCTTATGTAGCCCTGTAGTCATCTTAGTGACCAGTAGACAAGGGTTGAACCCATAGTCTTTTCCTCAGGTACTCAAATGTATCATTTGGAAATGGATTTCTAAATATGTCTACTAATTGTTCTTTGGATTGTACATATTCTAGTATCACTTCTTTCTCTTGTACTTGTTCCCTTAAGTAATGATACTTGATATCTATGTGCTTTGTCTTAGCATGCATCACAGGGTTCTTTGAGATGTTTATAGCACTAGTATTATCACAATAGATAATTACTAGGTCAAGAATTTCCATATTCGTACCATTCCATAATTTATTGATCCATGCAATGTTAGAGAAATTTCTAGCAGCAACCACATATTCCGCTTCTGCAGTTTATTGAGATATGCATCTTTTCTTTTTACTTATCCATGTGACATGTTTTTCACCCATAAAGAATGCTCCTCCTGTTGTGTTCTTTCTATCATCTTTATTTCCATCCCAATCAGCATCAGTATAGACTTGTTGCTCAAATTTGCCTTCTTTATTATACCACAAACCATAGTCTTCGGTATTCTTTAGATATCTCAAAATTCTTTACACAATAGTCATGTGTGATTCCTTGGGATTAGCAGAGAATCTTGCAATTATACCAACTGCATGTACTATATCTGGTCTAGTGTGTACAACATACATTAGTTTTCCAATCATAGATCTATATAAGGTATGATTTACCTCAGTTGTCTTATCTTCCTTTGTCAATTTTCATCTGGTTGCCATAGGTGCTCCAACTAGTTTGGAGTCCTCCATTTTGAATAACTTCATAACTTCTTTGATGTATTTGGATTGTGTGATGTAGATGCATTCATCCTGTTGTAGAATATGTAGACCAAAAAAAATTTGATCTCTCCAAACATTGACATTTCAAATTATTTTCTTATTTCATCAGCAAATGACTTGCATAGCATATCATTACCTCCAAATATGATATCATCAACAAATATCTTAGTAATCAGAATCTTATAGTGAGGCCTCACCCCAAGCCCATGATAGCTTTCCATATTTTTTCTTATGATAGGCTTAGCACATGATACATTATATTTTGATGTACTTTGGATTTTATGCTTTATATCGCAGATTGATCATTTTGGATACATGTTACTTTATGATGCACATGATGGACTATATTATGTTTCTATTATGGATCTTTCATTATGAGACATTTGGTTTGGGAAAACATTATGATTATGTGATGGATCGGTGATGATATGAGAATTATTAGAAGTTGATATTTAATTGAGTTATCATGCAATGTGAATCTTACCTTATGTTATATGCTTAAATGAAACTGTACGCCTCTCTCTCCGGGTTCCCATAGCTTTCCAAGGGCGGGGGTTAGTAGCAAAGGTTCACAAGTGAATGCGAATCAAATACGCAATAACTACTAAATGAATAACATAAACGTGAGCAATAAAATGTACAAACAAGAGAAAGGAAGATAAGTAAATGCAAACCCCTCGATGCTTGAATCTTCTATTGTTTCTCTCTACTCCTTCTGAAACGTTGTTCTTGATGCTCAGTATTGGCGGGGCAGCGTCTATGACTTGAGAAGCATCGAGAATTGGACAATTGAAATGTGTGTGTGTGTGATCACAAGATGGCTTGAATGCTAGAACCAAACTGACATAGTAATGGCGCATGAGAGCTTGAAATCCTGGATCCTTCAAATGGTTATGAAGGGTTTATTATGTAGGAATTGGTGATGAGATGAACGGTTGAGATCAATCCCAGAGATGGGGAGATGAATGGTTGAGATCAAAAGGAATAGGAGAGGTCCTCAGTAAACTCCACCTCTTCATTTGGTAAAGAGGAGATAGGGTTTGGTTAACTG
>MU223645.1:4467401-4485673 GCA_018584345.1 Thuja plicata
ATGTTTTTAGACAGTAATCGTGCTTTACAGAGAAAGGGTAATCTTAACTGTTTAGAGATTCACACAATGTTCTTTGCATTTTCCTAGGATAGACACTAGTTTTGGACACCAAATGAAGAATTCTTTCTGAGGTTTTAGGTCAGAACATGAATATAGTATAACTGGTCAAAAATGTGGTACAATTTCACCAATTGCGATAAAATGACTAGTTTGATATGCAAGATAGTTGACTTTGACAACCCTAGACTTTTAACATGTTTGACTCATTTTGACAGCTTGAACGTTTTGTTTTGCGTTTTCAGAAACTGATCAAAGGAACAAGCACAATAGACACTATGTTTTGAAGATTGAGATTGTGTATGTTCTACAATTTTTTTCAAGTTGCAATGTTATCACGAGGTCTCAACAATGAACAATCAGATTTAATCTAGGTCAAATTGGCTTCAGAATATGATATTATAGGCCCAATGCTTGAATGTCCATTAGCTCACACAGCTATTGTCACGCTACTAGGACACGAAGATCCACGTTGTAGGTGCCCGTGTTTTTGTCGTTGCCAGGTATTGTTTCCGTGGAGTGAAGATCTCTTTCACTACACAAATACTGTGGGACACATATGTTGGGAATCTTGGGGGGAAATTTTGCAACCCCTTGCACTTAATAAAATATATGTTCAGAGGTAAAATGGGTTGGCCTCTAATTAATCAAGGTTGTAGTCAGAGTCCATGGTGTCTCTCCAATCAGTTTGTACGTGCGTGACTCACTTAAGAGCCTAGTTGATCACACTGGCTCCTTAGGGATATTCACCCAATCCAAACTATCATTAACACGCCTCGCCCGAGCTTGGCTAGATAAGACAGAACTTTGGTTCACGCCTTGTTTATATACCGGTCGGAAGGATTTCCTGGTTTAAGGTTGTCCTCCAAGGAAGAAGCGCTTTCCCTGGACAGGCCTTTCTAAGAAAATAAAGGTTTGTAATCTAACAGTTTGTGCAAGTGCACCCAAAACTCAAGACACGATGTTAATCAATTAAGCTCCAATTGTGAAATGTGAACTAAGCTATAACACCATACAAGCACGAATGTCCAATTTTAAGCCCAAAAAAGCAGGTGTTGTTTTCTTGTTCAATTTTAAAGCACCAAACAGAAAGATTTTTTGCCTTTGTTCAATTTTAAGCCTCACGTCAATTTTAAGCCCAAATCTGAAATATGAGGTGTGATATGTATTGCAAGCACTGTTCCTTTTAAACCCAAATTAACAAATGAATTCCTTTTAGTTTGTGTTGTTTAAACAAGTTAGTACCAAAAGGGATTATTTGCAAAGAAATGAGAACTTTGAAGAAATTGAAATGGTGCTTACCAAAACTTACCCTCCTCTATCCTTGATGATTTTGATCCAATCCTGCACAGAAACCACAAAGATTGTTAATTAAACAGTAGATGGGCAGAAGACTTGGATATGATATTTGCAATATTTATTACGATTGCAGCAATCTTCCTACAACTGCGGTATACTTCTATTGTTTGCGGTAATTATAAACGTTCAACTGCGGCAAAGTGCTATCGATTGTGGTAATTAAGTTGCGACTGTGGCAAAATGCTATTGACTGCGGCACGGATCGAACAACTGCGGCAGAATTATGGCGATTGTGGTAGACTTCTATTGATTGCGGCACGGATCGGATGATTGCGGCAAAATACCAGAAGTCAGAGACAAGAAAAAGGGCCAGAATAACTGTGAAAGCCTGCAATCAATTGCGGTATTAAACTAGTCGATTGTGGCACAGTATGAGCGATTGCGGCAAAATTCCAATGACTGCAAAATAGTACAGATATCAAAGAAAAGTGGGATTTTCAAATTTGCGACCATACGGCCGTGGTTGATCTGTTCATTTCTTCGTCTGCAAGAGATATTTAGGTTGTTTGATTCACGTCGGGTTCATCAAAATGTACGCCTCTCTCTCTGGGTTCCCACAATTTTCCAAGGGCGGGAGTTAGTAGCAAAGGTTCACAAGTGAATGCGAATCAAATACCCAATAACTACTAAACGAATAACAGAAACGTGAGCAATAAAATGTACAAACAAGAGAAAGGAAGACAAGTAAATGCAAACCCCTCGATGCTTGAAGCTTCTATTATTTCTCTCTACTCCTTCCGAAACGTTGTTCTTGATGCTCAGTATTAGCGGGGCAGCGTCTATGACTTGAGAAGCGTCGAGAATTGGACAATTGAAATGTGTGTGTGTGATTGCAAGATGACTTGAATGCTAGAACCAAACTGACATAGTAATGGCGCACGAGAGCTTGAAATCCTGGATCCTTCAAATGGTAATGAAGGGTTTATTATATAGGAATTGGTGATGAGATGAACGGTTGAGATCAATCCCAGAGATGGGGAGATGAATGGTTGAGATCAAAAGGAATAGGAGAGGTCCTCAGTAAACTCCACCTCTTCATTTGGTTAAGAGGAGATAGGGTTTGGTTAACTGAAGAGCTATTTATGAGTTACATTTTTGAACTGAAGAGGTGGGTGAAGTAACCCATGTGGACTGGAGAGATGGGTGGAGTAACCCATGTGATGTAATTGGAGTTATCTCTTTGAAGATAAATGAGTATTTAATTCATTTATTTATTAATTATTTTCAACATGTGAGATAATTGAATTCTTTTTAATTAAGAATTGATTTATTTGATGAAATTAAATTAATTTAACTGGAAGAATTTAATTAGTAAGTTTAAATATTTGGATTTAAACTATAGGAAATTGAGTTTAATTAATTAAATAATGATAATTAATTAATTAAAGCTTAATTAATTAAATAAAATTAATTATTTAATTAATTTTGGGAATTGGATTAGATGATTTGAGGAATGAATTTAGAAGAAAATAGATAATTAATTAATGATCAAAAAACCATTAATTAATACATGAAAATTAGTGTTTTTAATGTAAAGTCGCAAGCCTGTCCATTTTAGGGTGTCTACAGAAACTATTATTGCTTATGATCTTAGGTGATAAAATTTAGTATGTAGATGTTCCCTTAATATTTTGAATATTGTTTATTTCTTTATGAAGTATATTTTATCTCCTTGGACTACTGATATTTGGATTTAGTGTCTAGGTATGAGACCATGGTATTAAATCTGAGGAACCAAACATAGGTATATGTGAACTCAGATTTAGCCAAGGTTGTGTTTAATGAGAGACAAGACCCTGTTGTATCATGATTTAATTTGTAATCTTAAATGTTTGACTCTTTGAATTAAGTTCATAAATGTTATTTTCGTATTTAATTCTTTGTGCTTTATGCTCAAGTGGATATGCCATGTGTCTAGTGATGTGTAAATGCTTATATGAGTCACTTGACACTTGTGTAATAACTTAGGACAATTACATGGCCACTTGGGGATTGGGTTCCCACCTACCTAGGTTAGTACCAAAGTAGATCCTCATGTGTATTCCTTGATTAGGGAGCTGGAGGTGTGGACACTTCATTTGAATTTCGTGAGTATACTTTAAGTGGACTTTTGGGGGGTTAGAAAAGTGCCTAGGGGTGTGTTAGGGTCATTTTTAGGTAGCCCACTTGTTATAACTATGGGTAAGGGTCATTTTTAACCTTAGGATAACCCTTGGTTGACCAAGAGACCCTTCCAAAAGTTGGATTTTCAAGATGGACGAAAATCAACTCTTGGAAGCATGATCTTGGATAGACCACCCTTCCATTTAGGTGCTAAGACTTTGCCTAATTTTTTGAGTTTCCCTTTTTGGATCTATTTTTAGAAATTTTTAAGAAGCTTAGGGAAGAGAAACCAATGAGAGGATTTCCTTTTCCCCATGAGTTTCTAGTGGCCTTTTTAGTGGTGACTCTCCATGTTCAAGAGTTTGAACACCCACTCTCTAACTTAGAGACTTGACTAGAATTGGTGAAGCTTGGAAAGGACATAGGCTTTAAGGGAGATCTTCAACAAATTTATTTTTGTAAGATTGGACTTAGGTTAGTGGACCTCATGCATTTTACTCCTTGTTTCTTTTATGTTGAAGTGGAAAATTAATGTAGCATGTTTGATGAATTGGTAATATGAATGTCTTGTATTTTTCTTCAATGTTTTTTTGTGAAGAGTATTCTTGCTATGTTTTCTTGTTTGTTGTTGTTTATGGGAGTCTCAAGGTCCACTCACCCTTGGGGGGAAGAGTAGCCTTGGGGTGGAGTTTGATATCCCATGGGTGTAGAATCTCTCCTAAAGGAGAAGAGGGATAAATTATGGAGTATGGGCTCCATGAAGCCATCCCTTGTTGTTTTCTTGGGGGTCATAAGGATTTTTTTTTGGCTTGAAGGTATGGGGGTCATAAGAGTGTATGTGAGTAGGAGAAATATGTTAAGGTAATGATCTTTTAAGCATTGTGATGGAATTTTTTGTTTTACTTTTGGGTTTTGGCCTTCTCCCTAATGGGTATTTGGTCCCCTTCACCCCATTTTAGGGTCATTGTATGACTCATTATGTTTGCCTTGGTTGGGAGTATTGTGTGAGTTTTTAGTTTTTTGTTATTATTATTTTGTTGGTGTGTTTTTAGCCTACCTTTTTTTGGTTGCCCAAGCTTGGGGGTGGCCTCTTAGAGGCCTAGGCTAGGAGGTGAGCATCCCATGGTCTTTTGGGTATTCTTTTGCAGATTTTGTATGCATTGGAACTCTTGAAGAAAGGAGAGGAAAGATTGAGAGGAAAATAAATTTGCATATTCTTACTTCTTTGTTTATGTAACAGCCTATGTGGCTAATGTAATGTAATCTAGTTTTTGTGTAAAAGAAATCTTGAATAGGAAGATTTTGTTTCATCAACTTTGGTATATGTGATAGTTAATGTGGCTAACTTTTTGTATTCCAAAAGAGAAATATTATTGTTCCATGAAAAATAAAGGAAAAAACAAGGATTGTTATGTATATTTGAAAGGGAAGGACCTTGTAAATCTTAATATAGAAATTTCAAACACTCAAAGTAAAGAGATGTGGTGTAAGAGTATATAAAAAAATATGTTCCAAAACCATGTTATTTAGGAGAGAATCATTGGAAGTTTAATTTGATATGTCCTCTTATTTGTGCATTCTATATCTCAATGGGACTGAATCATGTTTCTTTAGGAAGCAAAAGAAAATTCTTTATGTAGATACATAGGTCTCTTTCAAAGGAAATTGATTTTTGCATTACATAGATGTTGTCCTTTGACCAATGTAGTATTACTCTTAACTTTAATAGAAGCATTAAATAAACAAAGATAGATACATGAGTGTTAAGATGTTGCTTTACAATGGTTTATTTTCATTAAATACATCTTTTAAAACAGATTCATAATATTCATCTAGTACTAAATATGCTCATGTGTTTTAAAGAAAATTTATATGTATATATGGTTACATACACCTAAAGATTTAAGACTGTTGATTTATAATTCCTCTACATGTACAAACTGATTTTAATCTACTCTTTATGATTTAAAAAACACACACACACACACATATATATATCAAAAAAAAAATTTAAACAAAAAAAACTATAAAAAAGATGCGATGGCGACAGGGAGGCTATTCCCCCCGATCCACATCTGACCTTCCTTTAAGGAAGGTGGTGGGGAGGGAAGGGGCTTGTCCCCCCCCTGTGGTGTCACAGCTCCACCCTGCCACAGTCATGGCCACTTGGCCACGGGCTACGGGAGGTGTGGTGGCCGCGACTGCCATGACAACGGCTCCACTCGCCTTAAACCCTCGCCACACAAAAAATTAACAGCCGCGCCTAGCGCGGCCTTAAACAGAATGCCCCATTTTTGTGACAGTAAACCATGCAGTATAGCATGGGTAGTAATATGAAAATGATTAGTTTAATATATATATATATATATATATATATATATATATATATATATATAAGTATATACATATATCTAAATGTACATATGTCTGGAAACACTCCATCCTTGGCCTCCATAGATTCTTCGGACCTACAAATGGAGAGCATAGAAAAAAATAATAAACCCTTAGGGTTTGGAAGAATGAAGAAGAGAAGAGTAGATAGGGGAAAGAAAATCAAAAAAAAAAATTTCCTCTCCATAATTTGGGCCCTAACCCTAATTTTGAATTAGGGTTAGGGTTTGCAAAATAAGAAAGGTATGTTGACTTTTGTAATTGTTTAGTGAATGTGCTTTTTTTATGGGAAAGTTTAAAATACTTTTGGGGGGATTTTTAATTAGATCCCAAGCATTTAAAATCCTTCCTAAAATTTCCTTTAGGTTAAACGATTTAAGTTAATGATAAATGATTGTATTTTAATTTATATTATAACATTAGGTTGTTTGATTAATGATACTTAATAAAACACATTAGTTTAGTTGAATTTAATAGTCAAATGTATTTTACAATGTATATTTAGAATGCCAAATATTATAAAATCTAATTCAATTAATTCCATTAGTATTAACTCTTTAAAAGAAATTACAAGATGAATATTAAAACATTTTAAATAAAGGAATTAAATTTACTTAAAGTAGTAATTAATTAAGGTTAATTTATTAATAGTATTTGATTTTCAAACTTTAATGAGTCGAACCTTAATGGGAGAGATTAACGGACCATTGATTTAAACTATTTATAGATTGATTATTACCGGGATTTTTGAAATGCCTATCCACTTTCAAAGCCAAGTTAAAATCTATTATTGACTATGGAAATTTAATTATATTTATATTTAAATTAAATGGGAGATAAAGTTTAAATAAAGTTTCCAATCAAATATCAAAAAGTGTTGGTAAGTTTATCTACAACTTCCAATGGTTTTAGGTTAAATTGGTTAAGAGATTTATGTAACTAGATTTGATTAAATTATTTAATGAAACCTTGTTATGGACAGTAGATTTTTAACCTCACATCTAGAGGGTTGTTGTCAATAATTAAAGTTTTAAATATCTAGAAAAATGCAATTTTTAAACCAGTAATGCTATTTTTATGAGGCCAATATATTGGCCATCATAAAAATAGTGTTATCGTTATAACACCTATGATGTCGGAAACTTAGGCTTTCTACCTTATATCTAGCAATGGAAACAAATGCATACCTAATTAAGGAGTTATGGTAATGGATTAGTCTTAATACAACTTGTTGACACGGAAAATTTTAGGTTCAGAAGGAACGAGACATCAGGGAAGTATGGTATACATTTTTCATATTTTATATGATTTCCCTATGTTGATAATTAAAATAATAAAAAGGCGTGTATGCATGTCCTTAGCTTATTTTCAATAAATTTAATGCATGTATATTTTGAAAAAAAATAATTATAAAAATAATAAATTAAGTAGTTAAGCAAAAAGGTGGCGATCGGGAGTTGAACACTCAACCTCTCAAGCCGACCTTTTTTCCTACCTATTTACCCTCCTGCCCCCTAACTAGTTAGTCTATTATTTTCTTTGAGAGGGTTAAGAGAAAATACTTATTTATTTTTATTTTCATGTGCAGGTGAGAAATTAAAGCAACCTTTTACACGGGGAGTTATCTCTTCCTTAATTAACTTTTAATTAAATATGAATTTCTCTATATGTTTATTTATTTTTTTAAATTTAAGAAAAAGAATGGGGAGAGGGAGTTGAACACTCAACCTCTCGACCTATTCCTTTTCTTAACTAACTACCCGACCCTACCCTTACCAATTGCTCTATACTATTTTTCGAGGGTATGTATGTAAATAAATGTATAAATTAAAGATATTCTCATCTCATGTGGAATAAATGTTAAAATAAATTTTGTTTATGAGATAGGAATTATGTGTATCATAGTTACTCATGTTTATTTCATTTTTATTTTATTTTTGATTTATGCCCAAAACGCTAACAATAAAACTATTTGATGAAATAAAGGTTAAATTTGATGATTATTAATTTGTTTAGGGTTTTTGTATATTTTGATGTTAATTCTATTTCTTTTTAGTATCCTTAAATACAATTTGGCATTTTCACCTAATGTATTTTTAATATTAATATTTTACCAAAAAAAAGGGGGGTGAAAAGGTTTTAACATTGTTGTACTTTTATTAAAAATTTAGTGATGTGTAATATTTCTTTTTGTATACGTAACTATTTAGGGTTTGCCTTTTATTCTTTAATTGCAAATCCCTAAAGAGTAACTTTTCATTTCTTTTCTTTTTCATTTTAATTTTAGGGTGTTAATAATTTCACCTTACTACTTGTATGAATTAGTTGATTTTTAAATATGTATGTTTAGGGTTGCTTAAGTGAGTTCTTTTTAAAAAAAAAATTCCTTAATTACATATATTTTTATGGTTGAAATATTATTTTATATTAGAAATATTTTGTAGCATTAGGGTAATTGTTTTATAAATTTAATCCTAAGAGGATTGATTTGATCTTTACGGTCAAAGTTAATTTTCCATCAAATGGATCATAAGACATTTTCCCTAATATTTTCAAGATATCTCTATTTTAGATTTTACATTATGATAAGAGAATATTTCTAAAATATAATGTTTTTATTATTAAAGTCTTTTATGATTTAATAATCAAAGTGATTCCTTATATTGTTGATAATTTATGAGGATGGTATGAAACATAATGTTAAAATTTTTATTCCTCACTTTGTTATCAAATATATGTATTAAAATTTGGCATGGAATTATTTTTGATTAATTTTTAATTAATAAATAAATAAATATGATTTTGAGAGAGCCTCATATAGTATGAAAGTAATAAATTTTATTTTGATTATCTAATCTTTGGTGTTTTCGTGCAGGTAATTGAATATCGAGTTATTATGCACAGAATGCTTAAGATCATTAAATTTATTTGTACGAGGAATATTTTTCTTAACAACCATTATTATGGTTTAATGTATTCTTTTTAAGGGTTAGTTGCTAAGATTAGGTTTTTGTGAAAAGGTATGTCTTTTCGCAAAAAACCTTTGAATAATGTATAAATGTTGAGTCAAAATAAACTCAGATTATTACAAGACAATGATTTTCTGGAACACTACACAATTGGGGAAAATCTCCTGAATTACAGATTTGAATCTAATGTCCAAATACTCAAATATAAATGATAGATAAGTCCTTACATTTTAATGTTAATATAGTTTCTTTATTTTCAATTAGTTTCTCAGATTACTTTGTGAACCAGAGTATCCTATTATATCCTTTATTTGATTCATTCATTTATGGTTAATTTATACAATATAAATAATAGTTGCATGGTCTGAGAACCTGTCATTGTTCCTATTGGGCTCTTAAGTTGAGTTAAAATCCATAGGATTAATTGTATAAGTTATTTTAAATCTTTGTTTCAATTGAGGTCAGTAGGTTGATGGTCTCGCTTTACAGGAGTGAGTTACTTTAAAACTGTCTCTGTTTATACGTAAGATTGAATATAATTGACTCTATTCCCAATACAGCATTAGGCACTGATCTTATTTTCATTTGTAATTGGCATTTTGTTCTTTCTGTAATCTATACATTATATATGTTATCTTCTTTACAAAGCATTCAATTAGGTTTTAACAGTATTTTTAGGTTTCAATTTAGATATCAAACTATTTTGCAGTTAGGAAATCAATTTATTATCCTCCAAGGATTATTAACCCCTTTTAGAGGACTTGCTTTTGTTTGTGCACGTATTTGTACAGTTAGAAATCACCCTTTTTAGGCCTACCAGCCTTGGCTTGATCGATTCAGAATTGCAGAGGCATTTATTTTTGTGCCTGTCAGTTGGCCTCAAAACAATCTAGCATTTTTGAGCACCAACACAAATTTTGATAACATTATTAGCCATAAATAAAATAATGTAAGCAAACCCCCTCTAGTAGACTTGTCTAACTAAAACTATTTTATTTTCAGGGATGTGGGAAGTTGTCATAAGGACATGATCCCCCCTTTTCCCTACAAGTGTTATTTTATTGCAACCTAGTACACTCTAGATAGATGCAGATCTAACTTTGCACGCTTAGTAAACTCCTAGTTGTGATCTTTTAGACATTTTCAAAACCCTTCAAAAAAAATGTTGTTATGTTTTTGGGCGCAAATGTTTGGGCATGACACTTGGTATCAGAGCCATGTTTCAACACTGGAACCTTAAACCCACTATGTTTCACAAACTTTAAACACATTGTTTCAACATTATCAAATAATTCAAAGATGAACACAACAACTTAAAACATTCTTTTCAAAGCCACAACAATATCTACAACTTATACCATTTTCATGTTTTTGTAGAATGCCTCTGATAACATGGAAAGCTCACACCCGTGGACGAGGCTGTAAATGTACCTCTTTGGCACAAGTTTAGATAGAGAAGGATGTAGGGGGTATTAGAGAGGAGCATAGACCTCCTCCTGAACAACCATCCAACCCCAATCAAGATGTACTTAATGCTCTTCATAATTTGGTTGGAATCATTTTGGATAGGATACCGCAGGATAATTAGCAGACAAGACCCAGGGGTGCTACGCGTGAGCACAGTAGGAGTCCCCCACCTAGGATTATGGAGGAGCATGTGAACCATGAGGGTGAGTCAGTACACATGTCACCTCCAGAGGTATTGGTTCTAGCTTATGAGAGGGCACCCCGTCACATAGGGTACCACATTAGGGAACTAATACACCTTAATCCACCACCTTTTTAAGGAGTCACAGTTGGGAGTGAGGGTGAGGATTTTCTTTTGAGTCTTGAGAGATTCTTTGGATTGTGCCCTTATGGGATAAATATGAGGGAATGCTTTGTTATCCACTTGTTGAGTGGTACAACCAGTATTTGGTGGAGGACAGAGGAGTTAAAGAGTAACCTTGTTATCAACACCCTCACTTGGAGCACTTTCTTAGAGAGATTCAGAGACCATTACCTATCTGAGCACTATAGATAGTGGTAGATAGATGAGTTCCATGACCTTTGGTAGAGGGGACTCTCCGTCACTCAATATGAGATTAAGTTCCTTGAGCTTCTACCCTATTTAGAGTACATGAGAGACAAGAAGATCAAGGTCAACCACTTTGTAAAGTGGTTGAATGCATCTATATCTAGTTCGGTGTGCATCGCAGCACCAGGGAACCTTTGAGAGGTAGTAGAAAAGGCCTTGATTGCCAAAGAGGTTAAGGGTAGAGGAAAAGATGCACAAGATCGGTCTCAGAACCAAAATTCCATACCACAGAATTTAGGCTATTAGAAGTCACATTAGAAGGATAATAATAATAACATACATTCATAGGGGTCTTACAAACCCCCTCCACCCTAGCAAAAGTCACATCAAGGATAGAGACAAAGGGCTCCTCTAGGGAAACAGGACTCCAAGCCCAAAAAATTTCATACATAGGGCCCTAGAAGGGACCAAAGGTCCTAGGCATCATCTACACCCCCAACTAGAACTCAGGAGTCCTTCAGGGGTGGTTTTAGTGGTTCTAGTAGGACAAGGGGCTCACAGTTCTCTAGACCCCAGGGTACCCAATTTTAGACTCGAGGACCATTTTACTCTTGTGATGTCATGGGTCACTTGGCTAGGGACTACTCTCATGGAGGTGGTCAACACACTACAACATCAGAGCCCACTATTGGAGATATGGGTAGATCCCATAGATTTTTTGCAGTGGTTGATAACTTCCAGGAAGAACATCAAGCTATAGTGATTGAGGCTTTAGGTATGATTGGAGGTAACCAAGTTAATATTTTATTTGATTCAGGTGCTATAGATTCTTTTGTTTCTCCATTGGTCATGGAGCATTGTGGGCTAGTGGCACCTAGATAAGAAGTTAGTTCAGAGGTAGAGTTAGCCTCAGGTTTTAGAGTACCCATCACCTCCTTAGTTAAGGATTTCTAGATTTAGATTGGTATCTTGACTACCATAGAAGATCTACATATCACACCTCTTGAATTCTATGGAGTAGTGCTTGGCGTGGATTGGCTTTATGCCCATAGAGCCAAGCTATATTGTCGATAGAAGAGGGTAGAGTGCTTGGATGATGATGACATTTCTACAATAATTTCAGGGGTTTGGAGGTCAGTATCCATCCATATGAGATTGGCTATAAAGCTTAAGCAGAGCATGCGAAAGGGGTGACAATTATTTTCCATCACTATTAGCGATAGGGAAGAGAAGGAGGATAAGGAAAATTCCCTTGATGATCATCATATGTTACAGGAGTTCGCAGATGTGTTTCCTTTGGAACTACCTGGTATTCCTCCCCATAGAGAAGTTGATTTCCATATAGACCTTGTACCAGGATCCACACCAATATATAGAGAACCATACAGGATGTCTCCTAATGAGCTTAATAAGCTCAAGATTCAGCTATAGGAGCTCCTTGAGAAGGGCCACATATGGCCTAGTGTCTCTCGTTGGGGTGCACCAGTTATCTTTGTCAAGAAGAAGGATGGGTCTCTTAGGTTATGTATGGATTACCTACAGTTTAATGAATTAACCATTAAGAACTGGTATCCACTACCTAGGATTGATGACTTGTTTGATTAGTTACAGGGTGCCCGTGTGTCCTCCAAGATAGATCTTAAATCGGGGTATCGTCAATTGATAATTGTGGAGAGTGATATCCACAAGACATCTTTCCAAACTAGATATGGACATTATGAGTTCACAGTTGTACCATTTGGTCTTATGAATGCCCCAGTCGTATTCATGAGTCTCATGAATGGGGTATTCTGCACTTTCCTTGACAAATTTGTGGTAGTGTTCCTTGATGACATATTGATATATTCTCATAATGAGAAGGAACATGATGATCACTTAAGGTAGGTATTATTGTGTTTGAGGGATAATCAATTGTATGATGGCTTGTCAAAATGCGCTTTCTTCAGATCAAAGGTTAGATATTTAGGCCATGTTATATTAGGAGATGGGATCTTAGTAGACCCATCAAAGATTGATGCCATTATGAATAGGCCAGAACCTGCTACTATGACCAAGGTTAGAAGTTTCATGGGTCTCACAGGTTATTACAAACATTTTGTAGAGGGAATCTCTAGAGTGGCTCATCCCATTACATCCCTTTAGAGAAAGGGAAAGAAATTTTAATGCATAGAGAAGTGTGAGAGGGCCTTTTAGGAACTCAAGAAAGCACTTACCATTGCACCTATTTTAGAAGTTCCAGAGCCTTCAGCAGATTTTGTGGTTTGCATAGATGCTTCCTTAGATGGTTTGGGGGTAGTACGTATGCAGGGTGGGAAAGCTATAGCATATGAGTCTAGAAAAACCAAGACTCACAAGCTCAATTATCCTACCCATGACCTTGATCTTTCTACAGTGGTGCATGCATTAGTGAGGTGGTGACACTTCCTCTTAGGACATTGATTTGAGCTTCATTCAGACTATCAGAGTTTGCAATATATATTCACTCAACCAAACCTTAATGCTAGGTAGAGGAGGTGAATGGATTTCTTATGTGAGTATGACTTTTATGTCCATTATATCAAGGGGAAAGAGAATGTAGTCACGGATTCTTTGATTAGGAGGATGATCTGTATGTGGAGATTTGTCAGTTGGTCTGATCTTGGAGACCCCTTTAAGGGAAGCTCTTGATGGACTATTACGTCACAGAGGATGCATTTATGTACCTTCTTCTGGGGATTTTCATAATACTATTATGCTAGAGGCTCATAGAACCCCTTATGCATTTCATCCTGGAGTCAATAAGATGCATGCTAATTTGAGACAACTCTATCATTGGCCAGGCATGAAGCAGCACATTGCAGAATTAGTAGCCTGATGCCTTGAGTGCTAGAGGGTTAAGGTAGAGAATAGTCATCCTAGAGGGCTCCTTCAACCTCATGAGGTACCCAAGTGGAAGTGGGATGTTATATCTATAGACTTCATTGTTGGTCTCCTTATGTCATCTCGTCACCATGATCCCATCATGGTGACAGTTGACAAGTTGATCAAGGTTGCCCACTTCTCACCCATCCATGCCACTTTTATAGCACCAAAAGTGACACATGTTTTCTTGAGGGACATTTTCAGACTGCATGGCATCCCCCATAAGATCATTTTTGACAAGGATTCTCTCTTTACATCATCTTTTTGGAGATAATTACAAATAGATTTGGGCACCAGGCTCAATTTTAGCACAACTTATCACTGAGAGACAAATGGTCAAATAGAGAGAGTTAATCAGGTGCTCAAGGATATGCTCTATATTTATATTATGGACCATCAAGTTAAGTGGGAGGAATACCTACATTTAGTAGATTTTTCCTATAATAACGGGCATCATTCATCCTTGGGTATGCCACCCCATCAGGCCTTGTATGGTAGACCTTGCAGGACACCTTTGTGTTGGGATAGGATTGAGGATAGGGTAACCATTGGACCATAGTTAGTTCTTGAGATGGAGCAGCAGGTAGCCTTGATTAGGCAGCATCTTAGACATGTGTAGCATCGAAAAAATAAGTACGCTGATGCAAAGAGGACAAATCGGGTCTACATGGTTGGAGACAAAGTCTTATTGAGAGTGCGACCGCATAAGAGTCCAATCCATTTTAGAAAGGGCTCTAATCTCACACCTTGATTTGTGGGACCATTTAAGATTTTGGAGAGAATAGGACTAGTTTCCTACCATCTAGCTATTCCACCTAGCCTATCACACATCCATGATGTGTTTCATGTTTATATTTTGAGGAAATATATTTATGATGAGTCTCACATGATAGATTGGGAATCCTTACAGGTGGAGTCATATGGGAAGCTAGCCTTGTAGCCTATCCACATTTTTGCATGCCAAACACTGGGCCTTCAAGGCTAAGAGATGGACCAGGTTAGATTTCAGTGAGATTGCTATGGTGAGGTTATAGCTTCATGGGAGGAAGTAACACAGATGAGAGCACAGTGTCCCCATCTTTTTTATGAACTCCAGGAGGAAGTTCATGCCTAAGGGGGAGGATGTGAGGCCTCACCCAGAGCCCATAATAGCTTTCCATATTTTTACTTATGATATACTTAGAACATGATACATTATATTTTGATGCACTTTGGATTTTATGCTTTATACCGTAGATTGATCATTTTGGATACATGTTACTTTATGATGCACATGATGGACTATATTATGTTTCTAGTATGGATCTTTCATTATGAGACATTTGGTTTAGGAAAACATTATGATTATGTGATGGATCAGTGATGATATGAGAATTATTAGAAATTGACATTTAATTGATTTATCATGCAATTTGAATCTTACCTTATGTTATATGCTTAAATGAATCTATTATTGCTTATGATCTTAGGTGATAAAATTTAGTATGTAGATGTTCCCTTAAGATTTTGAATATTGTGGTGGTACCCTAAATTTTGATAATTTAGAAGTCCCAATCTATTATCAAGAAGCATGTTTCTCCATAAAAAAAAGAGATCAAAGGAAGGAAGCTTTATGACACAAACAAATAGAACTAACTAATCGAAGCCTTCAGAAAATGCTAGAATTTAGACCTGCTACAAAGATGATTTCTATAGAGGATAAAGATGGTTGAATTTTAAAAATATAAAAAAGACCCAGTTCGGGAAATCAAATTTCCTATCTCCAACAGAAATATTAGCTTTTCACAAGGTGTTTTGGATTTTTTACCAAAGCCAAATCCGAAAGTTAGGTAGTTATTTTTTAGTTAGTTTATTGTTTTTTCAAAATACTTTGTAATAAGAGTTGTGTCTTTTCACCCTAAAAAGGTGTGAAAGCCACTCAAACACATATATATACATAATGTAAAATGTAAAGAGAGGGAATACTATAATACAATTTCACATATTTGGATAGTTTTTAATCAACAAGTATAACATGGACCTGGATGTACTATTTTTCCAAAATTAATAAAGATAAGTCATTTTTCTTTCACATGTGTAATAGTTTCATTATCATTTTACAATTAGTCCCTTAGATAAACCAATAGAACTTCTTCAAAGTGATAGTTTTATGTGCATGCTTCCTTATTTGATTCATAGTCTATATTTTCAATTGGCTTTCTCATTTTGCATGGTTAAATTCTATTGATTGAGGCATTAGTCAATTGGTCTGTCATCTGAGAAGTATTGCCCTTTTGAAATATCTCTGAATTTGTTTTAGGTTGCATGTACATTCCATAACACCTTTAAAGTGATAATTTTTCTTGTAAAACTATCTCTGAGGTTGAACATAAGATTAGAATGATCTTGACTCTATTAGCCATGGTAGAATAAGGCACTAATCTAATAATTATTTGGATTATAGTTATTCAGTTCATTGTTTATAGCTTTGTGTTATCTTATCTATCTATTTATTTTAAATTGCATACACATTTACTAAACATTCTTTCAATTACTTAAAGTATTTCAGTTTACAATTCATGATATATTGCTTTCTGTTAGATTTCTTTCAAGTTCCTTGCCATGCTTGAGAGAGAAGGTTGAAGTGTTTCTTATTTGCTATAAAAAGCCTTGTAACTTGAAGATAATTCAAGGTATAGGCCTACCAGCCTTGGTTTTGCAAAGCCAGAATTGCACAAGTTCCAACCTTGCCTTGGTTGTGACTTGTTAGTTGGCCAAATCACTCAGGTTAACCAACATTGGATTGGCAAGTCCATAGGAAATCCAATCTGTTGATTTGAGCACCAAAAAATTGGTGACTCTACTGGGGATTTGTTCAAAAGAACATTTTTGTAGTTTACCTAGAAGCTCTGGTGATATATTTAAGACTCTACTGGGAGAAAAGAACTCAAAAGATAGTAAGTATTTTCCTTCTGATAAGAAGGTGGTGACTCTATTGAACATAGCATTTTAGTCAGTGACTCTACTGAGGCAAAAGACTCAGAAGGAGATGGTGGATTATTTTTTCAAATGTATCCATCATTTCAAAGAAATCCTTTTATTCCAGATGGTATTAGGCCATTGGATCTTAGGATATTTCAATGCATCCCAAATAAGTTATCCCCTAGAATTTCACAACTTCTACCAAAGTTCCATGGAGAATGGGATGAATCGACACTACAACACTTGGATGCATTTTATACATTCATAGAAGATTATGAGGTTTCTATAGAGGATTAGGTAATGAGGCTATTTGTCAGGACATTAAAAGATAATGCCAGAAAAGTATATGAATCACTACCCACACAATGTATCTCATCATGGAGATAGTTTGAGAAATGGTTTCCTGATATGTTTCATGATGCCAATGGTGAAGAAGAAAACATGTGTTATGAACAGGACATGTGCTTTGAACAGGAAAGAGAGCCAAATTATATTTTGGAGGAAGAATGTTACATGTCCCCTTTGGGTATATTCTTCAGTTTGGAAAGATATAGAGGTGAACCTGCACTACATTTCTTCATGAGAATGATAAAGATCTATCGAGAAATACCTTCAGATATCAGGCCTCTAGGAAGGGAATTAATGGATAAACTTTATGAGTTAGGAATCTACCATGATTCTCAACTACTATCTTTTCTTGAGAAAATATGTGAAGTATTAAGGGAAGAAAAGAATGATGACATAAAGGAAGAAATTTTAGATTAGGTTGAAGAAGAATCTGTACATAATGAGATGTGTATTGGAACATGTATCAATGTCCATGAAGAAGAAGATCTTCTCAGTATAGAAGAGATATCATATTTACTAGACATGGAATATCAAAAACATGTTGAGAAGAGTGGTAAAAAAAATTTCTCAATGCACCATGATAGGAAACTTGATGGATCAATACATACTCAAGGGGTACTAGATGAAGAAGATGATAAATTTTAGGAATCAAATAACGGAGATGATATAGAAAAACATACAACATATGAATACGAAGAAGTTTTAGATGAGAGTTCTCATGGAAATATGCCTAAGTTCTCTATATCCTTGAATCCATTATTTGAAGAATATTTTCTATGCAATCAATTCCATCAACATAATGATAAATATAGTGGGCCTAGTGATCATTTTGAAGATGATGGAACTCAAAATATGTACGTGGAAGTGTATTCAGAAAGTGAGACATGCATTATTTCATCCTATAAGAAGAATTTATATCAAACATGTGAAGATGAGAAGGAATCAAACATACATAATGAAGAGAATGTGTTGATGATTAGTTCTAAAAATTATCCGAGTATCCTATCTAATCAAATTCTTGATAAGAAGGAAGTTCCTAAATGTGAGTTATCTTCAAATCCTTTTTGTGAAGAGAAACAACATCTTGAGTATAGGGAAGATTGTGTACATAAAGGAATCCAAGTAGAAGAGCTTAATCTAGTTACTTGTAGGGTTGATCAAATGCA
>MU223645.1:4498732-4514694 GCA_018584345.1 Thuja plicata
CACTTTATCATAACTCTGAAAAATATCTATTTGACCTTTTAAAAGTAAGGATAAATATCTACTTTGCACTTTATTTGATATTTATTAAATAATTTATAATTTTTATAATAAATATTGATTATATTAACATTATTAAGTGACAATTAAATCACTTGATAATATTAATATAATAAATATTTATTATAAACATAAATTAAAAATTATTTAATAATAAAATATTATTATGTAAAATAAATATTGATTTTTATTTTTATAAAGTCAACACATATTTTTGTAACTCTAATAATATCAATACAAAATGATTTATAATTATATCATTTTGTATTGTTATTATTGTTTACATTTAAAAAACATGAGGGCGAAGACTAAGTGATAAACATACCACTTAACAATGTTTTAAAAAGCCTTCTCAATGCTTGTGGGGATAATGTTTTTGAAAGACTTGATAAAAATAAAGCCAAAAGCCCCTTCATTTTTGGTGATGAAAACATAGGGTATTCAAACCCTAAAAAGACTTGCAGACATTTCATTTTTTTTCATTTTTTACTTTGCTTTGCTTTGCTGGGCCACCGCTTGGAGACAAGGGTTTGGCTAAAGATCTCATGGCTATTTGAAGATTGTGGAGGTCCATCATATATTTCGCAGGCTTATAACAGGTGTGTCTTTATTTTAGGAACCCGCAAGCTCCATTTCTCTATGTAAAATTTCAGAGTATATATTTGTCTCACTCTATTATCTTCTCCATATCAAGCTCCATATTTGAGATCCATGACTTGCTGAAGGAATGAGAAACTGTAAATTTTATATTGTATTTCTCTGTTTCTCATGTAAATAACTGTGAAGTCCCTATGCAAGTCGTGACATTTATGGATATTATGTTCTTATCAAGGAAAAAGAATTTTCTTTGTTATGTATATCTGATGAGAAACTGAGACTTTTATACAAGCCTCATCATTCTCTATAGATCATAGAGCCAAAATTTCTGTAAAAATGAGGGATTTGGTGTCTATTTTAGTGTATTTTATGGTTGCAAGATCTGTTATTTCCATTTTCAAGCCAATGAAAAAGGGCTCCTAAAGCCACGATTTTACATCTTTCCATTTTGTTACTTCATCTCTTAGATATGGTATTCTAAAACCTTGGGCTTTCAGACTGCTTCTTGACCACCATCCTACCTGTGCACGTAATGCTTGTTGGAAATATATATTTCTGCTCATTTAATGAAATTGTCTCTGTTTCATGATATTTTAGAATGTACATATTGATCTTGCCTCCATCTAAATTAGGCATGGATCAATATCTTAGGACTTACAATGTCCTAAGATTCCTCAAATTTGTCATTTGAACTATCAAACTCTTCTTCTATGACTTGAGAAAACCATAAAAAGAATAGTGTGCCTTGCTTTATATGTATGATGCCCCTTTATAGTGCAACCATCTCCAAACATTATTGTACTTGGCCCCACTGTGACTTCTCTTTTTTATGCCTCTGCCATATTGTTTTGACAGCTGTAGCCTACTATTTTGAAACTCTCATTCACTGTTACTGCTACCTGACTTATGCGTCATGTAGGATGAACCATGTGAAGACATAAAGTTTTCCTTGAACTAATTTATGGTTTCTACCCCATCATAAAAATTATGATCCATAATGTTTGTTGTTCTTTAACTATAAATGTTGATTGATATGTCTTAAACATGTAACCTATTGCCCACTTCATGAAACTGGGTGTTTTCTTTTGTATTCATCTATTGTTCACAACACCATACTTTCATGTAGCATATGGATTTTCCATGTATCTTCTATTGAATTGATGAAAGAGTGATGCTCCTTTTGTTTTTTTAACCTCTGATAGAGCTGACATCTTTGAGTATCTTGTTGCTTCTCTTGACCAATAGTAATAGGATCTCGCACAGGGAATAACAAGATACTTTTTAAAAAATTTATTATTTGACCCCTCAAACATAAAAATTAATTTTTCTAGAAAGAATAAATTTTATTCATGACATCAATATATTACTCCTCACCAATTTATAGGGTTGTACTCATCCATATATAGCCGCACCACTATTTTCTTTGGCTGCCAATTTTGGAAAACATTTTTGAACAGGGTGTTGTTACTAAAATCGACATAACTCATTCATTTCTACATGAAAATGACTCAAGATTTATTTAAATAAAATTAGACTCAGATAACTTTAGTTTGAGTATAGTCACATGCATTCATGTGTCTGTACAGGGCCATACCATGTGTGCAAAGTGACTATAATAGTCAAAAATTAGAAAATAGTGAAATTGCAAATTAACAATGTTTGGGTTCTTATTAGTTTCTCTTCAAATTCATCATCCAAATCTGTGATCGCATCCACTAAAAATATTTGATGTTCTATCTCTTTACTTTACTTTCAGCCTCTAATTGTTGTGCAATTATATTTGCTTCTTGTAGCACGATTTCTTCTTATGATCCTTTTAATGGTGACCACATTCATGATATTGATCTTGATGGATTGATTGGCTATCTTGTAGCACGTTGGGCTCAACCCTTATGGGAGCCACATTTAACTCCACATGCTACATGATAGACACCTATAACTACACATGAAGAAAACAAGTTAGAAAATAAATGTATATTTCTGGATATGACCTCTCATGGCTTTCTTTCTTGTTTAATGCATATTGAGACCAGTTTGTATATGCATAGGTATAAATGTATATGTAATGTTTGAGACTCGTCATTGCTTAGATCTTTCTGATCTAACATCATTGTTATCAATTGAATGTTGGATTAGTAACAAGTTGGAGCATTGGGAGATGCAAGAAAATAGAGGCAAGACAACATAGCAGAGCACAAAAATGAACCAGTCATTCAGGAAATGACTGGTCCTGCCCTTTACTTGTGCATTTATTTACATATTCATGTATATTCTTATTTCTATTTGCATGGAATAACCTAGTTAGTCTCACAGCTTGTGTGAGACCACATACGACTTTCATGATGAATATAATTATCTTTTATACAGAAACTTGCAATACTATTACGTGTTGTGACACACTTGAGACATTGCATGAAACTATCAGATAATCTTATACTTTTTTTAAGCACTTTTTTTCTTTTTGAAAGTAAATTCAAGGAGGATAAAATGCACCTTCTTTTCTCTAGTTTCAAAACAACAAGCTCTACCTGAACGAGCTGTAGTGAAATTTAGGTAACATTAACTCTTTTAAAGAAATTACAAGATAAATATTAAACTGTTTTAAATAAAGGAATTAAATTTACTTAAAGTAGTAATTAATTAAGGTTAATTTATTAATAGTATTTGATTTACAAACTTTAATGAATCGAACCTTAATGGGAGATATTAATGGACCATTGATTTAAACTATTTATAGATTGATTATTACATTTTTTTAAATGACTATCCACTATCAAAGCCAAGATAAAATATATTATTGACTATGGAGATTTAAATATATTTAGATTTAAATTGAATGGGAAATAAAGTTTAAATAAAGTTTCCAATCAAATATTAAAAAGTGTTGGTAAGTTTATCTACAACTTCCAATGGTTTTAGGTTAAATTGGTTAGGACAATTATGTAACTAGATTTAATTGAATTATTTAATAAAACCTTGTTATGGATAGTAGATTTTTAACCTCACATCTAGAGGGTTGTTGTCAGTAATTAAATTTTTAAATTTTTAGAAGAACGCAATTTTTAAACAGGTAATGCTATTTTTATGAGGCCAATATATGTGGCCAGTATATTGGCCATTGTAAAAATATTGTTATGGTTATAACACCTATGATGTCAGAAAGTTAGGGTTTCTAGGTTATATCTAGCAATGGAAACAAATGTATACCTAATTAAGGGGTTATGGTATACCTCCCTTCAACTTGTTCAGTGTATACCTCCTCTTCTAGTATTCCATTCACAAATGCAAATTTAACATCCATTTGGTATACTTTGAATCCTTTGAAAGTAGCATAAGCAAGTAGAATTATTACTCCTTCTAGTCTAGCAACAGGTGCAAAGGTTTCTCCATAGTCAATACCTTCTTCTTTTGCATACCCTTTGCATACTAGTCTTTCTTTATTCCTTGTGACTTCTCCATTTTCATTCTGTTTGTTTTTGAATATCCATTTGGTACCGATGACATTTTTGTCATTCGGTCTAGTTACTAATGTCCATGTTTCATTATTCTCAATCTATTCAAACTCTTCATTCATTTCACTACCCCATTATTGATTCTCAAGTGCAGTATTAATAGATTTAGGCTCAAAATCACAAATCAAACATCTAATGTTAAGTGACTTCTTGTTCTCATTCCAACTCTTTTATCTCCAATGATCTGGTCTTGTGGATGGTGTCTTCTGACATACTTAGCAAGTATAGGTTTAGATCTCTGATCATCATCTTGACCTTCATCTTGATCTTCATCACTCTTTTCATCATTGTGAGCATTTTCCTTATTCTCAGTGTGTGCAGGTTGTTGCTTGGTTGCACTATTCTATCACTCAGTAGCATTATGTTGTTGCTCAAGAAGAGTGTTATTTTCATCAATGTAGACAAATCTATTGTAATCTATTGGTTCCTTTCTTCTTTCCTCATCATTTTTCTCAACAAATTCATCCACTTTAAGATTTGCACTTTCAATGATTTTGTTAGAAGATTTGTTCAGACATTTATAAGCTTTTCTTTTGGTAGAATATCCTAGAAATATTCCTTCACCACTTTTAGAGTCAAGCTTTCCATTTCTATCATCTTTCAATATATAACATTGACTTCCAAAAATTCTAAAGTGACTCACATTTTGTGTGTATCCATACCATAGCTCATAAGGTGTCTTATTGGTGTCTTTCTTCAATTGAACTTGGTTTAATGTATAGATAGCAGTACTTACAGCTTCTCTCTAGAATTTTTCTATGATGCCTTTTTCTTTCATCAGTGTTCTAGCACAATCAATAATTGATATATTTCTCCTTTTAGCAATCCCATTTTGATGTGGTGTTCTCAGTGCAGAAACTTGTCTTGTAATTCCATGATCATTACAAAAGTTAGTGAATTAATCAGAAATAAATTATCCTCCTTTATCTGATCTTAAATATTTTAGTTCCTTTCCACTTTGTTTTTCAACTATAGCTTTATACCATTTGAACATCTTAAATGCTTCAAATTTCTCTTTTAAGAACATGGCAATCATCATCCTATAATAATCATCAACAAATAGAATGAAGTATCTATCACCATAATAACTCTTTGTTCTCATTGGTACACATAATCTAGTATGTACTAATTCTAGAATAGCATTAGATGTTTAGGTTTTTCTCTTGAAACTAGACTTTGTCATTTTTCCTTTTTGACAATTCTTGCACATGACATGGTCAGGATTTGACATACTTGTTAAGCCTCTTACTTTTCTTTTCTTTCTTATCCTAACCATTTTTTCAAAGTTCACATGACATAACCTTTTATGCCACAACCAAATGTCTTCATTTCTATCCAATAAAAAAGTGGTCTCAATATTGTCAAGATAGAAAATATTACCTTTTGTTTTTCACTAGTACCAATTAACTTTCCTATTCCATTATAGATCTTTGCCTTTTTGTTCTCAAATGAAACTCGGTGTCATGTGTTATTCAGTTGTGAAACACTCAATAGATTATAGTTAAGTCCTTTCACCCAATATGCACTTTCACATCTGATCAGATTATTCAACATGATGGTTCCTTTTCCTTCAACTGGGCAAGGTGAGTCATTACCCATCCTAACTGATCCACCATTATAATATTCAAAAGTTTCAAAATTTTCCTTATCTCCAGTCATGTGGTGAGTACACCCACTATCAATAATCCAGACATCATTTTTACTAACATTAGATATGAGTGTAGTTTCAATATACCTTTCTTATTTGTCGGAATCATCCTTCATAGCAACAAATACTACCTCAACATCTTCATCAGATTTGGTATTAGTATTTTCACCTTTGTTCTCAACCAGGTGACAAGCCTTCTTTCCTTTGTCCTTGTAGTCTCAGTTATCTCTTCTGTTAGAGTTTTAATTCCTTCTATAGTCTCGGTCATCACTTTTTTCAATCTTCTTTTCATAAGATCTGTCATTGGTTCTTTCATATTTTCTCTTGTTAGGGTATCTAGCAGCAAACTGTCCAATTTATTTGTAGTTAAAATATACCAATGGTAATTTACCTTTGTATCTTCCTTTACCTCTGTGAAATCTTCTATCCATTAGTGCTTCAATTTCATCAAGTTCTTGTTCATCACTATCAATTTCACTATCATTTCTCATAGTGTGTTTGTTACTAGATTTTCTTATTTTCAGAGAAGATTTGAATGCAGACTCAATAGTTGGTAAGACAGTTTTGTCATATTTGTTCATCTCAAATTAAATAAGTCTACCAATCAAACTATCTAGAGTAACATTTTTATTTTCTACTGCTCTCATTTCTTGAATTGCAGATACTCTAATAGCATAAACAGGTAGTAAGACTCTTAGAATTTTCCTTACAAATTTTTCTTCTTCAAGTACTTCTCCTACTCCTTGGATAGAATTAACAACTTCTTTGATTCTGCTACTATACTGAGTGATGTTCTCTCCTTCTTTCATTCTTAGGTCATCAAACTTTCCTCTTAGGCTTTCAGCCTTAGCTCTCTACACATTTGTATCTCCTCCATGTACTAGCTTGAGTTTTTCCCCCATTTTATTTGCAGTGGTGCATGATTTGACATCTTTAAATTCAGCATCGCATAGTAAAGAAGCAAGTTCTATAATCATAGAATTATGTTCATTTTTGTCTCTCAATTGATCAACAATTAGAGGTCCAATAGGTGCAACATATTCAGCATCCAAGTATTGTATGACATCATTTCCAATACCTGATAGATGAAGTCTTATCCTTCTTTTTCATGATGAAAAGTTGTCTTTGTTCAACTTAGGCACATCCCTTTTACTCATCTTGTGATCTTTAGCTTGAGTCTTTAAACTCTCTTCCAAGCACCAAAGATAGAATACCAATTGTTAGAATAACTGAGAGGGGGGGTGAATCAGTGGCCTTAAAAATAATTCTAATAATCCAACCAAAATGTATATCACAAATATAATATCCTCTAGTTATCTTTTAGACCTTCAAGATGTATGCCTTATGTAATTCTATCAAATATAAATTTCTCGGTGAGATATACTGTATATCTTTTCTAATCTTTTACCGAGTAGCAGTAATTAAACTTAGTGTTTACTGACCAATCATGTTTTAGTAATGTGTAAAGCAAAACATCAAAGCAATGAACCATATACATATTTGACACATAGATTTTTAGTGTGGAAACAGTGTTAAGGTAAAAAACACTTGGGAACAATAACCCAAAATTTTCACTCTTTTGAAGTGAGCTCGGTGAAGAGCGAACCCTGTTAAAGGTTACAAACACACTATTAAGTGCGACCTTGTTAGAGGATTCAAAACTAACAGTTTGTATTTTGACCTAAAATTCACTATTTTGTCAACCAGAAAACCTTTTGATACTCTTGAGCATCTCAATACAATAAGGATGGTTAAATCCCACTTGGTTAAGAGATTTTTTGAATCAATGGTTAAACTGAAATAGTAAATGATCTATTCAATAATAGAAATTTAACTTGCAGATTTTAAGATCTATTATTATTCCACAATACCTCTCTAATCAATGTTCTCTTCAATTCCTTTTCTCCCCTTCTTTCTTCTTTCTGCTCAGTGAATGCTCTTGCTTCTATTGCTCAGTGTCTATAGAATTCTTTTCTCTGTTCTTCAGCCTGTATGATTAGATCTGCATCATGAAGACTTCTACCTTCATCTAAATTATATTCAGCATTCCTCATTTTTATAATTAATTCCTTTTCTTTTTATACAGACATAATTTCATCGTTCAATGTCCTTGTCTTTCTTGTTCTTGATGTAGATTGCTTCTTGATCCGCAAATCTTGCCTTGCATTTCTTTAATATTTAAAGCTTTGCTTTAGATTTATTCCATAGATTTATCCTTGACAAATATGAATAAAACTAGATTTAAATATTCTTATTCTTAGTTCAACTGGTCGATAAAAATAAAACAATCGGTCAGTTAACTCTAAATATAGCTCTGCCAGCTAAGTAGTTTTTTCATTTTCTAACTCCAGTTGATTTTGGTCATCAACTCTTAGTTTATTCAGTTACACTTTCTTGGGTACTACTAATCTTGGGTAACATTGTTCTTGGGTACCAGTGTGTCTCACGAGTAACATTGTCCATCGGTGTTGGTTGTTTGTCAGGTAACACTGTGAACTGCTTGGGGTTCACTGTTCTCATGTAATCCTATCACTCAGTGTATACCTTTACCGAAGACAAAAACTTTTTCTCTTTAGATATTCAAGCACTGTGAAAATATGTGTATGAGAAATCATAACATATTAATTTGACATCAATGAAAATAGAATATATTAACTGATTTGATGTCTTGCATTTACTTTTTGTAGCTCGGTGATCATCAACTTATCACCTTCAAACATTCAATCAGTTATAGTTCATCATCCTCTTAAATTTTTTTCAACTTTGAAAAGGAGAGGGGAGTGATAAATGACTTTAGAGGCTCATTTATGGCTGAAAATGACCCCTAACCCCTAGGATACCAAGTTGGGTAGCTAAAACTGACCCCGGTTACCTTCTGGGAGCCTAAAAGACCCTCCTAAATGACACCTAGATTTAACCCACAGATTTCTAGGTCAAGTTGACCATCAAGAAACTTCTAACCTTGAGTAGACTTGGGTACTACACTTAGGTAACCTTAGTTAACCCTACACCTAACCATATTTCACATAACTATCCATGCCAACACTAATTGTAACAATTGCCAAAATTGGCATAATATATTAAAATAATTGACATGTCTAAATAACATAACTTTAACTAATTAAAAAACACACATGAAAACCAAATTTATGAATAAACTACATATACAATGAGGTCCATGTTTATTTATATAAACAGGACCTTGGAATGCATGGAATTTAACATAGGTTCCAATATTGGGTCTCCGATTTAGATCCATGGTCAACTATCCCTGCATACTCATTGCACGCATCAGTAGGTCCAAAATAACATGATATGAAAGCATAATATGACATAAATAATACATTACATGTAAACTATATCTACATTCAAACTTAAATAAACATATTATGGGTTTCCTAAACCAAATTTATCACAATTACCTCTACATAATAAATCTCATATATGAAATCATCATAAACTGAAACTGAATCAAAATATTTAGTATCTTGAGTGTACCCTGATTACATAATCAATTATTAAATATATAACATAGGATTCAATTGATCCTCAAATACATAAGAGTCTCAATAGTTTAAAGCATGTCTAAACATATAATCATTGAAAGCATGGAAAATAAAGCAGTAAAACTGACAGACTAATGTAAGTCTCACATAGGTATTGTGGAGGAGATACCATAAGATTGGTGGCGAGTTGTTGATTGAGGGTGCACAGTTTGACACCAGAAATTAGTGTGATCAAATACTCCAAAGGATGGGGGAATTTATGTTGGATCTTGGCTATTGGGGTCCATGGGGATGTGTTAGATCAACTGGGAGGATCTGGAGAGGTTTGTAAGAGCCTAAGTGAGAAATTCCTAGCCTAAAGACACAAAAAAGTGAGGGTTTGATACCTACAAGTATAGGAAAGTGTTTGTAACCCAAAAACTTGATAATCCATTATTTTTAGCCATGACCTAAGACTTTTTCATGGTTTTGGATCAAGGGAGCAAGTTGTTGTATAGGTTTCTTTGTAAATGGGTGCAAATTAGGCCTATTTGGTTGCTATAAAGGTAGTGGATCTAGGTGTTGGTCCAAAGTAACATACCCTAGGTTTGGGATATTTTTTTAGCATGGTAAAGGGTATCTAAAAATTTTATTAGTTTCTTTAGTGTTTTGGGATAGTTTTGGGTTAAGGGAAGATTAGTGGTTGGATAGGGTTACAAGGAGATTGAGTTAGCACAGACAAAGAATTGCAGACTAGGTTATGCAAAGTTGAGGACACATTGTAGACAATATAGTTCTAATGTGGTTAAGAGCACATACAAATATTCAATTGTTAGTAACAGTTATTCAAGATTTGTTGAAGACTATATTTTGACAGAGTTTCTAAGAGAGAGTCTGGAAAGTGGGAAGTTGCACCTCATAGTGTTGACTGATTGATCACCTTATTGATCAAGGTATGGGCCATGATGATATCACACCCATTTGCACCATGGTGTCATGGAGTAAACACTCTCTTAACACACATCATGAAGCTAATTTCATGAAAGGAATACTAACTTTACAAAGGTAGATGACAAACAAATAAAATATCAACCCCCCCTTGGCACTTTATAATGTAGTGCAAGTATAAATAGACACAAAAATGTCCAAGATCCCAAGCATGTATTGGACAAAACTTTATCCTAGTGCATTTGCATAAAATAAAAGCTACAAAAATAGACGTCTACAATGCTCAGGAATGACCAAAAATAAGTATGAACATGAGTAACGGCTAAAAATGAGTCATCTTATGCAAGGAAAATTATCCCAAGACATTAAACATCCAAGATATTCACCAGAGTGAAAAAAAAAAGGAAAAAAACTGAATAAAATGTACTTGGAGTAGATTCTTGAAATGAGACCCATACCAAAAGAAAGAGCACTTAACTAGATTTCCAACGATATGCGGAAGTCAGAAAATATAGCCCAGATGAGCAAGATATGGCTCCCAGAGTGCAAAAAGGAACCCTAAATTTGACTGGAAAAAATATGAAAAATAGAAAAATCATTAAACCAAACCTATAAAATTGGATCAGGCTCAGAACCAGCATTCTGACAATATCTTGTTGGCCCAATTTCAATACCATATTCTTAAGTTATGAGCAAACAACCAACGAGGGCTCCAAAAAGAGAAGAACTCCAAGTGATCTCTACTAAATCTAGTAGAGCTCCACTAATTCTAGAGATGCCACTAAATATGGTGGGAATTTCAAAATTTTATCCAAACTTGGTGGAGGTACCACCAGAAAAAAAATTTAATTTTTTTTGTTTGCAACTTCAAAAATTGTGCCCAAAAAGGGTCATATGGACAAAACAAATTTGCCTCAGAATGTAATTGTGTCCAAATTGGACATGCCTTATATGAAAATAGGGGTTTTTGAGCGTTTTGAGCACAACCATGAGGTTCATTTGAGCCCAAAGTGCTCCAAAAACAAACTCCCCTAGATCTACAAAAATATGAAATAGAAAACCTCTTGAAAAATACAAACCTAAAGAACAAGGCCAAATCTCTCATGAAGAGAACAGGGGCATGAAGATGTGGAGCTCTGATACCATATTGGGATTTGATGAAAACTCCACCCTATAGCACCCAAAAATCACCTGCATGAAAACACCTATCACAGAAAGAGAGAATCAAAAGCTATGGAGGCCAAAAATAATAGATTTGTGAAAGAGGAAACATCCTCAATTGATTCAATAATATAATACAAAATACAAGATTATTCAAGATCAATCATAATTGATTATAAAATAAAAAGAGATCCAACCTTATGAAAGATAATCAAAACCCTAAAAAGGGAAACTCTATGTTGCATGATAATAATTAATAATAGAATTAATTATTATATGCCTAAAGTTTAGCTTAAGTGAACTAGAGATAATAAGTGACTTAATAATTAAATTAGAATGATTTAATTAATAAGTGGAATAAATTCTTACTGTAACATAAAGTCCTTGGAACCCACACTTACATAGATTGTCCTAAGTGAGACATCTATTGTAACTAAAGAAATAAATTACATTTAAAGCAAGGCTTGTTCTACATATTTTTCCACGAAGAGACCTCATTCCCCCATACTTTAGTTGATCCAACTCTTGATACCCACAGGGCATCAAATTATCTTCTTAGGATTAGGGCTCCAAGCCAAGGCATCCCTACCTCTCTAATATTTGAAACCTCTCCAAGTCAAGGTCTAAGATAACTCTTTCCAATCCTCCTCTAATCCTACTCATGGCTATTAAAAGGATTCCTTCCACCTAAAAACCTCCAAATTCCCCTTTTTTGAAAACTTTAAAATCCTCCATTTTATACCACCTCACATCCAATAAGTTGTGAAAGAGAACCTACATGTGTGGGTACATGGATAAGATCACATGGTTTAGACTATAAAAATCCTTGCAGCCCTTGTTGTGGACCCAAAACAAGCCTCGCTTAATCAAAATGACACCCTTTTTAAGAGTGTCTCAAATTATAGATCCTTTATGTTAGGAATTAGATATTGTACACCTTGCATACCATTTATGATGTTTAATTTATTATTGTGTGTGGTGCACCTAGGGGGACATAGATGGATGCACATCACTAGGAATCAATGTTCTTGGGACCACTTTATGTTTTGTATGTAACATTGGGAAATATTAATATGGGTCACACATTGGACAGTTGTTTTTAATTTATTATTGGGGAAATTTTAATAAAGATAAATTTTAGTACTTAATGTAACGTGTGGGGTCAATAATTTTGTAATCTCATAGTTTTAGTCACATGATTTTATGTAATACTAACTAGTGATATTGCGTGAGCTTGTCTATATAATGGACAACACAAGGTTAGTTGTCTAAGGTTGGCTAGTTGGGGGTTTTTGAGTCTTCTTCTAAAGAGTGCATATGTTAACTATGAAATAGGATGTGTGGTTTCATACTTGGACATATGGATGGTGCATTCAAGAGTCCTTTTGTTTTAGAGGTATTCATAGAGCCCCTAAAGATGTAATGTAATGCTATATTGGTTTTTCCCTAGTGAACATGTGATTCCATCATTTTAATAGTTTTTAATTTTTAGGATGGCTTTTTCCTTTCCTTGTGAGAAAGATTAATGGTTCCCACAGTCACGTGGGCTCCATATTTGTTAATTTTGTTAGAGCAGCTATGCTACACGATCTTGCTATGTGCACAATGTTTCCCATCATATGTTGAAATCCAAATTAGCTTCATCTAGTTGTAGTGCATCTATGGGATTTCACTTGTTATAAATTTAAGAAGCATCTTTATGGGCCATATTGATGTTCGGTAGGTCTTATTGGATCACACTTCTCTAATCTATTAGATGTACTTGAAGGTGTGCCTACCAAAAAAATGGTTTTATCATGTATTCAAATGGGGAGTCCTACTACCAATATGTGACATGTGAAATAATGTCAGGTGGCTCATATTATTAGATTACATTGCTTACTTGTCTATTACTTGCCTACCACCCACTAGTACAAAAATAATAATATATGACTAAATAAACTACCAAAAATTGTAGATAAATAATCAAATTTGGTCACATGATCACTGGTAGTTTATTACCGGTCATTTATCTCATGACCAAATTTATGTGACTAAGCTATTTTAGTCATTTTTTTGGTCATTGATTTGTTCATTAATATAGTCATTTATTTAGTCATTGATTTGGTCTTATATTTAGTCATTTATTTAGTCATTTATTCGGTCATATATTGAGTCATTAATTGGTCATATATTTGGTCGTATATTTAGTCATTTATTTGGTCATATATTTGGTCGTATATTTGGTTATTTATTTGGTCATTTATTCGATCGTATATTAAGTCATTAATTGGTCATATATTTGGTCTTATATTGAGTCATTTATTTGGTTATTTATTTAGTCGTATATTTGGTTATTTATGTGGTCATTTATTTGGTCGTATATTTAATCATATATTTAGTTATTAATTTGGTCGTATATTTAGTCATATATTTAGTCGTGCATTTGATCATATATTTAGTCGTGTATTTGGTTGTGTATTTAGTCGTATATTTAGTTGTATATTTGGTCATTTATGTAGTCATTTATGTGGTCATTTATTTAGTCATTTATTCAGTCGTGCATTTGGTCATATATTTAGTCATGTATTTGGTCATGTATTTAGTCATGTATTTGGTCGTGTATTTAGTAGTATATTCAATCATATATTCAATCATTTATGTGGTCATTTATTTAGTCATGAAATGAACAATATTTTAAATACCATGAATTTAATTATGTAAAAAAAATATCATATTAAACTTGAATTATAAAGCATAATAAAAAATAAAAAATATTACACATAAATAAACTACAACCAAGTAAAGTTAAAAGATTGATTCAACATCATGATAAATAAAGATAATCAATTCATATAAAAAATTAATGCAAATATACAAATTAAAACAAAAATATTTATCATTCAAAGTATGGAGGGTGCCAAAATATATAAGTTGTTAAAGTCATCCAAAAAGTATATACGTAAATATAATCAAAAATATCAAAGTTGTCTCAAATATAAAGCACTGAGCCAAGATGTGTAACAACTAAAACATGATAAACATGTTGACCAACTATCTCATTTTTTTCAAATACTTTAGTGGCCACCGTGTGAAGGTTCCCTCTTTCTCTTTTAGACGCAAAGCTCCATCTATTTTGTCTTTATAAGCAAGGGGTACGTTACTTGTGACCTTTATAATGTTTAGATTTGCATCTCCTATTTCTTTTAAGTTGATTCCATATATTTTTTTTGAATTTTTCACTCTACTAGGGTTTCATTCCTACAGCGTACTGTCTGTGTTTCTGCTCTAAGCCATCCATCTGTCAAACCGCATTTACTGAGGGATCCCTTTTGCATTAGGGTTAGCTTTTATTATGGCTCTAGCCAACTTTGGCCCAGCAGTTACTGCTAGTGCGTGAGTTGAATCTTTGGACAGCAATGGTGCCTCCTCTGAACAAACGTCCCCACAAGTTCATCTCGAAGTTCTTTCACAAGGTAACCCTGATATTGTTCTTAATCCACAGGAATTTGATTTTGCTTGTGAATGGTTAGAAAAATATACTTTGATTGGATATTTTGTGGTTCGTACTCCTCCTGAAAGTATCCTTAAGGATTGGGACAACAAGAGCTGGACCCCGCATGGGGTCCATCTTGATGGTGTGAAAAACTTTACCAAAGGTTTTTTCCTTTTCCGGTTTGCTAACCCTTCTTAGGCGGAAGCGGTTTTTAACCGCGGACCCTGGACTGTTAGGTCCTCCCTGTTAGTTTTTCAGAAATGGTCTCGAGAATTTACTGTCTCGAATGACAAAAAACTTAGGGTTCCAGTTTGGGTCAAGTTCCCTGGCCTCCCTTTGCCATGCTGGCCGTTTATTGAGTCTATTGCTAAAACCCTCGGCAAAGTCATTGTCATGGAGCATGACAAATTTTTCAATGCCCGTCCCTAGAAGTGGGTCTGTGTTGAGATTGACCTTTCCAGGGACCTCAAGGACACTATTGAAATTCAGATTGGTGCCCTCACCATCTCTCAAAAGGTGCTTTATTTGAATCTTCCCAACACCTATTATCGGTGCCAATCGGCAGAACACAAGATCAAGGATTACCCGCTGGCTACCCCTCGGGTGAAACCTGCGTCTAAAGATGTGCCGGTCAAAGCCATCGATGCTAAAAAAAAAGAAGAATGGACTACAGTTACGCGTAAAGGCTGGAATGCCTTAGGCCCTAAGACGCCACCAGCCTCTGCTGCTGGGTTGCCATCTCCAGATGCACCCGTTGGTCATTTCCCGCCAACTGAAGTGCCACCAGTGGTGCCCATTGTTTCAAACCCTGTTTCACAGGGGAAGAGTCCAGCTGCAAAGCCATCCACTCTAGAAGTGGTGCTGATGCCGCCAGTGGCTTCTTTGCCTACTTCCAGGGCTATGTGTAGGTCTCGCAATCCTGATGGTCACACGGATGACCTAGATAAACGGCGGTTCACCTCGTCTGGAGAATTTCTCCCCAGCTTTGGTTCTGTCCCAGCCTACTTGCAGAATAGCTTCTCCTCTCTTGGGGACGAGGAAGCCATGCAAGAGTTTTTATGATTTTTTTGTCCTGGAAT
>MU223645.1:4549873-4565030 GCA_018584345.1 Thuja plicata
GCCTAATACCATAAAAAGACTTTTAAAACCACACAAACCCTACTTCTCAGAATGAAACTCATATTAAAACCATCTTAAAGAGAGTAGAAGGGCAAACTTACTCATCATTTTCTGCAACTTGTAGGTCGTGACATTGATGGACCTCCTGAGATCAAGCTAGAGCCAGCCTTTGCTTCCTGCAAGACCTAGAAAGAACCAAAACCCAAATGAAAGATCAGTGATGAAATCCCTCCCGCCTTCCTCTACCCGCAAAAATGAAAATGCATGAATGTTTTTTCTTTAGTTTTAATTAAAGAACCCAAATGAAGGATTGGTGATGAAATCCCTCCCGCCTTCCTCTACCTACAAAAATGGAAATGCATGAATTTTTTCTCTTTAGTTTTAATTAAAGATTATAATAATGATAATATAGCATGCATATTTTTTCTTTAGTTTTAATTAAAGATAATAATGATAATATAGCATGCGTGTTTTTTCTTTAATTTTAATTAATGATAGTATCTATTTTCATTTATAATAATTATTAGCAATTACACCTTGGTAATGGGTTTATAATAGTTATTATCCCATAAAAATTAAATGTTTTAATGAAGTTTGTGTGTTAATTAAATTCTAAAATCAATTAACATTATATGTAATTTTCTATACTTCAATCACAATAAGTTTAATTTATTGTAATTTGTTTTTGCATAAAATTAATGGTCCACATATAAGTGAAGTTAATAGAAGATATATATTTAAATATTTATTAACTAACTGCATAGAAAAAAGTCAATGATTCATGGAAGCCTTGGGCACTAAAATGGGGCCTAGCAAAGGACCAAAATTATACATACTTATTATTTATAAGGACAATGCAATTCTAACAAGGTTTTGAAACCAAAGAACATCCATAGAAACAAGACTAAAGGAGTGAGGAATAAAATAATTATCCTTGATCAGAACGCAAATTTTTATATTCGTGAAGCTCCCTTAATCAAAAGCATTTACATGGTGGAAAAGATCTCAAAAATAATTCCCAATTTTTTTAAGGGTTGTTAGATCTATAAATTAATTATATTACATGAGACTATTTTAAAATGATTTAGTGATCCTTTGAAATTTCGATTGATAAGGTAGAATAAACTTTGTATGTAGATTACAAAAAAAGAGAGGAGGGATTATGAATTAAATATGTTCAATGATTCAACAAATACATTTTTCCAATCTATTTTATATATTTATATATTCTTATTAATTGAGAAGTTCTTATAATGGTGATCATCCTTTTAGTATGTTAAAGAAGACATGAAAGTTTTAGGAAGACACACAAGGTCTTTGTGAAGTGTCCTACATCAAATACATAATTAGTAGTTTAACATTCATTCTTCATCCCGTGATTTTCAAAATGTTGTATAGATCATCAGTAACATGGAAATCATACATATCAAGTGCAGAAACGGGATTTGGGAACGTAAAAGCCCAAAAAACATCATCAAAATAACCCAATTAACCAATTGAGCAGGAACAACAACCAACTACACAGAACAGATGACCAACTATGTGGGAAGAGAGGACCAAGTTCACATAACCTATCCAAGTTCGTAGGAAGCCTGGCCAAGTGTGCAACTTGTCATCAGAGACCCATAATGGACTAAAAACTTGCAAAATTGAAAACTTTTGAACAAACTAACCATTTAGGACTTAATATTCATAAAATTAGAATTCATTTTATGTCATTTAGGAATGATTTAAGTGAATTGACACCAATTTCAGAACCCCTAATTATCCTTTGTGTAGATTTGATTGATTTTGAAACAACTTAACCAAGAAGATAACCAACAAACCCTAAACTAGTTTGATGTTCATTTTAGGCTCTAAAACAAGCTATGTGCATGTTCATTTTAAAGTCATTTTCCACTTAATCACTGATATTTGACGAAATTGAATCAATTAAGACTCCTACTTAGGCTAGATTGTGAACTTGAAATGAATTGAAATCTAAAAACCAATCAATTAGCCTTGCATTAAATCCTAAAATAGGTGAAGTTTATGTAATTAAGAGAACCAAATTAAAATGTGAGGTTCATTTTAGGTACCTAAACTGAAATATTTGGTCATTTATTTATTCATTTATTTGGTCATTTTACTCGATGATCAAATTGGTCATTTATTTAGTCATTTTACCCGATGACCAAATTTTTCATTTATTTAGTCATTTTAGTTGTGATTTTACCTGATGACCAAATTGGTCATTTATTTAGTCATTTATATTTTTGAATTGCGAAAAATGGGTAGAACATGATCAGTTTTAGTCACGTGACTAAAATTTTTAGTCACCTGGTCATTTATTGCCCAAATTCTACTAGTGCACTGAAATGCAACAAAGGAAGGGATTTTGATGTATCTTTGTAGGACTGATGGAATTTATTATCAATAATTAAATGAGTATATTAAATATTAATAATTATTTTTTCTAATACTATAAATCATCCCTACTGAGAAAGATCAAAGGCCCAAGTTCAAAGTTTTAGGGATGGGTTAATTATAGGTCATTGGTTCACACATATGGACCTTTTTAGAAAATTTTTCTAATATGTATCAATCAACCACAGAATAACTTCATTAATGTATTCATTTTAGATAACTGGATAGATACCACGAGATGTAGTTGAATAATTTGCATTATTCAAGGCAATGCAAACAACTACAAAACTACAAGGGTTTGACTTTGCATAAGAAAATAAAAAAAACAATTAGATGGAATTTTTGGTTTTGTGTAATAAAAGAAAATGAAAGGGGTGAAGGGATTCACTAGGATGAATGGAAAAACTAGGAAGCTCACCCCTATTCTCTTTCATACATTGGAAGGAAAAGGATCCAATAGGCTTAAGGAGACTCAAGTATTGAGTGGATTCAAGGGTTCTTTTACTTGAGTAGAACATGACTATTAAAATGCAAATGTAAATGGAAGATCTAGGGAAATAATGGAAGAAAATAATAAATTATATGAATATAGAAAGGAAATAGACTATAAATCAAACTCTAACACCAATGCTAAAAATATGAAACTACAACTAACCTATTATCCAAGTTTCAGTCCAAAAAGGTAGGTTAGGGGTTCCATGAGGGTCAAGGTGAAGTAGGAGGCCAAGGGAAAGTATAGACATCTTATACCATACAAATTATGATGAAAATACTACCAAATTGTAGCTCATTTTCAGACCTTCTTGTATCCTTTTCCACAATTACACCACTTGTCACCTATACACACAAAAATGGGAAAATATTTGTGGAAAGGGGTTTTCCTAAGTCAAACCCCAATTTAGGAATTAAACTTGAAATTGAAATAGAAACAATTGAAAAGTAATCACATTTCTATGTAGAAGAGACTTGATAAGATGCTTATACCTTCACAAACCTTTGTGATGTCTAATTTCTCATAAATATGCTTAAAATTGTTCTTGATGTTTTCTTGACCTTGAATCTAGGATAGGAAGAGGATTAATTGCTTCACACATTCTTAGATCTATAAATTACTCCTTGTCTTCCATTCTTGATGCTTGACGAATTAGAACTTGATCACTTGAATTACCTTGATTGCTTCTTGAGATACTTGATCTTGAATTCCTTAGCTCCAAGTTGACAAGAGATGATTGATTAACAAAATGAGGGAGGTAGATTTTCTTTTATACCTCACCTAGTAATTTTAGGGCTCAAACCCTAGAGGAGGTCGATGGGGTTTTATGGATCTCACTAAAATATTAAAAAAGGTCATTGTAACATTCAAATTTGGGCCTGATTTATAGGGTATGGGGTGAATCCCAAGGTCACAGGTGAGTGGTCTCACCCCATACCTATCCAGTTTCCCTATACTGACCAATCTAAGCTTAGATTTTGGTTAGGGGTCAATTTTGATATGAGAATTCTAAAAATGTACATGATATTGAGGATGGATCAAGCATAATAGGCATAGAAGCCTTGGACACTAAAATGGGGCCTAGGTAAGGACCAAAATTGTACATGGATACAATTTAGGACATACACTTATCCCAATTTTGTAGGAGAATGAACTTTCTTCATACTCATTGTAAAGTAGATCAAATTAGGAAATAAATCTTATCAAGATAAAAGAGATAAGAAAAACACCAATCCCATAAGTGAATTAGGTTTGTATCAATCTAAAACCATGACAAAATAAACATTCAAAAGAAGAGAGAGAAAATACAAGCATAACCAAATCATCCTAGTAAGGTTAAGATTACTATGAGTCATGTGAAGAGAAAGAGAGAGATGCAAAAGATGGAGTTGATGGTTTAGCAAGTTGTGTTATGCTTGTCAAATGATCTCAAGGATAGCCAAGAGAATTATTGTGTGCAAGGGAATCCTACTAAAAAAATGGTGCAAAAGGATTTCCCCAAGGAAAATATTATCTCCAAAGGAATCTTCTAAGAGAAAGGTGCAAAATTATTTCATGAAGTTCGAAGCATTGTCTCCAAAGGAATCCATTAAGAGGAGATTACAAATAAAAAAGTTAGAGCTTGCTAAAGTAACCTAAAATAAAGAATGCAAAATTTGAGTTGTGTTGTTTGTTAATCAAATGATGGAGATCATGAAGACCGAGTGATAATAGGTATACAGGTTTGTAGAAATGGTTAGATCAGTTGTTATTTTTCATTGATGTCAAGCAATTGATTACTTTTTTTTATTGAGCTACCATATCATAAGAAAGAGAAGTTAAATAGGTGACAAATACATATTAGACAATGATGAAGTAATTTTGATATAGTTGTTTGCTACTACATATTTGATCTTATCAAGTAGGTACATTTGATTGATTAAGTCATAGATTGCAAAGAGTTAAGTTATGACTGAAAAGATTTACTCTACTGAGCTAGAAAGAGGCATTCAGTATAGAGTTGTGTTAGTATGTTTCAGTTACTGATAACAAATAATGAGTTAGGCACCGAGTAGTGAAAAAATTTAGTTATCGAGTTACAAAGAAAGTTACCGAGTATAGGATATTGATTAAAAATGATGATAAGATCAAATTTAATATGAAGCTATGATGATCTGGATGTTGATAAGAATTAAAGAGAGTTTTTTAGAAGATCTAGGAGTGATAAAATTCAATGAGAAGAACTAAGGCAAAGATTAAGTGGTTAAAACTGATCATTAGAGTTCCAAGAAAAAGTTTAAGTTACGAGTTAAAAGTTAAATGGTTTATCGAGCTGAGATTTGTGTAGAAAATGATCAAATAGTTGAGCACAAATGATGGAAAACCTAAGTAAGGAGATTAAGAGGAAAAATTATGTCTATATAAAGGATGAGAACTAAATAGAGAAGAGATGTTGGTGAGTGGAATTAAGAAGCAGAAGAAGCTGAAGAATAGAAGTTACTGAGTAGAACAAAGAAGTAGAAAGAGAAGAATCTATAGTCTAGAGAAAATATAAATGGAGTATGTGATGCCAGTGTTCATGTGAGCATAAAGGATCTTACCCAAGAAAAGGTAATTTTTATATCTACAGATCAAAGGTTTACTTTTTCTTATTAGCATTTATAACAGAGAAAATCTCTTAACCTTGTGGATTTATCAGTCTTATTTATAAATCCTAGAAGTAGGTGACATTCCAAAAGAGTGTTTAAAGACCTTTAACAAGGCCACTCCTAATAGGGTGAAGATCTTAATAGATTTGAGGTAAACACCTTAACAGGGTCACATCTAGCAAATGTGTTTATAATCTTTAACAGGATAATTTATTAACTAAGCATACTTTAGAAAGGTACATTTTTATTGTGGGTCGTAATTCTCACATATGTTTTTCCCTTATTGGGTTTCCTCATTAAATATGGTGTTAACTGAGTTTGAATGATTGATTTTCATATTATGAGATTGTTAAATTTTAGATCAGATTTATATGTCTTTTAATTTTTCTTATATAACCTCAATATATGTAATATATTTAATCACAAGATATATATATTATTACTGATATAATAATAGATATATATAAATATATTAATATCTATATTTTGTAGATTGGATAAATAAGACTTGCATTATTCATTGTATATGCTTGTCTTCATTCAATCATGATAGATCTATATATATGTGGAGACATGTTGATGAAGAGACATGTCTCCATACATGGAGACATGTCTATTCATCAACATGTCTTTCCATTAACATATTTACTAACTGATGCATACTATTATTTCATGCGATAATAATAACATTTAGTTAATGCCCAGTCTAAGTTTAACTTGCGCGGTGATGCATTAAAACTGTCATCGCTGATATTTAAGTTGGTAGTCTTAACAACCGATATCAATCGGTATATTTAACATGCCCGATACTAATCCAATTGTATCACCACCCAATGCACGTTAGTTAAGATGATACCAATCGATAATCCTTTAACCAATAAGGATCGATAGTTAAGTCAACCGATAACAATGTGAATTTGACTTATGCTAATCAGTATAGTAAGAAATATTATTTTATCAATTATAATATACATTATATGTGCATATTGATATATATATATATATATATATATATATATATATATATATATATAATAATATCATTATTATATATATATATTAATATACATATATATAATATAGAATAATATAACAATATTATTAATTCAAATATTTATATAATAAATAATATGACATCATTCGATCAAATTCATTTCAATAGATAATTATATTAATAATATGATAATAGATTAATTTTCTCAATTATGATTGCATAAGTTAATCTATTTTCCTAATATTAATATCTCATTCATTTTATCTGATCGAAGCTACAAACATCAACAGAGATTTATATTTGTTTAAGTTATTAAGTTATTTGGTGAGTCGGTCATTATTGTATTCAATTCTACCGAGTGAATCATTGAGCTAAGTTTTAAGTATTTAAGTTTTATTTTTTCTGATTCACCCCCCTGCCCCCCCCCCCTCTCAGTGGACCAACAATTGGTATCAGAGCTTTGGTTCTATGAAGTTTAAAAGGAATTGAGTCAAGATCTGAAGATGTATAAGAGGGAATCACCAAAGTTGAATAGGGAACATTTCTCCACATGTAAAATTAGAATGAGATTACATGTGTCTGGTATAGGAGAACGTGGACTTCATTTTCTTGATAATGCATATGTTTCACCTAAAAATGCACCTTTAACAATTAGAGAGCAAAGATAGAAGCAAGAACACACACAAGTCATGATTGAGATTGATTCTACACTTACTGACCAGGAATATGATGAACTTTATGGATGTACTACTTTGAAACAAATGTGGGATAAGCTTATTTTGACCTATGGTGGAGATCAACATGTTCAGAAGGCAAAAGCAGAAAATCTGAGAGGTAAATTTGATTCAATGAGAATGAAAGAAGGAGAAAACATAATGCAATACAATACTAGACTTAAGGATATTGTTAATTCTATCAGAGGAGCTGGTGGAGCCATAAGAGAAGAAGATGTAACAAGAAAAATGTTGAGAACCCTACTACCGAGTTATGTTATTCGAGTATCTTCTATACAAGATTTGAGATCCATTCCTCAGATGAATGTTTCACTTGATGCTACTATTGGTAAGCTAGTTGAATTTGAGATTAATAATTTTGATAATAGTCTACCTGCTACATCTAAGATTGAGTATGCATTTAAGTCATCTTTGAATATTGGAAGTTCTAAGGACTCTAGACCTAGTGATGGATACGTGAGGAGTTCTAGTGAGAGGTTTTACCACTATCAGAGTGGTTTGGAAGAGTTATATGTTGCAAATGAAGAGAACAAGAGAGATTTTGAATTTTTGTTGGCTAGATGGCTACGAAGAGGCAAAGGAAGATACCGAGGTAAGTTACCCTTGAAATTTTTTAATTGTAACAAGATTGGTTATATTGCAGCTAACTACACTGAGAAAGATAATGAGGAGAAGAGAGATAACAAAGATAAGGACAAAAGAGAGAATAGATTCAGGAGATTCAGAGACTACAAAAACAAAGGTAAGAAATCTTGTCATTTTTAATCAAGGACTAAGTGATGATGATTTAGATGAAAGTGATGGTGAAGAGGTTGTGTAGGTTTCTATTAAAGACAATTCTGATGGAGAAAACAAAGAACCAAGAGCCCTAATATCAAAAATAAGTAAGAATTAAACATGGATTATAGATAGTGGTTGTTCACTTCACATGACTGGTGACACACTTAAGTTTATTTCCTTGGAGAAGCATGATGGAGGATTTGTTAGATTTTGTAATGATGCTCCATACCCTGTGAAAACAAAAAGTTATATAATTCTACTGAATAAAACAAGATGTGATGATGTTTATTGGGTTGAAGGTTTAAAGTATAATTTTTTGAGTGTTGTATATTTAAATAAGATAGGTCACCGACTGGAATTTCAACATGGAAAGGTGAAATTTTTTTATAAGGAGAGTTTGATTACTGTTGGAGAACAATCTAAAGTTTATTTATTTTATATTGATTCTTCTATGAAGTTTTGCCTGTTTGCTAAAGTTGAAGTGTTTGGCTATGGCACAAAAGGCTTTGTCATGTTAATTTTGACAACTTGATCAAAGTGAGTAAAAATAATAGAGTCAGAGGATTACTGAGATTAGAGAAAAATGATAATTTTACGTGTAGAGAATGTTAAATGGGTAAAATGACTAAATCTAGTTTTTCAAGAAAGACTTATGATACACAAGGAATTTTGGATTTAGTGCATACTAATTTATCTGGACCCATGAGAACTCAAAGTTACTATGGAGACATATATTTTATTTAATTTGTGGGTGATTTTTCTAGAATGATGTGTGTAATATTTTTAAAAGAAAAATATGATGCATTTCAAATGTTTAAGTGGTACAAGGCTAGAGTTGAGAAATAAATAGAAAGACAATTGAAATGTTTGAGATCTGATAGAGGAGGTGAGTTTACATCTGATGATTTTACACTATTTTGTAATGAAAATGGAATTAAGAGACAAATGTCAGCACCGAGGATACCACAATAGAATGGTATTGTTGAGAGAAGAAACATATCTATTGTTGATTGTGCTAGGACAATGATGATTGAGAAAGGTATTTCACAAACATTTTGGAGAGAAGTAGTCAGTACTATTGTTTACACATTGAACCAAGTACAAATAAAGAAAGGTACCAACATAACACCTTATGAAATCTGGTATGAACACAAACCTAATGTAAGTTATTTCAAAGTTTTTTGAAGTAGATGTTATAGCTTGAAATATTCTAGAGAAGGAAAGTTCCAAAGGGGACGAAGGGATATTCTTAGGATATTCTACAAGGAGTAAAGCCTATAAGTGTTAGAATAAAGTTACTAACAAAATGGTGGAAAGTGCACATTTGAGAATCAATGAGTTTGCAAAAAAGAGTGATGAATAAAGAAAAAAGGAACTTGAAGACTATGATAAATTTGTATATGTACAACCTGATGTTCCTGACACCTTACCAAGAGAACCTATTGAGGAGGAAGATGAACAAAATGCTCAACCACCGAGTGATGAGGATGAAGCACTGAGACCTATCGATCCTATTTTAGAAAATTATGTGGGGAGACACCACTCCTCGAGTAAGATTATTGGAAATAAATATGTTGGAGTGATGAAAATAATAAAAGTAAGGGATAATACATGTTTGATGTATGCATTTGAGCCAAAGAAAGTTAAAGATGCACTAGACAATGAAGATTGGATGAAAGCAATGAAAGAAGAGTTTGATCAGATTGAAAAGAGAAGTACATGGAATTTAGTACCTAGGACAAAGGATAAAAATGTTATTGGTACTAAATGGATTTTCAAAAACAAGATGAATGAGAATGGATAAGTTATCATAAACAAATCTAGATTGGTTTGCAAAGGTTATGCACAAGAAGAAGGTGTTGATTATGGAGATATTTTCACACTTGTTTCTAGATTGGAAGGAGTTAGAATACTTCTAGCTTATACAACTTACAAAGGATTCAAATTTTATCAAATGAATGTCAAGTATGCATTTCTAAATGGGATACTGAAAGAAGAAGTTTACATTGAGTAGCCTGAAGAATTCATTAAGAGCACAAATAAGAAAAAGGTATGTAAATTACATAAATCTCTTTATGGTTTGAAGAAAGCACCCTAAGCATGGTATGAGAGATTGCACTCTTATCTAATAAAAAAATGATTTCAAAGAATAAGTGATAACAATAATGTTTACTTGAAGTGTGACAGTGACAACAAGGTTTTGATTGCTGAAATTTTTGTTGATAATATTATTTTTGGAGGCAATAACAACTTATGTAAGGAATTTTCTGATGAAATAAGAAAAGAGTTTGAAATTTCAATGATTGGAGAGATTAAGTTCTTTTTATATCTATTGATACAACAAGTTGTAGAAGGGATCTATATTACACAAGCTAAGTATATCAAACAGATCCTCAAAACTTTTTGTATGGAAGATTCCAAGCCTGTTGGAACACCGATCATCAAAGGATGTAAATTGTCAAAATAAGATAAGACACAAGAGGTGGGTAATACCCTTTACCAATCTATCATTGGTAAATTGCAGTATGTTGTTCACAATAGAGCTGATATAGCACACACAATTGGGATTATTGCAAGATTTTATTCTAATCCTAAGCAAACACATATGTCTACAGTTAAGAGAATCTTTAGATATCTAAAAGAACTAAAGATTTTGGTTTATTATACAAGAAAGAAGGTACTTTTGATCTACAAGTCTACATTGATGTAGATTAGGTTGGAAATATTGCTGAAAGGAAAAGTCCTAGTGGAGGAGCATTCTTTCTAGGTGAAAGATTGGTCATATGGATAAGAAAGAAGGAGAGTTTCATTTCCCAGTCTACTGTAGAGGCAAATTATGTTGTTGTTGTTGGATATTTGCTTATGTGCAAATAATTGATTGTATGTTTGTCATTGATGACAACATATAATATACAGCAGTGTTCTATATGCAATTATCAGGACAGATGTTCTAGAGCTATGCATGTTTATTTCCATGGTGTATACATGTTCTAGATGCTATGTGAATTCACGCTGAGTCAGATATGAAGTTTTAGTTGAGTTATGTTAATCAATTATGATAGTTATAGTGACTGAAGACAATCTGTGAAGAGCCGACGTAATTAAATTATTTCTTGAGTTGCACCTATCTTCAGGATATGTGTGTTTATATTAGTGTTTAGTTATGAGTTAGTGATGATTATACAAAGGTGCCAAGCATGTTTTAACAAAATCATGATATTAGAGTAAAATTAGTGAAGCCGACTTTGTGAAGCATTGTGTCTATTTAGTTTGAGTTGTGTGGTTCTAACTTTGATTGCGTGGTTATTTAAGCCGACTAAAGAAGTATTGACGGGACTCCTAAAGCTGACAAAGATCACATCTTTTGGGGAAGATACTTATAGTAGTTCATTTGATGAATGCTAAGTGTGAATGATAAGAAAAGAGATAGAAAAAGTACATAATAGAATTTCCATTATTTTGGGACAATAGAGACATTTCATTCATCAAAAAAATATCTATGTGAACAAGTGAAAGTATACAATACACTAGAATTGATCAAAATAGTAGGTCTACTCAAACAGTTCATCTATTAGATATATTGTATATCTGTTCTACTGAAGGTTACAGCCTTCACCATTTTAGCAGTGAGCTTTTAGACAGTGAGTCCTCACCCCTAATAGGGTTACTTGTAAAAGACTCCTAATAGGGTTCAACCTTTAAACAAGACTCTGTACTTATTACATTGTAAAGAAAAACTCCTAATAGGGTTGCAATATCTCCTAAAAAGGATAATTATACTCAAGTATAGTTCTTTGTGGGTGCTAATTCCCACTGTGGTTTTTACCTATTTGGTTTCCCCGTAACAAAAATTGTTGTGTTCTCTATTGTGTTATCTGAATGTGCATTTGCTTTATGTTAATTTATATCTAAGAAAAGAAAAGAATTAAAATAGCTGATAACTGATTCACCCCCCCCCNATAACTGATTCCCCCCCCCCCCCCCCAGTTATCCTTTGGGACTATTCCAACAATTGGTATCAGAGCCAAGTGCCTTGGAGAGAAATCCTAACAACTTAAGGTAGATCAAATGGCATACTTTAGGAAAGACAGTCATAAGTTTTATGGAGAAAACTATCTTGACTGGAAGAAAAAAATGATAACACATCTTTAGTGCATTGGATTTGAGAACTATAAGATTTCCACTCAAGAAATTGAAGTTCCCACCTTGAAAGACCTTGTAGAAGAAGACTCTATAATCAAACAAAAGGAAGTGTTCACTCAAAATGCAATCGCCAAAGAAGCCCTAATCAGTGCCCTATTCGACAGTGAATTTTTTGAGATCAAGAAGGTAGATAAAGCATACTCTATTTGGAAATACTTAGAAGATATGTTTGAAGGAGACATCCAAGCAAAGAATGCACGCAGAAAGATATGGAAGAAAAGATACAACTTAGAGATGATACCTGAAGAAAACATCAGAGCCTACAATCAGAGAATTAATGAAGCAGTTTCAGGTATCAGGAACAATGGTGGAGAAATTTTAGAGGATGATATAATGGAAAAACTAATGACCACACTAACAGTAGACTATGAGAGCAAGATCAATATCTTAGATGAGATTATGCAATTTTCAAAAGACTTCAAGAGGGAGACTTTGATCAGCAAAATATCTGCATTTGAGATATCAAGATTGAAGAAAAGAACCTAAAAGTGAGACAGCTTTCAAAGCCTCAGTCCACGGCAAGAAATACATAAGAAGCTCTAGTAATAATGAAGAAGTAGATACAAAACTAGAAGAAATAATTTCTATTATTGCGAAGAAAGAAAGGAAAGATAAAGGGAAATACGAAGGACAGCTGCCATTCAAATATTTTTCATGCAACAAAGTTGGTCACTTTGCATCCAAGTGTCCTACAAGAGTCAAGAAGTTTAGATCAGATTACAAGCCCAAGTACACTAAGGAATGTTATTATGTTGAAGATGGTGTAACTGATGATGATTTAGGAGAAGATCAAATTGGTTTCATTTCCATTAAAGACATTGAGAAGATGCTTGAAGAAATGGACAAAGAAGATGAAGAAAAAGCACAAGAGTTAGCATTAGTTTCAAAAGATGACATCAGAACTGACTGGATCATTAACAGCAGATGTTCACACCATATGACAGGAGACAAAGATATATTTGTACATTTGGACAATTACAAAGGTGGCATGGTTATATTTGGAGATAACACTCCCAAACCTATCATAGGCAGAGGTTCTATCACCTTAGATGGAAAGAATAAGATAGATGATGTTCTTTATGTTGATGGTTTACATCATAACTTACTAAGTGTTGGACAGTTTCTTGATAAAGGATATCAATTGGAATTCAAAAACAACTAGTACATCATTAACAAAAAAGGAGACATGATTGCATCAGGCTCAAAGACCAACGGGAATGTCTTTTAGCTCAATTTAGAAGTAAGTTATTTTGTTGCAAAAGTGGATGACAGTTGGCTATGGCACAAGAGACTTTGTCATATCAATTTTGACAACATAGTCGAGATAAGTAATGTAAAGGCAGTAAGAGACCTTCCAAGTATTGCAAGACTAGTTGACACCATGTACAGGGAATGTGTGATGGGGAAGCATGTGAGGACCTCATTCAGGAGTGTATAGTTGGGAAATGGAAGCACTTCCATTGTAGATATGTTTAGCCTTCTGAGTAAGTGGTTTGGGGTCATATCAAGCACCTTGAATGGGTTCCTGATCTAGACATGGCTTTCCCCCTGTTCTGTCCCTCTTTCCACTTCTTTCTAGCCTAATTTCTGCATTCTGGACTACAAACCTGAGATTCTGGACTTCAAGGTCAGGGTCGACCTTTTGGGTCTATGTCAACCTTGACCTTGACCTAGATCAGGGTCGACCTCAACCTTGACCCAGGGTTCAAACTTCAGGGTCTTCCAGTTTCTGGATGTCGGTCTTTGCAAAAAAGTATTTCCCGCTTCCGAGTCGGCTGTTTTGGGTTCTGAAGCATTGATTCCTAAATTATATTTAATATAGGTCCTCTCCTAGGGGTAAAGGCTTTAATGATAATTTAATCCTCCTATGTAGGCCTCCTTAGAAGATAGTGCCCTAATTTCATATAAAAGGGAAGCTTTCTCTCTCATTTTTTCTAAGTCTTCTAATCGTGATCAAGCATTCTCAAACTATCATCAAGTGCAATTCAAGCAAGCTAAGGAGAAAGATTTAAAGCAATCATTCATCCATTCAAGTATCCATTTTCATGAAGGAGATCCATTGGAGGCCATTGAAGGATTCAAGCTATGTAGTGCCCTTTTGGTGATCTCTCCATCCACCTTCTTCCAAGCCTCTTCCAAATCAAGAACCCATTCAAGACTTGGTGTTGGAGATATACAAGAAATTGATTGAAGACATCCTACATCATACATTCTAGATCCATTGGTGCATACATACTTGTGGATTGAAGGATTTGAATCCTCCACAAGGAATTTTACAAGCAAGGTGAATTTATGCATTTACTTTGTTTACTTTTGCAATTTCAATTACATATATTTGAGGTTAATTCCAAAACTAGGGTTTGATCAAGGCAAACCCCTCCCCCCAAACAAAAAAATCTCTTTTTCTTGCAGGTATAGGTATAGAACAGTGGATTTGAACCTAGATCTGGATACCCTTTTTGGCAAACTTTGAGGATCTGCGAACAAAGTCACTTTCAGATCTGTGCAGGTCAGGGTCGACATTATTGGGTCAAGGTTGACATTTGTGGGTCAAGGTCGACCTTTTTCATAAGATGACATCAAAACGGAAAATGATTTCTGATTTTTGTTCATCTCTGCGTTTAAGTTCGGTATCAACTGTCAATTTTTCCAGAAACAGCCTATACACCTCAGAAAATAGCATTCTTTGATCTTCACTATTTTAAGGTTAGTACTTCATCTCATCCATTTCAATTCCTAGAACTATCATATACATTCCTTTCTAAAATTTAAATTTAAGATCTTTCCTCTTTTCTCTCATTTCCGAATGGATGATTCATTTGTGCATTGATCCTTCTTTTGGGGTTAATCAATTTGGATCTTTCATTTGTGCATTTGAGGTTAAAAGGAACATCTTATCTTCCCCACACATCACACAAAC
>MU223645.1:4585386-4601111 GCA_018584345.1 Thuja plicata
AAAAGAATTCAATTATCTCACATGTTGAAAACTTTAATTACATAAATGAATTAAATATTTATTTATTTTCAAAGAGATAATCTTTAATCAGATCACATGGGTTACTCCACCCATCTCTCCAGTTCACGTGGGTAACTCCGCCCACCTCTTCAGTTCTAAAAGGTAACTCACAATTATCTCTTCAGTCAACCAAACTCTATCTCCTCTTTACCAATTGAAGAGGTGAAGTTTATTGATGGCTTCTCTAGTTCCCTTTGATCTCAATCGTTCATCTCCCTCTCTCTAGGATTGATCTCAACCATTCATATCATCCCCAATTTCTATATAATAAACCCTTCATACCCATTTGAAGGATCCAGGATTTCAAGCTCACGTGCGCCATTACTCTGTCAGATTGGTTCAAGCATCAAGCCTTCTTGCGATCATACATCCATTATTTCAAGCTTACGTGCGCCATTACTCTATCAGATTGGTTCAAGCATCAAACCTTCTTGTGATCATACATCCAAGATTTCAAGAGCGCATGTGCCATTACTCGGTTAGATTGGTTCTAGCATTCAAGTCATCTTGTGATTACACACATTTCAATTATCAAATTATCGACACTTCTCAAGTCATAGACATTACCCACACCAATACTGAGCATCAAAAATAGCATTTTGGAAGGAGTAGAGAGAGACAATAGAAGCTTCAAGCACTTTTGAGTTTGCATTCATTTATTTTCCTTTCTTTTCTTGTACATTTTATTGGTTCCATTTAAGTATTTGTTATTAGTAGTTTTTGTATTGATTTCCCCATTGCAAACCGGTGCTACTAACCCTTGTCGTTGGAAATTTTGGGAACCACGGATCACAAAAGAGGCATACACTATCAAGTATCACTACTTGAGAGAATAATTTCAAGAGAAAAATGTGGTATTCAAATATGAGAATTCAAAGGAACAACTGGTTGATATCTTTACAAAGCCACTACCGAAAGATGCTTTTGAGTATCTCAGAGGTAAACTAGGGGTTCTTCCCCTATCCAATATTCACTAAGAAGCATGAGGCATGTTGCATCAATTCTATACTTTATTAGAATATATATTCTTGAATTTATGTTAGTATTATACACTTTAGGTTATTCCTAAAGTTGTGCGGAGATTTTTGTATGCAATGAATATTTGTACATGTAAGGTATAATCCACTGTTGAAACAAGTTTTTAGGAGTATGAGTTTTTGACATTGTTGTCAAAGAGGGAGAGAATGAATTGATGACATTTATCCATAAGGGAAATATTGATGAAAGAGGAAGAGAATGAATCGCTACTATTCACTCATAAATGATAATCGACATGTATACTACAGTATCAGAAGATTTATAAAAGAGGGAGAACAGTTTGATGATCAGAAATAGAACTATCAACTCAGAGGGAGTAATGACAGAGATTGATAGTATTGATAATTTCTATCATCAATTTCTATAGTAATACTATAGTTTTTCCATCAATGCCAAAGAGGGAGATTGTTAGTCAATTGATTGAGATGATTAATATCGAGCGATAATAGGTATACATGTTTTTAGAAATGGTTAGATCAATGTTATTTTGTCATTGATGTCAAGAAATTGATTACTGATTTTTGTTGAGTTACCATACCATACGAAGGAGAAGTTAAATGGGTGACAAATTTAGTTTATATAATGATGAAGTAATGTTGATATAGCTATTTTCTACTATATATTTGATATTATTAAGTTGGTACATTTGATTGATGAAGTCAGAGATTGCAAAGAGTTAAGTTATGATTGAAAAGAGTTACTCTACCGAGCTAGACAAAGTTAGTTGGTATAGATTTGTGTTAGTCAATTTCAGTTATCAAGCACCGAGAATGAGTTAGGCATCGAGAAGTGAACAAATTTAGTTACTGAGTTGCAAAGAAATTTATCAAGTACATGATATTGATTGAAAATAATCATAAGATCGGATTTAATAGGAAGTTATGATTATCTGGATGTTGATAAGAATTAAAGGAAGTTTGTTAGAAGATCTACAAGTGAGAAAATTCAATGAGAAGATATAAGGTGAAGATTAATAGGTTAAACCTGATTATTAGAGTTCCAACAAAAAGTTAAAGTTATGAGGTAAAAGTTAAATGGTTTACTGAGCTGAGATTTGTGTAGAAAATGATCGAACAACTGAGAAAAAATGATGGAAAACCTAAGCAAGGAGATTAAGAGGAAAAATATATATATATATATATAAAGGATGAGAACTTAACAGAGAAGCAGGATCTACAGCCTAGAGCAGAGACAAATGGAGTATGTGATGCTAGTATCCATGTGAGCATAAAGGATCTGACCCAAGAAAAGGTAGTTTCTATATTTATAGATCAAATTTTTATTATTTCTTATTAGCATTTGTAACAGAGAAAATCTCTTAACCAAGTGGATTTAACAGCCCTATTTGTAAATCCTAGAAGTAGGTGACATTCCAAAAGAGTGTTTAAATACCTCTAACAAGGCCACTCCTAATAGGATGAAGATCTTAACATATCTAAGGTAAATACCTTAATAGGGTCACATATAGAAAATGTGTTTGTAATCTTTAATAGGATAAGTTCTTAATCGAGCGTACTTAAGAAGGGTACATTTTTATTATGGGTCACAATTCCCATAGAGGTTTTTCCCTTATTGGGTTTCCTCATTAAATCTTGTGTTAACTGAGTTTGAATGATTTATTTTCATATTATGAGATGTATGGTTGTTTAAGTTATTAAGTTATTTGGTGAGTCGGTCATTATTGTATTCAGTTCTACCGAGTGAATTAGTGAGCTAAGTTTGAAGTATTTAAGTTTGATTTTGTCTAATTCACATGAAAATTTGATAAACCAAATAGAAAGAGGGAAAATAGAAATGGAATCTTTAATTAGGATGTTAAAAGATTATATTGGTACAAATCCTAGAAGGCAACACTTTCAAAATCATTAGGATTAATTTTGACCCGTGTAGGTTCAGTAGTAGGCAACTAAATTTATGGCATGACAAAAGAGAAGAACAAAAACAATATTATGCAAATAAATTATCATATGAGGGCATAAAAAGAAATAAATCACAAAAGACAACATTTTCAAACTCTTTAAAAATTCAGGGGAAACTGAAACTCTTGAAACTACAACAAAGAGGTTCCCAATTCATTGGTGCTTGAATGAAGATATAAAAATAAAATTTTGGGACAGATGGTGGATGTTCTTTGATTCCCCTCCTTGTAAAAATCATGAGGTTCCTATCTATTTCCTAAGGAAACTCTATTGTGAGTTTGTCCTAAAGGAGGTGCCAAATTATTTTGACTTTCTAGAGTCTCAGGATAGAGGTGGGGGGTCATCATTTGATAGACCTATGGCACGTTGTGACTCTAATGCACCTAGGTTGCCCAGTGGCAAGCCACAGGTGGATCATGTTAGTATTCCTTCCAATGTGAAGGAACATGTGTAGGTGGACACACTAGGCATGATTAGTGCTCTGACACAGACTCTCATTCAGTGTGTCACTCCTCTAGTTGAGGGTGACCATGGTCAGTCTGCAAGGGGTCATTTTTTTCATTCTTGTGGATCCATGTGCACATTTAGTAGTGCCAAGAGAGAGGAAGAGGATGATGGACTGATGAATGATAATTTTCTCAATGTGACATTTGGCATTGATACACAGGTAAATATTTGCAAGTTCATTGAATTTATTTGATCATATTTCATTTTTAAATGAATAAATTTAATAAAATTAGTATCTATTGTTTATGATGAAAATTCAGGGAAAGAGTGTCGGTTGCAGTGGCAATGATCCCCCAGACCCCTTATACACTACGTTATCAACTCCACAAGTATGTATCGAATAAAACATTTTTTAAAGTATACATTTGATTATTCTATAATTATATGGATGTTTGTCTCATAACTAATTATGCATGTACATTAGTTCACTGTTGGACCATCGACATTGACATTAGACAGTGAAGGGCCTCGTTCACATTTTGTTGAGGTATGTTTATTTGCATGTTAATTTGATTTATTTGATTATATTTAATTAATAAATGAATGAATAACTAAATTAGTAAACAAATTATGATCAAAATCCAGAGTCAAAGTTGTCATGGCAATGATCACATTCCTTCATCTGGCTTTGTGACGATATCATTTAGTCCACAGGTATATATGTAATAATGCATTATAATTAACAAGTCGGTGGTTTGTTCTTATATTAATGGTTTTCTTATAAATTACCATACATGTGCACTAGTTTAATGCTGGAGCTACGACATCAACACCGCACACTGAAGGATGTGGTGGCACCTTCACAAAGGTATCATTTATTAATTAGTGGGGTTATAAAATATTATAGGTATTCTTGATAACTACATAATACTCTTGTTGTTTCATTTTTAGTTATTGACAACAGAGACTCCTCGTATTGTTCGTAATAGTTTGAATCATGGCGTAGCTATAGCTATAGCTAGTTCTGACGCATTGACCGAGGTATGAAAGAGATTACTTAATTAGAATTGTTATTTTAACAGTTTGTATTGAAATTTTTAATGATATTCATGTATGTATTTTAAATATTATTTTGATCATTGTTGTAGGGACTCATTACTCCAGATCGTTAGTGTGCCCCTTCAGTGGATGTACATAGTGACTATTTGGTAGTGGTAAGAAAATATTCTATTTTATGTCATCCTATAATTAAATTCTTATGTATATTAGTTATTGATGTTTATACTTGTTATTTTATCAACTCGAGCTGCAGAAGAGTCTAGACAAGAGGACTAGTGAGTGCACTCAAAAGAGTATTGCATCTCCATCGACGCAATGATCGAAGTCATCCTAGGATTTGTTTTCTTCCCCTTACGGGAAATGACTAGATTAGGGATAATAATTATACGCCAATATGGCATTACTAGACATATTTTTGGTATATTGTATAAGTGACATGTTCTATATCTTTCACGACGCCAATTTAACTTTATTGGACATATTTGATCTATGACATTATTGGACATGTATATTTTTCTTCATGCTCTACGAATATATCATGTGTATTGATGTAGACTACTTTATGTTTATGTGGATGTCTTATGCTTTGTAAATTGCTTATGCCTTATATTTATGCTTGCACGTGTATCTATGTATATTGCTACTGAATGATTCATACTTAATGAGAATATGCATGTTTCATTTCATAAATCTAGACTCATAATTTTCATTCCAACACCTTAATGAAGTGATAATAGTTCATATAAGATCAAAAATATCAATCCTACCCAATTTTAGTCCTATTGGAGCATTTTGACCACCTGGATCTATTTAGGAAACTACAAGAACGTTAAGGGATGCACTAGTACATTGTGGTCCTGAATGTTTGAATGAGTTGTGAAGCATAAAAAGGTTATTCCTGACATTTACATGTCAAATTGAAGATGTTAGCAAAGACGGTTCGATGCCAAGACGGGTGGTTTTCAAGATATGCAATGTTTCAGCTTTCAACTGCACAATATTGCAAGTTTTGGCATCAACCAAGATTGAGTCGTAAAATGAAAACAAAATAAAATATCCAAAATCTGAGATAGTTTATCGCATTCCTTTGTGACATAGTCCTGTAGCACCTAACGGCTCGTCGATACCCCACGCAAGCTCTAAGAAATGGACTCCTAAAGATCGATAATTTTGTTGTCTGGTGCACCTTGAGGGAAACTTGGCTCCATAGCAGTCAAAAATGTTTAATCCACTTTGCCTCCATGATAGGGTCATTCCTAGCATTCACCTAGAATTTCAGATCTTTTGACAGAGACTTTTCGATGCCACGACGAGCGATTTTCAAGATATACAATGTTTCATCTTTCAACTACGTAACATTGCAAGTTTTTGAATCAACCGAGATTGGGTCAGAAAATGAAAATGGAAGCGAATCTCCAATATCAGAGATAGTTTATCACAAGCCTTTGTGACATGGTCCTGTAGCACCTAACGTCTTGTCGATACCCACGCGAGCTCCGAGAAACGGACTCCTAAATATCTACAATTTTGTTGCCTGGTGCACCTTGAGGGACACTTGGTTCCATAGTGGTTGAAAATGTTTGAGCCACTTTGTGACCATAATAGGGTCATTTCTAGCATTCTGGAGCTGTTGGTGGAGACAGTTTGATGTCACGACAAGTGGTTTTCAAGATATGCAATGTTTCAGCTTTTAACTGCCCAACATTGCAAGTTTTTGCATCAACCGAGATTGGGTTGGAAAATAAAAATGGGAGAAAATATCCAAAATCAGAGATAGGTTATCACAGGCCTTCCTAACACTATCTTGTAGCACCTAACGGCTTGTCAATACCCCTCACGAGCTTTGAGAAATGGACTCCTAAATATCAGCAATTTTATTGCCTGGTGCACCTTGAGGGACACCTGGCTCCATAGTGGTCGAAAAAATTTGAGCCACTTTGCCTCCATGATAGAGTCATTCCTAACATTCACCTGGCTTTCCAAAGCTTTTGGTAGAGATGGTTCAATGCTAGGATGAGCGGTTTTCAAGATATGCAATGTCTCAGCTTTCAACTGCGCAACATTGCAAGTTTTTGCATCAACCGAGATTGGGTCAAAAAATGAAAATGGAAGCAAATATCCAAAATCCTAGATAGTTTATTGTAGGCCTTTGTGACAAAGTCCTGTAGCACCTAATGGCTTGTCAATACCCCTCGCAAGCTCTGAGAAATGGACTCTTGAATATCGATAATTTTGTTACTTGGTGCACCTTGAGGGACACTTGGCTCCATAGCGGTCAATAATGTTTCAGCCACTTTGCCTCTGTGACAGGGTCATTCCTAGAATTCACCCAACATTTTGGATCTTTTGGAGGAGATAGTTCGATGCCACAACAAGCGGTTTTCAAGATATGCAATGTCTCAGCTTTTAACTGCACAACATTGCAAGTTTTTGCATCAACCAAGGTTGGGTCAGAAAATGAAAATTGAAGCAAATATCCAACATCTGAGATAGGTTATCATAGGCCTCTGTGACATAGTCCTGTAGCACCTGACAATTTGTCGATACTCCACATGAGCTCTGAGAAATGGGCTCTTGAAGATCGATAATTTTGTTGTCTGGTGCACGTTGAGGGACACTTGACTCCATAGCAGTCAGCAATGTTCAAGCCACTTTGCCTCTGTGATAGGTTCATTCCTAGCATTCACCTAGCATTCTAGAGTTGTTGGCAGAGACGGTTCAATGCCAAGAGAAGCGGTTTTCAAGATATGCAATGTCTCAGCTTTCAACTGTGCAACATTGCAAGTTTTTGCATCAACCGAGATTGGGTCAACAAATGAAAAAATAAGTGAATCTTTGAAATTCAAGATAGGTTATCGTAGAGATCTATGGCATGGTCTTGTAGCACCTAATGGATTTTTGATACCCCACACGAGCTCTGAGAAACGGACTCCTGAAGATCAGAAATTTTGTTGGCTGGAGCACCTTGAGGGACACTTAGCTCCATAGCGATCAACAACGTTTGATCCACTTTGCCTCTATGACAAGGTCGTTCCTAGAATTCATCCAAAATTTTGAAGCTTTTGGCGGAGATTTTTTGATTCCACAATGAGCGGTTTTCAAGATATACAATGTTTCATCTTTCAACCACGCAACATTGCAAGTTTTTTCATCAACTGAGATTGAGTCAAAAAATGAAAATGGAAGTGAATCTCCAAAATCTAAGACAGGTTATCGTAGGCCTCCGTGACATGGTCCTATAGCACCTGACAACTTGTCGATACCCCATGCAAGCTCTAAAAACACACTCTTGAATATCAGAAAATTTGTTACCTGGTGCACCTTGAGGGGCACTTGGCTCCATAGTGGTCAGCAACATTTGAGCCACTTTGTGACCAAAATAGGGTTGTTCTTAGCATTCACCCACAATTCCAAAGTTTTTGGTAGAGACGGTTTGATGCCACGATGAGCGGTTTTTAATATATACAATATTTTAGCTTTCAACTGCGCAACATTACAAGTTTTTGCATCAACCAAGATTGGGTCGGAAAATGAAAATGGAAGAAAATATCCAAAATTTGATACAGGTTATCATAGGCCTTCCTAACATAGTCTTGTAGCACCTGACATCTCGTCAATATCCCTCGCGAGCTCCGAGAAATAAACTCCTGATTATCATAAATTTTATTGTCTGGTGCACCTTGAGGGACACCTAGCTCCATAACGGTTGGCAACATTAGAGCCACTTTGCCTCCATAATAGGGTCGTTCCTAGCATTCACCTGACATTTCAGAGATTTTGGTGGAGATGATTTGATGCCAGGATGAGCGGTTTTCAACATATGCAACGTCTCAACTTTCAACTGCGCAACATTGCAAGTTTTTGCATCAACCGAGATTGGGTCGGCAAATGAAAATGAAAGTGAATCTCCAAAATTTGAGATAGGTTATTGTAGGCCTCCATGACACGGTCCTATATCACATGATGTATTTTTGATACCCCTTATGAGCTCTGATAAATAGACTCCTGAATATCAATAATTTTGTTGCCTGGTGCACCTTGAGGGACACTTTGCTCCATAGCAGTCGGCAGCGTTTGAGCAAATTTGTGATCGTAACAAGGTTGTTCCTAGAATTCACCCATCATTATGGAGTTGTTTTTGGAGATGATTTTATGCCACAATGAGCGGTTTTCAATATATGCAATGTTTCAGCTTTCAACTACGCAACATTGCAAGTTTTTGCATCAACCGAGATTGGGTCAGAAAATGAAAATGGAAGCAAATCTCCAAAATCAGAGATAGGTTATCACAGGCCTCCATGATATGGTCTTGTGGAACCTAACAGCTCATCGATACCTCATGCGAGCTCCAAGAAATGGACTCTTGAAGATCGACAATTTTGTTGCCTGGTGCACCTTGAGGGACACTTGGATCCATAGTGGTTGGCAACGTTTGAGCCACTTCACCTCCATGAAAGGGATGTTCCTAGCATTCACCTAGCATTCTAGAGCTGTTGGTAGAGATCATTTGATTTCAGGATGAGCGGTTTTCAAGATATGTAATGTCTCATCTTTCAACTGTGCAACATTGCAAGTTTTTGCATCAACCGAGATTGGGTCAGCAAATGAAAACGGAAGCGAATCTCTAAAATCTGAGATAGGTTATTGCAGACCTCTCTAACATGGTCCTATAGCACTAGATGGCTTTTCGATATGCCACGCGAGCTCCAAGAAACAAACTCCTGAATATCAGAAATTTTGTGAGGGGGTAACGAGAGAGAGAGAGATCTCAAACACACACACTATCTAATCTCTCTCCTCGTTCTCACCTATGTCTCTCCCTCTCTCTCACCTTCTCTTCCTCTCTCCTCTCCTTCTCTATCTTACTCTCTCTCTCTCTCTTTGCTTCCCTCCCCCACCTTCTCACTCATTGTATGTCCATCCCTTAGGGAGTGTTTATGGTTTACATAGGGTGCATGCGCTATAGAGCGCACGTGTTATAGGATGCATGCACTATGTAAACCATAAATTTGCATAGTGTGTGCGCCCTATAGCGCATGCACCCTATATGGTGTGCGCCCTATACAGCGTGTGCTCTTTTAATGACATTGAATTTTACCAAGCCTAAGGCTTGGATTTTCCTTGGAGTTCCAACCCAAAGGCTTGGAGGATTCAAATAAGTCTAAGACGTGTTTTCCAGCAAACTTAGAAAAAAAATAACATTTTTTCTTGTGTGATTCCCATCATGTTTGCACATGGTTACAATAATATCAAATGGCATGATATTGTAGATCTAAACCAACGTGTATTCATTTGGGCTTAGATTTTGACTCGCTAGTCGAATTTTGAAAAAAATTACATTTTCAGAAACTAGACTCCATTCTACACACTTTGAAAAAAAAAGTTTTGATTTTCAATTAATTTTTAATGATTTCTAGGGGGAGCACACAGAAATTTCATGTTTGTAGGATGTGTCCACTTCAAAAATGGCAAAAAATCACAATTTCATAAAAAAATTAGTAGAAAAATCTGGGATAAACTAGGCGGTGTTAGCTAATTTCTCACTGGAGCGATTAAATTTTTTTTTTCAAAAGTTAACATTTTAGGGAGAGTACACCATATGCTATGTTATGTTTTTTCACAAGAAACATGACCACTTTTTGTGCTCCCCATTTTTGTGCTCCCCATTTTTGAGGGCCTTAATCTCCACCATTTCTAAAATAAATTAGTAGTTTAGAAACTAGATTCGGAGTAGAACAACTCTTATTTTTGTCACATTTAAAAAATTTGAGTGTAACTATCCTCAATTTCTCGTTGAAGTTTAGAGTTTGTTGATTTCAGAAAGAAAGAAAAAAAAAAGTGACATCTTATACCCCCTTTTTGGTCCCCCATCTTTGTGCACTTATGGGCCATCACTAAGTTCACATAGAGCATTCATAAAAGAAAATGAATATTTTGACTCTTACCAACTCAAGGACAAATTGTTTCCTAAAGCAACAAGAAAATGAATAGATTGTATTTAGTACATCTTTGAATACTTGCATCAAACAAAATCGATTCATTTAGCCATTTATGAAAGCTCTTGATTTTATCAATGCAATTGACTCCATTTATCACAGTTATACATTCAAAATATGTGGTTTAAATCATACATTTTATTACTTAACTAGCATCTTCTGATAAGTATTCATCAAGAAGATAGGAAAGGGAGAAGAAGATATTTATTTTTATTTCAAATGAACATTATCAACAAAGCCTACACAATCAATCACATGTATTTTGCATTTTTGGTTATTTCATATCTACAATCAATACATGGTGCAATAAGGAATTCACCTTGAATCAAATCTTTAATTATTTAGCACAAAATAATGTAGAACAAAGAGAAACTGTGTAAGAAGTCAATAGCACATCATGAATCAAAGAAGATACCTTCCAAACTATCTACTACATAATCCAAATTTAAGACAAGAAGTTAAGCCATACTAGGGTAAGAGATAAGGAAAGGAAATGATCTAGAAATACTTGTCAAGAATGATAGACACATAATTCCCAGAGTTCCCAGTGAAGAAACTTGGGCTCTGATACCAGATGTAATTCCCCGCCGAGTGAGCCTCGACTCAAAGGCATATTTCTCAACAAAACATGCAGAACATTTTTTATATACATCGTATTGCATTAATATAAAATCTCAAGAAATTCCTATATCTGCACACATGTCTCAAACTAGATGCAAATCACAAGAGTTAGCAATGTTAATTATGTGATCATAAATATAACCTTTCTCATATTTTTATTAGGATGAATAAAAAATACCAATAGACAAACCCTAAGGGACTAGACCTAAGTCTAGGGGGCTCATCACTTATGGCCTTGCCTATGTTCTCGCTCAGAGACATCGTAGTTGGACTTATGAACTTGAACCATATAGTATTGGTTCACCAAAGTAGGTAAGAAATGCATCATATGTTTATTATATGTTTGTTTAAATTTTACTACTACTTAGCGATCCAATAGATTCATAAATAACCTCACTCATCATTATAAATAATAAAAGAAAATAACTAAATGAAACAATATTTATAATAGAACAATTAATATTAGATAATATATGCATTACTTTCAACAAATACTCGATATGTATATATGTATTACTTTATTACATTATGTATCTTACTAATCTAAATTTAAAATGCTAATAACTTAATCCAATTCAACCTACTACTCAAAGAGAAAACATAAGTTATACATAAATGTAACATTCAAATATAATAATCCTCCATTTCCTGATCTAGACTCCTAATTTTATACAATTCTTATCTAGATTCGATATGGATTTATTAAATCTTTTTACTACCAATCATTAAATCTATATAAACAAAGAGATCATATTTTATTTAAAATTCTACAACACTAAGTAAATCAAGTAAATCAGATTTTACACCCACCAATCAGATTTTACATGGATCAGATTTTATACCCACCAATCAGATTTTACATGAAACCTTATATCACTACATAGACCAGATTTCACTGTCAAATAAAGGAAGCTAAATATATCCGCTTCAACCCATATCATTTCAACTTTGGTTTCTTCTTTACCAGGTTAAAAAAAACCAGCCCCCATATATGATAAAGCTGATTACAAAATTGAAGCTGATTACAAAATTGATCATTAAAGAAGCAATGATTATGCAAGAAGGAAAACGGTGCTCAAGAGGATTAGAAATCTCATTTTATCTATAACCACTATACAGATTTGTTCCTAATGAAGACAACTATGTTAATAACAATGACGATTTGTTTATATAACTTACTTCCCTTATTCCATCAATTAGAAAATATACTCCAAATAACTTGGGTGAATATCAAACTGATTCTAAATCCAAGCACTAAGTAAGAAATTTCAATATCCAAACTAATACGTTAATTAAATTTAGTTACAGTGGTCTTATTGATCTGAATTTACTATCCTAGTACGATTTCAAGAATAATGAAGGCCATCTATAGGCTATATTATCTTATACAAAGAACTTGTTAATACTTCCATTATTGCAATAGAGCTTTCTTATATATACAATTTGGATGAAGATGGTTGACATTATCAACATCTAATATGAGAATTGGAAATAGAATATAGAGTTATAGGAAATCAAAATTGAATCCTTATATAAGTATAGTTATATTTATGTTTTCCAGTTGCGAAGCTCAACATATAACTATAATGAAATCATGTGTAACTAAGCATGCAAGCACACCAATATATATATATATATATATATATATATACACACTGTGATATAAACTTTAAACTGTAATTCAATAACGACCAGAAGTATTTAAACAAACTACTAAGGACAGTGGCTTGTTAAGGTAACTATTCCTATCAAAATCAGCGCCTTGATCATTGGAGTCAAAGAAATGTATAATATATTTTAAGAAAGGACACAAATATATTTATAGAGGATAGCATCGAATAACATTAAGAAGACCAACGTTTGTTACTCCTTATCAATCATCAATGAGAATGGCTTATTTATGTGTTGAGACTACTTTTATGTGTAATAAAAAAGTGTACAGAACATCGACGGTTCTATAACAAAGGAATTATACTGGATAGGTAACTTTGTTTCAAAGGCAATAAGGAGTTGATAGACAAGAGATAATTAGCTGATAGGCTTTTTATGGGGAGAAACCTATGATCAGAAATGTGTCTCATGCTGAGCATGATGCTGACAAAAAAAACTTTTCGATTGCTGAAAAAAAAAACTTTCGAGTAAAAATTTTTCAATCAGCGTAGCTATAATAAGGATTTCTTTTTTCAATCAACGTAGCTATAAGGATTTGAGGCCCCTGGTTCCTAAGGTGGTCCATTTTTCCTTCGTAGACCTGTGGCTAGCTAAATTTCCTCCTCTGCAATCTGCAGTTTTTACCCAACAATCAATTGGCCATCCACAACGAAATCGATGAGTGAAGAGCAGATAACAGTGTCGCTTCTATATGTGACAGCCTTCAATAATGGAAGAATACATTTCTCGTTGAAGAAGAGATTGTTCTGATGGGTTCAAACCGTGGTGCCACATGAAATACAGGCTCTCTGCATTTATTTCATGGACCTTTTTACATTTGGCTACCCGATTTTGCCCTCTTCTTGGCCATGTAAGCTCCTACACAATAGGTGTATATGCATCCATTACAGCTTCATTAATATTTAATTAGATCTTCTCATTTTATTTAATTTTTAATTTCTCATCTATAATATTTAAATTTTAAAAAACATTTATATAGTATACTTATATTAAAATACATATATTAAATAATAATATATTAAAATATATTTTTAAAAAAAAGATAAAAAATAGACATTTTAACAAGGATATCTTTGACCATTTTTAATATATTATTAAGAGTGGTACAAACAAAGCACAATTTACCATTCTCTCACTCCAAACAAGGGCACATGTCAAGTAAATACTAATACCATTTGGTTGTTCATATATATATACTCAATTTGATTAGTCTATTTTTAGGAGTCTATTTTTTCCCTACTATAATTTTTTTTGTTTATGATTTCTCTAAACAAATTGAATTTATACTATAAGATTTTGAAAGACAAAAATGTTAAAAGACTTTTATAAGAATTTTTAATTTTGAATTTCTATTTTATATAAAATTTTGAAAGTTGATATTTTTAAGAAAAAATAAACTTAGAATACAAATATAAAAGTTAGTCTTATAAGTTTTTTTTAAAATTATATTTAATACCTATTATATAATAATAATATAGTAATGATATCATAATAATAATAGTATTAATATTCCTAATAATATAATGATATTGAATGTGGTATTCACTCCTAAGAATGCTAATTATATAAACATTTCCTAGACAATGTTTTTCTATGAGGTTGATCATATTCATAAAATGAAAAATTTAAATATTAAAGCTAAAAAAGAAATAATTTAGAATCAAACAATATTATATTAAAATATTATTATTATAATATTAAAATTATAAAATTATGTATTGAAATTAAATATATTATATATTTATTAGTTAATTATCATATATAATCTATAATATTTTATAATAAAAATTACTATTATAGAATTATATGTTTATATAATAATATAATAATTTTTAATTTTCTTATCGGCTTTACCTTGGATCTATTTCGATGCAAGCGCTATAAAATAATGATGTGATTATATTCTTTGCAACCTTTGTATCTAAGAGAAAATGAATCTAGAGATTTCACAATACTAATTTGCATAGTAATGAACGCTAAGACAATATACATGTAGAGTTTTGAATCTCGACATAATATACTAATCAACATACCTGAAATGTGAGTCTCTTAGAATGTTGATTACCGTTTTGGAATCCATTATGAATACTCTACTGCACAGGCGCTTGAGTACATTGGAATTGTATGCACCCTAAAATGGTCGCCTGGACTATGGGCCCCCATTTATCAATTTATCAATTTATCAAATTTCTGAATCAATGCTTTACAACATTTTCAATTCAAATCAATTTCCTTGATCAAATCGTAATTAATTCAATTATTTCAATATTTCCTAAGGTTTGATCATTCCATCAATTATCATTTTTAATTAAAAGAAAAACAATTCATTTTTATTAAATAAAATAATCTTATTTAATTAAAATTTCTTTTTAATTAAATAATCTTATCTTATTTAATCAAAAACTCTCTTAATTAAATAATATTATCTCATTTAATTAAAATATCTTTTTTAATTAAATTAAATAATCGTATTTAATAAAAAGAAAATCGCTCTTTTAATTAAATAAAACCCCCACTTAAATCCCTCTTTGTTGATAAAGGAAATAAATTAAATAAAAGTAAATAAAGTTCTTTTTTCTACACATCTTCCTAAGTGGTGGGTTTTTTGTCTCTTAATCATAGTCTTTGATTTTGCCTTTTGAAGATATGAGCACATGGATCAACCAAGATTTAATCTCCACCATTGCTTATTTTATTTTTGCCTCTTAATCTCTACTGTCCATTGCTCTTTATAAGGAAAACCTCTTCTTCTCATTTTAGGGTCAAGATTTTATGCTAACATTATGTTGCAAGTTTGGAGAGCAATTTTGGAGGAGATTTTGAACACTTGAGCTTGGATATTGCAACTTCTCTCTTCTTGTCTTCTTCTTTCATGCCCCATGGCAATCCATTTAGATTAATTTTGCACTTGCAT
>MU223645.1:4616343-4630503 GCA_018584345.1 Thuja plicata
GATCACACACACACATTTCAATTATCAAATTCTCGACGCTTCTCAAGTCATAGACGCTGCCCCGCCAATACTGAGCATCAAGAACAGCGTTTCGGAAGGAGTAGAGAGAAACAATAGAAGCTTCAAGAATCAAGGGGTTTTCATTTACTTGTCTTTCTTTCTCTTGTTTGTACATTTTATTGCTCACATTTCTATTATTCGTTTAGTAGTCATTATATACTTGATTTGCATTCATTTGTGAACCTTTGCTACTAACCCTCACCTTTGAAAAGTTGTGGGAACTGGAGAGAGAGGCGTACAGTTGGAATATTTTTATGCTACCAAATTTGTCTTCAAGTGTTGATTATCTCCTAAAATAACTTGCATTGGAAGTGTATTGTAAACAGTAATAGTTTTGATTAATACATTGTGCAGGTTTTGGAATGCTGGGGTTTTTTACCAAAAGGTTTTCCCTAGGGTAAATCATTGTGTCATTCTCATTTTTCTATGTATGCATGTTATTGTATTATCATTCTATAATTGCTAAGGGTTAAATCTGAATTTGCACGATCCTCTTCTCAGGAGTTTAGTGTAAGTAACTATTTTTTGCACACAGTTTCCTTTTAGTTGGTATCAAATCCTAGCTAGTTTTGGTTCTATTTGTTAGGGTACGGATTTTTTGAGCTAATCTCTAGTTTAGTGGGATTATTTTTGTAGAGTATTCATAACCTTATTGTAGGAAGAGATGGAAGGTTCTTCATACATTAGAATGGAGGTGGAAAGTTCAATGGCACAAACTTTGAGTTGTGGAAACTCAAGATGGAAGACATGCTCGTAGACCATGATGTATGGGAGGTGGTTGATAATGATATCAAACCACTAAACATGCTTCAAGAAAATTGGGATCTCAAGGATTAGAAAGCTAAGGGTCTCATTAGACTCTATCTAGCATATTTTTTTCTCCTGAATGTTCTCAATGAGAAGATTGCAAACAAATTGTGGACACGGCTTGGGTCTGTATATCAGGCCAAGTCCTTGGTGAACAGATTTTTATTGAGAAAGAAGTTATATTCTCTGAGAATAGAGGAAGGAGGATCTATTGTAGATCACCTGAACGTGTTTAACATGCTGATTACACAGTTGACATCAACTGGTGTCAAGTTGGACAAGGAGGATCGATGTATGACCCTGCTATATTCCTTTTCAAATTCATGGGACCATCTTGTGATGGCCCTTGGGAGTACTATTATCACTTTCCAAATGGATGATGTGGTTTCTTCATTGTTATCTGAAGAGATGCGAAGAAAGACTTTTGATTCAACCAAGGAAGCCCTTTTTGTTTGCAGTAGATCCAAAAATAGAGGAAAGAAAAATGACAATAAGTCTGAAAAGGATAGATCCAAATCCCGTGGGAAATCTAAGACTCTTGGAAATTCTTAGGTAACATGTTGGAACTATGGTAAGACTCGGCACTTTTGTAAGGACTGCAAAGAGCCAAAGAAGAAGAAGAAAAGCCCAGATTCAGATTCTGAAAAATCTCAAGAAGATGGTGATTCTTTTGTCGCAGCCTTGGCCACTCATGTATCTGATGATGTGTGGTTGATTGACTCGGGTGCTTCTTTTCACATGACCTCTCATCAAAGTTAGTTCTCAAAGTATGAGGAGTTCGATTGTGGAAAGGTGTACCTAGGTAATGATTCTCACCTAGAGATAGTTGGATGAGGAAGAGTCACTATCAGATTCCCTGATGGATGAGTAAAGGGGATCAATGGGGTAATGCACATCCTGAGTTTGGCACGAAACCTATTATCTATAAGTATGTTGAATGATGCAGGTGTGCAATTTTTTTTTTTGAAAGATGGATGCAAGATGATTAGAGGAGCTATAGTGCTCGTGAAAGGTACTAGGAGAGGTACCTTGTTTTAGCTGGATGCTTGCACTTCACATTGCAATAGTTCTTCTATCTCAAGGAAGAGAGCTGCAGTCACTTCATCTCTACCATCTGAACCAACAGTGAAGAAGTCTGTGGTAATGGGTTCTGATGGTAGTGCAGCAAGTATACCTAAGGGTACTAACACTTTGGAAGGCAAACTTCCTGTAGAAAAGACAATGTTGTGGCATATGAGATTTGGCCACATTGGTGAGAAGGGTCCCAGAATCCTGAAAAATAAAAACCTCGTTTAAGGGTTAAATGATTGTAGTCTCAAGTTTGACTTCTACGAACACTGTGTTTATGGTAAGAAAAATCATGTTCAGTTTCACTCCAGTTCTCACAAGTCTTCTAGTATTTTGGATCTTATCCATTCAGATAGATGTGTTTGGTCCTATTAAAGTTCCTTCACTCTCCAAATATATTTATTTTGTATCTTTTATAGATTATTACAGTAGAAGGACATGGATTTATTTCCTTAAAAGTAAGACACAAGTTTTCATTCGGTTCAAGGAATTTAAAGCTCTCATAGAGAATCAGACTGGTAAAAGAATTAAGTGTGTGAGAACTGACAATGGTGGTGAGTTTCATTTGGAAGATTTTAAATAGTTCTATAAAGAACAAGGGATCGAGAGGCATAAGACAACTCTTTATACCCCACAACAAAATGGAGTTGCAGAAAGAATGAACAGGACACTAATGGAGAAGGCTAGGAGTATGCTTAGTGGAGCTGGCCTCGAACAAAGGTTTTGGACTAAAGTTGTGGCAACTACTTTCTATCTGGTTAATAGATCTCCTACATTAGATCTTTTTGGTAAGACACCCTTGGAGGTGTGGTCTGGTAAGAAGCCTTCAGTTAGACATCTTTGTGTTTTTGGTTGTGAAGCTTATGCACATGTGCCTAAGGAGAGAAGATCTAAGTTGGAAAACAAGGCTCTAAAATGTATCTTCGTCGGCTACAATGTTGGTGTGAAAGGATACAAGCTTTGGGATCTTGTGATTGATAAGGTGTTTTATAGCATAAATGTTATTTTTAGAGAGCTAACACCTTCTCCTATTTTTCTATCGATAGATGAAAAATAAATGAAAGAAGATGTTGTTCAGTTGCCTCCTACCCCTGAGAAGACTGAACAGAGATACCATGATGGATCTAATGATGAGGAGAGCTCTAGCAGCACTAAAATTTTAGAAGAAGAGGTAGAACAACCTCAACCTCAGCCCTAGAGGAGATCCATGAGCTAAAGAAAGCAACCAGAGAGGTTTGGATTTTCTATGTTAGATTTCATTTGTGCTTATGCCTTGATTACAAACACTGATGAAACTAGATCTGTGAAAGAGGTTATAGGTATGGAAGATGCATGTTCCTGTATTGAGGCCATAGATGATGAGATGGCTTCATTGGAGAAGAACAAAACTTGGGACCTAGTACCTTTTCCTAAAGGACAGAAACCTGTTAGAAGAAAATGGGTGTTTAAGAAGAAATTCTATGCAGATGGCAGTGTTGAGAGGTATAAGGCTAGATTGGTTGCAAAGGGGTATTCACAGGTGGAGGGAATTGATTATGGTGAAATATTCTCTCCTATTGCAAATATTACATCCATTATATTTCTGGTATCTCTAGCAGCATCATATGATTTAGAGGTAGAACAGATGGATGTGAAGACAGCTTTCCTTCATGGTGATTTGGAGGAAGAGATCTATATGTCACAGCCTGAGCACTATATTCAGAAAGGTAAAGAGTCTTTGTTTTGCATATTAAAGAAGTCTTTGTATGGTTTGAAACAATCTCCTAGGATGTTGTACATTAAATTTGATGCCTTTGTGTTGTCGATTGGTTTTCTGAGATCAAAATCAAATCATTATGTTTATTTCAAAGTTGACAATGATCGCCTTCTTATTATTGCATTTTATGTTGATGATATGTTGTTGATTGGGAAGGATATGGGTATGATTTCTGATTTGAAGTCTTAGTTGTCAGTACAATTTGAGATGAAAGATCTAGGGGTAGCTAGTTATATTCTGGGTATGGAAATCAGTAGAGATAGGTCTAACAAAAAACTTTGGTTGAGTCAGAGTAAGTATGTGAAGTCTGTGTTGGACAGGTTTAGCATGGCAGATTGTAGACCATTGTGTGTTCTTGTTCCTATGGGAACAAAGTTATTTGTGGATGATTTTCCAAAATATCCTAGTGAGGTGGAGGACATGAGAAAAGTACCTTATGTGAGTGCAGTTGGCATCCTTATGTATGCTATGGTCTGTACTAGACCAAACATTGCCCAAGAAGTGGGAGTCCTGAGTCATTTTATGGCTAAACCTAGACGGGTACATTGGGATACAGTTAAGAGAGTGTTTAGATATTTGAAGGGTACATTAGATTACTCCATATGCTATCATAGAAACTCTTCTGGATCTCCACATTCAGTTTGTATTCATGGGTTTGTGGATTCAGATTGGGCAGGTGACATTGACAGCAGGAGATCCACCAGTGCCTATGTTCACTATGTTTGGTGGTGCCATCAGTTGGATGAGTAAGCGACAACCTGTGGTTTCTTTTTCCATGACATAAGCAGAGTACATGGAAGCTAATCATGCTTGTAAGGAATCCATTTGTCTTAAGAGACTATGTTTTAATGTTGGTGTTGATGCAAGATAGATTACAATTTGTTGTGACAGTCAGAGTGCTATTTTCCTTGCGAAGAATCCAACTTTCCATGCCAGAACCAAGCACATTGATGTGCGCCGGTTTAACTTTGTGAGAGATATGGTAGAGGATGGAAAGGTAAGTTTGGAGAAGGTAGATATAGTAAAGAATGTTGCGGATGCATTGAAAAAACCTATGGGCATAGAGAAGTTTAGATGGTGTTCATATTCAATGGGCCTCTCGGCCTATAGCAATTAAATCCTGTTATTTCCTTTGGCTCTTACAAGGTGTTTGACAAGTGGGAGAATGTTAGGAATAACGTGTCTCAACCTTGTATATTTCCTTACATTTGATATTTTCCAAATGTCGACACTTTGGACAATGTGCAAGGTAATCATGATTGAAATGGCTATGACGGATTCCTATGACGGTCATTAATATTTGTAAGAGCTAATTGTGGAAGTTTTGATGACAGGTGAAGACATGAAAGACATGTGGAAACTAATCATGTTGAGTACTATACACTCTTATGCAACTGTGGGGTTTAGGGCATCGCCCTGAAAAAAACTTTTGGGTTCCTATTTTCTCGGAGAATGGTAAAACCCTAATATGGCTGCCTTTTGGAAGTTGCCCTAAAAAGGGAAGCGCATGATATAAGCATTTTTTAGGGTTGAAAATTAGAAGAGAAGTTAGTGTATTGTTGGAATGTTTTTATGCTGCCAAATTTGTCTTCAAGTGTTGATTATCTCCTAAAATAACTTGCATTGCAAGTGTATTATAAACAGTAATAGTTTTGACTAATACATTGTGCAGGTTTTGGAGTGTTGGGGTTTTTTACCAAAAGGTTTTCCCCAGGGTAAATCATTGTGTCATTGTCATTTTTCTATGTATGCATGTTATTGTATTATCATTCTGTAATTGCTAAGGGTCAAATCTGAATTTGCATGATCCTCTTCTCGGGAGTTTAGCGTAGGGAACTATTTTCTACACACTTAGTTTCCTTTCAATATGCAGAGTTTCATCGTGTGGCCTGTGGTGAATTTTCGCACGAGATTTAACACCAGGCAAATATTTGTTCTTCATCACTATATCTTTTTATAGTCTCTATGTTTTATGTCTTTTGATGCAAATTTTTTCTTCCTGTGCATTTCTTCACGCGATACAGTGAGAATATTTGTGTGGCCTGTGTTGTTTTGTTGTTTTCATATATCTGATTCTTAACCACTAATGTTTTTTGTTTTTGGTGGTTTCTAATTTGTTGTTGTTGTGTTTGCTGATTACTGATCGTGGGGATACTTTGGACTTGCGTGGATAAATGAAAAAACACTCACGTTGCTTTGGACAAGAGGTATTTCGTTGCATCTCTATAACATTTGGATTTTGGAAATGAAAATGAACCTCTCATGTGTTTACCTTGAGCGTTTCTTGCTTTCATAGATCACATTTCCAATTTTTTCTCTAAAGGAATGAACCTAGATTTGTTTTCTTGCATATATGTTTCACATAGTAATTAGGCCCTATGAACACTATTTGTGGTGATCCTTAGAGAGTGGGTTTCATTTTCTTGTCTTGCATGTGAAGCTCTTCTTGTCGATAGATCCTCTTGTAGGTAGGGAAGGATTTGTTATTATCTCACTTGGTTTGGTCTTCAACTTTTGACGGTACTTTCTCTCTTGAGATTGGTGGTCATTATTGTTGATATACAAACCTTGGGTGAGGTGATTTAAAATTAGTGGGTCAATTAATCTTGTTTTCTATGTCTGGGTGAGGTGAAGAGGCTAGAGGATTGTGCTCTTTTCCCTTTTGGGAGAATCAGAAACTTGGAACCCTTGAATCCAAACCAATTCCCCATGTTGTTCATATTGTGAGTCTTCCTTGTTAGAGAGAGTTAACCATAGTGGACACTCCCTTTATTGGGTAAACCACGTGGACGGAACCCCAAGTAGTAATAGCCAATTCTGCCATGGTAGAAACAACCGCTATATAAATGTCCTTGTCGAAGAAATATCCATAAATTTCCTTGTCCTCAGCAACTCGTAATTGATTAAATTCTCAGATTGTGTCAAAACCTCAGTGCGCCAAGATTGGATTTCACCCACTTGAGATTGCAAAAGTTGCAGAGTTAGTCATTACTACGAACCATAGTGCAACCAACTTTTTCTTTTCTAGGACTATTTGTGTGATTGAAAAACATTTTGAGAACATACACAAGTAGAATCTTTAGGGAGTAGAATACTACGACACTATTCTTATTCATGTGCAAGGTTGCTTTGTCCCTTGCTCATTATTTGAAGACATTTGCTTGATTGGACTCCCTGACTATTGTCTTGTGTGCTTGATTCATGATAAAATTTGTTAATGCATCTAGTTGGTCAAGTAAAATGAATAAAAACTGAGTTATGTTTCCTTCCCTTGCGCAAGAAAACTATTTCTTCGTGTGGCTGCCTGCATTTCTTCGCGCGATACTATGAGAATTGTTGCGCAATATTCTGCCATTATACTATCTTTTTGGGTTATTCTGTCACACCAGTCTAGTTTCCTTCGAACTAGAATGCATATTTTCGCTTGAGCCTATGGTAATCCTCATGTGAGAAGTCATTCCTTCACACAAAAACTATATTTTTTTGCCATACTAGTGAGCTACTTTCTGTCAACTGCCAACTTGCTTGATTGTTGTCCTATCATTTATGGTCTTCCTTGGTCAATCCGGGTCAGATTAGATTACTTACCCTATTGTTAGAAGCTTGTTTGCACTTTGGATTCTTGCATTTTGACCTCTTGAAATAGTAACCTTTGATTTCACAAGTGACCTTGTTTGGAGTTGGTAAGCTAGGAATCATCCTTGTTGAGAAGATAAACCTTTAGATTCTTTGATAACATACTTGGAGAGTTTTGGTAGTCTTTTGTCCATTCACTTTCATACAAATTCAATTTCAATCAATATAACTTGGGTAAATCATCCTCTTGATCCTTATGTGTTAGGGTATTCACCTGATTGTTGAGCACCTCTATGGCAGTGTTGATTTATACATCTTGCAAAATTCTATCTTATCACCTCTTTTTGGACAATTTAATGTCTTTACTATCCTAGTTTGGTACCAATGTTTCTTAGGGTCATCCTATCAGTTAGTACCTTTTCTTTCATGCCAATTACAACAAGATATCAAGTAAATCAAGGAAAACAACCTCAAGTGGTCTTCAACCAATTACCCTTAGTTCAAACTCACCAAAAATGTAAGGAAAAAGAACCCATATTTGATCAATCACCTAGGAACAACTCAGAAGTTTGGTTTCATTCCAAGAGTCACCTTAGTGAGTTAGGTACCCCCTTATCATCTTCTCACTCAGATATGGATATGAGTTACACAATGACTCAAAGAGAGATCGAACACATGGATAAACGTCCTGATGACATATTTGTGAAAATAGAGATGTTATTTCATTTGGTCGTTCCTCTCATGATAGTCAACTAGTCTCACCCCTTATCTCAACTAGATATCTGGATGCACACCAAAGAGCTGAGAGAGGTAAGAGACAAGATTATCAAGATGAGAAATCACAACATGAGAACCAAGGAGATGAACTTTATGACACTCATGTCAATAAAACCTATACCAACAACTTCTTTAGAAATTCAAGACCAATTTCACTGCTCAAAACATCTTCAAGATACACAAGTGAAAGACCTAAGAGAATTGAGCATGAAAATAAAGCCTTCCTAGATGAACAAGCTAAAAAGGAAGAGAAATTTAGACTTCTAGAATTGGAAAGACAAACTTTGGTGGAAATAGAAAAGAAAGCCTTCCAAGAGGAGAAAGATAGGCTCTTGGCTCAACAACTTAATGATCAATTTAACAACATGCGTGTTAGTGGTGGAAACAACTATCCTCCATCCACTCCTCCTAAGACTCCACAAAGTGGAAGACATTCAAGAACACCATCACAATCTCCTAGCCATAGAGGAAGAAGGGCTTCTAGAAATGATCATTATAGGATACCAACACCTCCTAGGAACTCAAGACAACATTCACAACATGTTCATCATGATTCACAATATGGGGGTAGTAGCTTGAGTTTTGATCTCACCTCCCAAGACTTCATGAAAATGCAACAAGAGTCACTTTTCCAACAGCATGTGGAGAAATGTTTAGAGTAAAACAAAGATAAGTTCCTAGAGAGTTTAATAAACAAGGGAGCTAGGGTCCCCTACAAGTTTGATGTGGACAAAAATATTAAGAAGCAAGGGCCATCTCAAGAAGAGGAGATCAAACAACTTATGAGCATGATGGAAAAGATGTTAACACCCAAGAATTCATTCTCACTTGATTCAATTTTTCCTAATCCTTTTGACAAAAGTGTTAACATGAAAGACTTCCCTAGGAAGGTTGAGATCCCTCAATATGACAAATATGATGGGAATGGAGATCCACATGATCATGTGTGCCAATTTTATACCACAAGTTTTGAGTTCCATCAAGATGACTCGTATCTCATGAGATTGTTCCCAAGGAGTCTTAAGGGTCAAGCGATGGAATGGTTCGCCAACATAACTCCTCTTGTTAAGACTTTCAAAGAGCTTGTCCATAGATTTGTTCAACACTTTGCATACAATATTTCAAGATCTATCACCATGTTGGACTTATGTAACTTAAAGAAAAATCAAGGGGAATCCTTTGTCACTTTCTTGCAAAGGTGGAGACGACAATGCTCTCGCTACTCTAGAACCATTCCTAAAAATGAAATGATTGACATCCTTGTTAGAAAATTGATTCCAAAAATGTGGTATGAAGTTAGGAAGATGGTTTTTTATTCCTTTGACACCATGGTTGAAACCACATGTAGGATTGAGGATGTTTTAAAAGAATAAGGAATTTGACCAAACATGGAAACAACAACAACAATGGTCAAAATAACAACTCTAACAAGGATAAAGGGAAGAACTCACACTGGAATAGGAACAAACAAGTGGTCAATGATGGAGTTTTGGACTCCTCTCAACCCAAAGATCAAACGGTGCTCCATTTGTCTAGTGTTGTCCAAGCCATGAAGCTCAATACGTCTAATCAACAAGAGAGCAAGACGAGATATCAAGATAGGCCTAAGAAAGAAAGATGTCAATTTGCAAAACTTGGTGATTCATATGAGGATGTCTTGAGAACGCTCATTGCTAACAACCTTGCACATCCTCAAGATCCCACAAAGCATTATATACCAGATGTTAAGCCACGTTGGTGGGATGAGAAGGCCTTTTGCAAATATCACAATGGTATTGGACATGACATTGAAAACTGCTACAAACTCAAGCATCTTATTCAAGATCTCATTGAGAGTGGACAACTTAAGATAGATGGATTGAAATATAACCCTGATCAAAAGGCATTCAAGGAACCATTTCCCAAGTATGAAAAGGGGGAAACCTCTAAAGCTAAGAATGGCAAGGCTGAGATCAATTACACTTACACAGATGCGGAGAATACTATTAACATGCTTGAATTTGTAGAAGAAAATATCAATATGATGAGGGGTAAATATCCCTATGGTTATAATCTAGATGTGGACTCTCCTCATTTCTTTGATGAAGAGCCCGTTGTAGTGCTAAGGGGTCCCAACTCTAGAGTATCATCGCAAGACCTCAATGTTGTCACATGAAGTCAAGTTCCCATTGTCATTAGAGGACTCAATTTGAGTCAATCAAGTAAACCTAAGCAAGTGGCATCCAAGAATGTCACCTTGAAACCAACAATTAATCCTAAGTCAAGTTATAGTCTTGTTGATCAATTGCAGAGAACCCCAGCTCAAATTTTGATCTTTGAGCTCTTAGAGTTCTCCCCGGGAGACAAGCAAGTCCTTGAGGATGCTTTGCGCACGGAAAATGTCCCCAACAACTTAGATGTTGATCAATTCCAAAACATGGTTAATCATATTGCTAGCCCTCAATACCTTACTTTATCAGAGGATGATGATAAAGCTTTGAGCCACCCACACAATCTTTCCCTTCATATTGAGGTTATGATCCACATAACCCATGTTAGGCGCTTGTTGATAGATGGGGGTGATTGGGCTTAATATTTGTTCCTTTAATCTTTTGAAAGAGTTGGGTTATTCTGAAAAAGTCATAGATACCAGGAAAAGGATCACCATCAAATCCTGTGATGAGGTAGAAAGAAGTTCCAAGGGGTTGGTCGTCCTTCCTGTTAGGATTGGCCCTATTGAAAAAGATATTTTATTTCAAATAGTTGATGCTGGTCCCCTTGCGTATAATATCTTACTTGGTAGACCATGGATTCATGATATGCAAGCGGTTTTGTCTACCTATTATACGCCTCCTTCTTTCCTAATCCATGGTTCCCAAGATTTCCAAAGGCAAGGGTTAGTAGCAAAGGTTTCACCAATGCTATAAATCAAGTACACAATACCTACTAAAATAAATAACCTGAAACATAATCAATAAAATGTACAAGCAAGAGAAAGGAAAACAAATAAATGCCAACCCCACGATGCTTGAAGCTTCTATTGTTCCTCTCTACTCCTTCTGAAACATTGTTCTTGATGCTCAGTATTGGCAGGGCAGCGTCTATGACTTGAGAACTGTCGAGAATTGGCTAATTGAAATGTGTGTGTGTGATCGCAAGATGGCTTGAATGCTAGAACCAAACTGACATAGTAATGGTGCACGAGAGCTTGAAATCCTGGATCCTTCAAATGGTTATAAAGGGTTTATTATATAGGAATTGGTGATGATATGAACGGTTGAGATCAATCCCAGAGATAGGGAGATGAATGGTTGAGATTAAAAGGAACTGGAGAAGCCATCAGTAAACTCCACCTCTTCATTTGGTAAAGAGGAGATAGAGCTTGGTTGACTGAAGAGCTAATTGTGAGTTACCTTGTTGAACTAAAGAGGTGGGTGAAGTTACCCATGTGGACTGGAGAGATGGGTGGAGTAACCCATGTGAGCTGATTGGAGTTATCTCTTTGAAGATAAATGAATATTTAATTCATTTATTTAATTAATATTTTCAACCTGTGAGATAATTGAATTCTTTTTGATTTAGAATTGCTTTATTGAATGAAATTAAATTAATTTAATTGGAAGAATTTAATTAGTAAGTTTAAATATTTAAATTTAAACTATAGGAAATTGAATTTAATTAATTAATTAATGGTAATTAATCAATTAAGGTTAATTAATTAAATAAAATTAATTATTTAATTAATTTTAGGAATTTGATTAGATGATTTGGGGAATGAATTTAGAGGAAAATAGATGATTAATTAATGATTAAAAAACCATTAATTAATAGATGAAAATTAGCATTTTTAATGTAAAGTTGCAAGCCTATCCATTTTTGGGTGTCTACATTTGCCCCTCTTTGATGCGATGTGACTTGTCATAGTGTGTCAAAGATTTTCTGATTTTTCCCCAGCTTACCCTGACAGTAGTAGGTGTATTTATGCCCCCTCAACAAATTTGAGCAAAAAATCATGACTTGAGCGTTGATTTGTTGAAACTGCAATTTTTGAAATTGGGTAGCTGACAGATTTGAAAAATGCTTTAAAATGCCCCTATTATTGACCGTCAAAGTTTTCAAGGACCGAGAAGAAATTTTTGAGCTCCTAGTGAAATTAGGGTTTTTTAGAACCCCTATAAATAGCCAAGAGAGTCATTCATTTGTCACATTGCGATCTTGGAGCTCTTAATTTCTTGGTGAGTCTGCTTTCAGTTTCTGTCTTCTTTTCTCTTGTTTTCTTTCGATGGCGGGTCTTCTTAGCATGACTCACAAATCTGACTGAGTCTAGATGTACCGCAAACCAGCTGGCACAGGATGTCCAGTGAGTTTTATCACTTTGTGTGTCATTAATGCTTTTATTTATCACTTTTAAAAATTGTACTTTTTTGAGAAATTGCATTGTGTGCCGCAATTGCGGTTTAAATGCCACAATTTCCAGTTGGAAACCATAATTGATAAGTGTACCAAACTTGTTTATGTTGAATGCCGCAATTGAAGTTTGTATGCCACACTTGCTATTTGTGTTCCGCAATCACCTAAAAGTACCGCAGTTGTATTGTTTTATTACCGCAATCAATTTTTTAGCACTGTTTGCCTGATGTCTTTGTCTAATATCTATTTTTTCTTGCTTCTATTTCTTGCCTTAATGACTAAAACTAATATTTTTCTAATTTATTTCTATGTGCAATTCACTAGGCGGATTCTGCGTTGTCAAGAGTCCAGGCCGGCAGGTCTTGTATACAGATTTTAGCTAATAGAGGATGAGAGGTCAATTCTTTGAGATCTTGGTTTGTACTGGCTTTGCTATATGCTCGAGATCACGACCAATAGGGATTTGATCTTTGCTCTTGTAGAGTGGTGGCATTCTGAGACATGCACTTTTTGGTTACCGACTGGTGAGTGTACTGTCACTTTGGAGGATGTGTATCGCATCCTCCAGCTTTTGATCCAAGGCGAGCTTGTGGAGTATTCCACATGCACAGGTATTGTTTCATTGACCAAGCTTTTTGGATTGCCCCAAGATCAGCTTGGGTTGGCTGGTGATTATGATATTCCATGGTCTAGATTCAGTTTGGGCCTTGAGAGGTTGTCTACTTTACTGGGCAGTTTGATATGTAGCATTTTATGTCCCGATCGTTGACAGCGTGGTTTTCCTGTCAGCTTCGATACTATGTTACAGAGTATGGTCAGGGATTGTACCATATTCACTTTGGGTCCATGCATGTTGGCCCACATGCATTTTCATATGTTTTATGTTTCTTACCTTGATGGTAAGTCACTCGGCTATGGTGTGACCCTACTGCAGATATGGGCATGGGAGCATATTGTTGTATGTCATCATGTTGGTGCCCGTGTTCTTCCAGCTGATAGGCCATATGTTTGTATGTATGATGGAGCTATTGTTCAGACTCATATGGTTCATTTGACATACTGGCGATAGTAGTTGTACATGATTCCTTACTTCATTTGGATCCCTTATAGAGATTGTCTAGTCTGGGATGGAGAGGACATCCATCTTCCCTTTTTCTGCTAGCGGAGGTACCTGATTGGATGTGTTACTGATCATGTCCATATGATTGACTTTCACAACACTAACAGGGTGTTGCGCCAGTTCAGAGAGCAGCAGGACGTTTCTGATTCTTATGCATACTTTGCTTGGAGGTCCAGGGACTTTGTTGTATGGGGTGGTGTAGTATCACTTGATGTTGCCCACACTGAGTTTTTAGGCTTACTTCCTGTGGCATGGACCTGGCGCTCAGCTACTGTAGACGCAGGTTTGTCTTATTTTTTGATTGCTTATGTACTTCCTTTCTACTCATTATTAGTTGCTAATATCTTTTTTTGATACTTATGTCCTTATCTATGCTGGTACTAATATTTGAATTTGTCTTTTATAGGCACTACACCTCAGTATGATGCCCATTGGGTGTAGGCTCAGCCAGTTGCACTTACAGATGTCTCACATCTTATTGCCAGGACTATTATGAGAAGGGCCCAATAGGTACAGCGTGGTAGGGGAGGTTGTGATGGAGGAAGAGGTGCTGGCAGGGGAGGTAGGGATGGGGCGAGAGATGGTGGTAGGGGAGGTAGGGATGGGG
>MU223645.1:4632333-4653345 GCA_018584345.1 Thuja plicata
CACTGTGAGCTCTTGATTTCCAAAAGGGAAAGCCAAGCAAACAAGATAGAACTCCTACGCCCCTAGAGTCCATCTGGATAGCATCGTGAGCTCTTATTTGCAACATAAAGGGAAAGACCATAGAAACAAAGATAGAACTCCAAATCAACTTAGAGTCCATCTGAATAGTGCTGCAAGCTCTTGATTCTATAAACCAAACAAGCAAAAAGAAGGAATGTCCAATTCTTTCCTAGGGTTAAGCTCAGATCGTGGAACTATGCGGCTACCAAATAAGTGATAACGCCTACCGCATTTATCCTAAATCATCATGGCCCTAAAATTGAAGTGAACATTCAACAGATAGAAATCAAAGAAAATAATTCATGATCTATCATAGCTACTCTCCTCACATGGTGGATCCTAGAATAGCGTAAGAACATAACCGTGAAATATAGACTGACATCTAACCAACTTGATTGACCTAGTCAACGTTTTTGGATGGTTCCTTGATGCAGTTGGATTCTCTTGATTGGCTCGACTCTTTGGATAGGCTTGATTGGCTTGATTGCTTGAGTGTGTCTGGTTTTAGTAATAGATTACTCATATAAGACTGACCTGTCTAGTTTGAGCATACCCATCACTGTGTAAGATGATTGATGTGATGATTGACTGATTTCTTTGATTGTGTTGGTAGCTAATCAAGTTGTGTCAGATGGGCCCAATGTTGGTTCACAAAGCTCATGATTGTGACAATTGATAGATTGATTTGATCATTTTGGCAACTGATCAAACTGTGTTAAATGGGCCCAATGCTGGTTCACAAAGCTCATGATTCTGACAATTGATAGATTGATTTGATCATTTTGGCAGCTGATCAAGCTGTGTCAGATGGGCCCAATGCTAGTTCGCAAAGCTCGTGATTGTGACATTGATTGACTGGGTGTGATTGGCCTTTGCTCTCTTGATAACCGAGTTGGTTTTATTGCCTTGGATTTTGCAATTTTTTGAATGTTTTTGGTGAAGATTGATTTTCTCTTGATTTTTTATCTTTTTAGGATTTTTGATGAGTTTTCTAATTTTTAGAATTTTTTTAGGACATTTTGAATTTCCCCCTAGTCTGGTGGACCAGTATTAACCATGGGTAAGTTCTTGGTGCTCAGAGGGGATTGTGCTTCTGGATATAGCTTGGGATAGTTAGTCTTGCATTTTGAAATCGCTCAAGCTTTTGGAGTTCGCTGATGGTGAAGTTGGATTTGAACACTTGGTGCCTGTTTGCCAGGTTTTCACCAAGGTACCTACTCAATAGTGCCTTATTGCTAGGTTTTCACTGAGAGAGAAATTTTGTTTCTCTTTACTTTTTTTATTTTTTTATTTTATTTGTTGTCGCCAAGGTGCCTGTTTGCCAGGTTTTCACCAAGGTAACTTTTGTATTTTTTTTATTTTTTTGGTATTTTCTGGATATGTAGATAGGTTCCTTAACCATAGAGACCTCAAGGGTAAAACCTCTTGAGGTGCATTTTTTTGATGTATCCGGGGAGCTGATCTCCTTCTGGTGTTGCTAGTATGAATGTCCCACTCTGAGTAGAGCTGATAATGACAAATGGCCCTAGCCAGTTAGGCTCAAACTTTCTGGGTTTGACTCTCTCTGCTTGGTTCTTTTGATTTTCCATGAGGACAAGGTCTCCTACCTCAAATTTTCATGGCTCCACCTTTTTATGATAGTTCCTTCTAAGGCGATTCTTATAGCCTTGTAAGTGGTTGAAGGCATGTTGTCTTCTTTTATCTAGTAACTCCAGCTCACTAAGCCTTGCTACTCTGTAGTCTTCATCTGAAACCAGGTTCTTCAATGATATCCTTAGGGATGGGATTTCCACTTTGAGGGGTAATATCACCTCTAATCCATAGACTAGGGAGAAAGGATTGGCTTTTGTAGGTGTTCTCACTCTAGTTTTGTATGCCCATAATGTGGGACTAAGCTGTAAATGCCAGTCTCGCCCTGATTCATTCACTTTTTTCTTCAAGATTTTCAAGATTGTCTTATTTGTAGCTTTGGCTTGGTCATTCCCTTGAGGATAATAAAAGGAATAGAACCCTTGTTTGATATGGAACTATTCACATAGCTCTTCAACATCTTTGTTTTGGAAAGGTGTACCATGATCTGTCAGGATAGTTTGAAGGATCCTGTATCGACAGATAATGTGGTTAAGTATCAACATTGCTATTTTCTTTCCAGTTATGTAAGTGAGGGGAATGGCTTCTACCCACTTGGTGAAGTAATTTGTTTCCGTTATGATGTATTTGTGTCCGTTTGTTGAAGAATGTGTAATTTTTCCCACTAGGTCAAATCCCCACATGGAAAATGGCAATGGTGATGTGATGGGATTTAGTTCTTGGGCTGGTGCATGGATGAGGTATCCATGAATCTGACACTGTCTACACCTCTATACATGTTTGTGTGTGTCTGTCTCTATTGTGGGCCAATAGTATCCCATGCAGATGATCTTCTTAGCTAAGCTATTGCCACTTCCATGGGTTCCAAAAATTCCTTCATGTAACTCGTACAAAGCTTTCTGGGATTCCATGGAAGTGAGATATCGTAGTAGTGTTCCATCTAGACTTTGTCTATATAAATTAGTTGAGAGGATGGTATACCTAGAGTCTTGGTGGATGAGGGACTTTCTCTGGTTCCTAGACAAGTTGGGAGGTAAGATGCTATTTTGGAGATAGTTATAGATATCTCGGTACCATGGGGATTCAGGACCAACAAGGACGCGTGCTAATTCTATGATGGATGCCTGATGTGATGGCACCAAGATTTTCTCTACTAGAAGTTGGAATTTTGTTTCATTTCCTGGCATATCAATCAGTGATGTTATGGTAGCCATCACATCTGCAACTTTGTTCTGTGCTCGTGGGACTTGCTCGAAGAAGATGTAATGGAACTTGGTGTGTATCCTTTCCATTTGTGCTCTGTATGGTATGATTTTCTCATCTTTGGTCATATAATTATTGTTGACTTGACTAATGATCAACTGTGAATCTCCAAAGACCTTTAGGTTCTTGATTCTCCATTGAATTGTTATCTTTAGACTGATGACCAGTGCTTCATATTCTACTATGTTGTTAGTGCACGGTAAATTGAGTCTGAAAGACTTTGGAATTGTATCATGATGTGGGGTGATAAGCACTATCCCTGCCCCCACACCATGGTTCGTACACAATCTATCAAAATATAGTTGTCATACCTCGATCGCTGGTTGTAGTGTCATGATAGATTCGTCAGGAAAGTTAGAAATAATAGGCTGATGGTCCTGAACGGGTGCCTCTACTAGTTGATTTGCAATCACTTTTCCTTTGATGGCCTTTCTATCTATGTACTCAATGTCAAAATCACTTAAGATCATCACCCACTTTGCAAGTCTTTCGGTGAGCACTGCTTTGCTTAGGAGGTACTTTAAAGGATCGATATGTGCGATCAACTTTGTTTGGTGACTCAACATATAATGTTTCAGCTTCTGGGAAGCGAAGACAACTGCAAGGCATGAATTTTCAATTGGCGTATAGTTTAGCTCATATCCAACCAATGTCCTACTTAGATATTAGATATCCCTCTCTTTACCTACGTCATCATGTTGTGCCAAGAGTACACCTAACATAGACTCTGTCATTGAGATATATAGAATCAATGGTCTACCTTGGACTAGTGGTACCAATATAGGAGACTTGAGAAGGTAGTCCTTGAATATTTGAAATGCCTATTCACATTGCTCTATCCATATGAATTTGATGTCTTTATGCAATATATGTTGGAATGGGTGGCACTTGTCTGCTAGTTGATCTATGAAGCACCTGATTGATTGGAGCCTTCCTTGTAACCCTCTTAGTTGTCTCAGGTTTGATGGTGGAGGCATGTCCAATATTGCTTTGAATTTTGCTGGGTCCACTTTGATTCCTCTATGTGACACTATGAACCCCAGTAATTTTCCTGTTGTGACACCGAATGCACAATTCTTTGGGTTTAGACGGACCTTGAATTCTTGCATTCTATCAAAGATTGGTCCCAATACTTGTAGATGATCCTTTCAAACTATTGACTTGGCTAGTATGTCATCCACATAGTCTTCCACTATTTTGTGGATGAGATCATGAAATATAGTTGTCATAGCCCTTTGATATGTCACTTTGGCATTCTTTAGACCAAACGGCATGACATTCCAACAATATGTCCCCCAAGGAAATGTGAAAGCTATTTTGTGTTGGTCCTCTAGTGCGATCCTTATTTGATTATATCCTGAAAATCCATCCATGAGTGATAGCATTTGATGTCCAGCAGTTAGATCTACTATCATATCTATGTTGGCTAAAGGAAAGTCATCTTTGGGACAAGCTATGTTGAGATCCCTGAAGTCTGTGCAAATCTATATCTGACCACTGTTTTTTGTAACTGGTACCAAGTTAGATATCTAGTCTGCATATGGTATAGGTCTTATGAACTTAGCATCCATGATATTTTTCAACTCTGCCTTGACTAGCTATGCAACATGGGGATGCATCTTTCTCAGCTTCTACTTGACAGGTTTGGTGTTGGGTAGCAACGGGAGGTGGTGTAGTACTAGCTCTGGATCTAACCCTGGCATATTCAAGTAGGACCATGAAAAATTGATCATCCTTGCCTTGAAAAAATTGATGAATTGTTCTCTCTCCTCAAGGGTGAGTGATTTTTCCAAGTATATGTTCATTGGGTTCTTGTCATCTCCCAAATTGACTTCCTCTCTTTCTTGTGCTAGTAATGCTGATTTCTCCACTGTCAAGGGGAGGAGTTCCTTCTTTACATCTTCTAGCGCCTCAGTGAGGTTTTCGCTAGAAGATACGTCGTGTTTTATCTTTTTATCATTCTTTTGTTCTTTTTTCTTTTGTGGACTGGAAAGAGGAGCTTCCTCCCCAAAATATGTCACTTTTTTGAGGTCAAAGGAGAAGTCTTCCTTGTGGTCTCCTGATGGAATGTCTTCCCTAAGTCCCATGAAATGAGCTATAGCCTCATCATTCTCGAAGGCATCTAAATCAGGTGGTCCTTATTGATCCCACTCTATGAGCTCTGGGTGTACAAGATAGATACTTTCATGGTTGTTTGGCTCTAGTTGATTAAAAGGGACTACAGATATGGTTCCTACAAAACTAGACTGTGATGTGGATGCACCACTTGAGATCTGATAAATGACATGCTTGTCTATACAGGGTTGTTCGGTAATGGTCAGTTGGTCAAATAAGTCTTCTAGATTTATGATAGTGTCTGACCGAGGGGAATAATCTGGTATCAATGGTTCAGAGTCGTGAAGGGATCTCCACTCATACTCATGGGAGTTAGTCTCAATAGAATGCTCTTCAGATGTCTCACTTACTTGGTTATCATCTATTTCTATGTGGAGGTCTATTCGGGTTTGTGTAGTTCCCTCTTTGGCAGGCAACAACTATGCTAATATGTTGCTTATTAAGACATGTTTTGTGTTGTGCCCCCAGTGAATCTCTACTATTTGTTCCTGATTAACTTGAATGTCTTGGATTATAGGACTGGTTCTTCATTGTCCATAGCCCAACCCTCTTGTGTTTCTCTGGGTTGGCAGGAGAGACAATTCCATTATGCCTTGTTGTCTTTCCCCCAGCCCAGTTGTACCATCATACTTAAATCTCTATAAAATAGTGTAACCATTACCATAGTTTGACAGGGGTAGGGGTGGTCATATTATCTTTGGTGGGTCTTGGTATAACCAAATACTAATGTCTTTTTCAAATGGATTTTATTTCGCTATGTCTCCCCATCGGACAAAGGTTGCAGGCAGACATCTGAATAGAACAGGTTGTGGAGTTTCTATTGTAATAACAAGTTGTGGCATGCCATAAGTTCTCAGGATTTGAGGCATGTGCTTGATGGTGAAAGCCTCATCATAACTATACTCACCACAGCCTTTGTTAGTGATGGATATTTTTCCCACTTTCCATGTGATATCTTTAATATTTGAATTTAAAGAGGAGGGAATACTTGCGTCCTGGTTAATGACTATCTTTCTTGTTGTCTGTGTGACATCCTTGGGATTTGAATCTAAAGAGGATGGGATGCTTGTATCTTGGTTTGATGGTACTTGGTTATAAGTGATGATTTGGACTGCATTACAATATTGGAAAGGATTGGGATCTCCCTCTATGATGATCTCCTCTCCCTGGTGTGGGAACTTGATGCATTGATGGTATGTCAAAGGTACAACTTGCATTTCATGTATCCAAGGTCTCCCTAGTAGCATATTGTATCCCAACTCAAGGTCTAAGATTTGGAAGGGAGTGTTTTTTACCACAAGAACAATACGAATAGGTAGAATGATAATACCTTTAGAGGACCTTTCCTCTTCATCATAAGCTCTAATATTTATCCTCCTTGTGACATCAATGCTTGATTCTGAATATCCTAGTTGCTTGATTAACTTTAGAGTACAGATGTTTAACCCAACTCCACCATCAAAAAAGACCCTATGGATAACAATTTTGTGGACCTGGACAAGTAAGTGCAAAGGATCATTATGTAGGGGTTTATGCGGCGGCACATCATGGTCTATAAATGTGGCATGTTTGTTAGCAGCTATATGGTTTACCATGATTTGGAAGCTCTTGGGTGTTATGTCCCTTGGGATAGCTGCATTCTAAAGGGCTTGGTCAAGTGCCATTTTATGCTACGAAGATATGTGCAATAGGTCAAACATGGTGATCTAGGTAGGGGTGCACTTTAGTTGGTCCACTATGCTTGTCTGTGGATCTTAGTTTTCTTTAGGATTGGCAGATACAGTAGGTGAGGATGGTAATCCTTGCAAGATGATTCCAGCATGACGCGTTGTTACAGCACAATTGTTACCTTGGTCTTTGATAGTGATTGTAGCCACATGGCTATCTTAAGGATTGAGGCAATTGATAACATTATCACTATTGGCATATGTATAGTTGACTTTTTTTCCTTGTCCACCAGACCCAGAGGCTTTTCCCTTGTTGTGATCACAAAAGGTATCATTGAAAATAGTCTGATCAGTTGTGCCTTTGGTTTGGATATTTGTCACATCGATGGTCCCTGTGTCAATCAAGTCTTGGATAACATGTTTAAATCGGTAATAGTTGGATGTTTTATGTCCTTTTACCCGATGGAACTCGTAGAAGTCCTTGTCATTATACCACCTTGGTTTGTTTTCATCTTGTTCAAAGTCCCTAATTTCTGGGAGAGTGATAGTGTTTGATTGTATCAACTTGCGTAAAGTTGATTCTATCGGCTCTCCCAATGGTGTGAAATCTCATTGCTGGAATTGAAACCGTGGTCTATGTTAATTTTGTTGTTGACTGTTTGACACAGTGGCCGCTTGTACAGGAGGAGGTTGGTTTTGGATGTATGCTTGTTGAGTGGGCCCTGTGGGTTTTTGGTTGGCCACAGGTGTGCCTTGCAGTGACACCTTGGGTTATGCATATTTGACTGTCTTCACATCAATGACACCATCGCTAGTGACATTTTTGTTTTTGTTCCACCACTTAGCTTTTTCCATTGCATTTTTGTTTGTATTCATTTGTGTTGGATCTGCAAGGATTCCTTGTTTGACTAAGTTCTACTCACAATGAACTCCTCATTCAATGAGTTGTGTGAAGTTCAGAGCTAACTGTAACTCTATTGTGAATGACATGTCTGGAATTAGATTGTCAACAAACATGACTATTAAGTCTTGTTTGGGAACATCATATGTTATGCGGTTTTCCATATTCCTCCATCTCTGTAAGAATTTCACAAAAGACTCTCCATCCTTCTGCTTGATATCGTAAAGGTCCTTGATGCTAACCTTGCACTTGATGTTATGATGGAAGTGAGCTATGAACTTTTCAGCTAGTTCACCCCAAGACTAAATTCCATGAGGTAAATGCAAGAACCATTCCATTTCTGGTCTAGCCAAGCTTTGTGCGAACAGTCACATTAAATGTCTCATCATGGGAGACTTCGACATAACTAGCAAAAAACTCTCAGATATGTTCAATAGGGTTGGTATTGCCCCTATATTTGTCAAATTTTGGTACCGAGAAGTGATTAGGGAATGGATACATATGAAGAGAATGGTCAAAGGGGTATGGGTATAAATCCTTTGTGGTGTAAGATTTAGTTTACCCCTGATTTTTCATATCCCTCATTTGTGTTTGAAGGGTTTGCATTTGTTACATTAACATGTCCTTTTGATATTGAGGCTGGTGTGTGAGGACATTCCTCTGTGTTGTAGTGGGTATGAGGCTTTGCCTCTATGTCCCTTGAGTAGGAACATAGGATTTCATCCTAGGGACTTGATATTGATTCCCCATCAAGTGATTTGTAAATGGGGGCACATGGGTAGCCCATGGTGGGTTTTGATGATTTTTTTGTTGTGATTGAAACTAGGGTTGATATTGCTACTGCTGAGGTTGGATTTGAGGCAACTGAAGTTGGGGTTGCTATTGCATGGGTGGGTTTTGAGGCAACTGAAGTAGGGGTTGCTATTACAGGGGTTGGAATTGAGGCAACTGAAGTTGGGGTTGTTGTTGCAGGGGTTGGAATTGAGGCAACTAAAGCTGGGGTTGTTGTCGCGGGGGTTGGAACTGAGGCAACTAAAATTGGGGTTGTTGTTTCGGGGGTGGGATTGATGTCAAAATGGGAAAAGAAGTAGCCTTGGGTGTGCATTGACTATAAGTCATTCCTATAGAGATGGATCCCTATGGGCATGAGGTGTTGAACCCAAGACTAGTGTGAATTGACTGCAGTAGCGGCATAGTTTTAGAATAGTTGGTGTTTGGTGGGATAGAAGGCATAGCATGAGAGCTTGATTGTCATGGCCATGAGACCAAAGGTGGAGGTATACTAGTGACCATGGGTGCACTCAATTGTGAGCCTGTCATGCTTTGAGTGGAAGATGTGCTAGCCTGGCTTAGGTAATTGGTTTGGATGGATATATTCTGTGTCAATGTGGGTAATACCAATGGTGGAAGGATTTGAGACATAACAGGCAGTATCTGAGGAGGCTGAGTAGTGTTTTGACCTGCAAGAGGTTTTTCGGGCCATATGGTTGATACACTGAATTCAGTAGGGAGTTTGACTCCCTTCTTTATTAGCATGGCTAAGTAATGTTCAGGGTTCCTCTCTACAATAGCGTCAACTACTTTCATGGAGTAAGCATATTTCTCCACATCTTCACACTCTGCTTCTGTGATATCTTGGAAAAAGGCTACCCCACGGGGTTGTTTAATAAATAGAGTAGAACTAGTGTTCACGAAAGGATTGTTCTCTTGCTCTATTTCCCAAGCGGGGAATCGGTTGATATATGACTCATCAGGTTGAGTTCTAGCCTTAGACCTTGTGTAAGGGCCTCCATGAGGTTTTTGAGACATAGTGTGGTCCAGGTTTTGTAACTAAAACAAGTGATATAAAGAAAACAAGGAAGAAGATCCTTTCTAAGGAAGTCCGAGTTATGTTTTGGACAAGGTTAATTCTAAGGATGGATTTTGATATAACTTGATCTCAAAGTGATGATGAAAAAAAATAAGATTTTCTAACCTTTGCCTTGGACAAAGTCAGTTTGATAAAGATGATGATGTTTGATATGATGAGATCAAGGTATTTCAAGTCTGAGCTTTCAAACTAACAATGTTTTTGACAATAATTGTGCTTTACAGAGAAGGGATAATCTTTAATGTTTTGAGATTCGCACAATGTTCTTCATATTTTCCTGGGATAGACACTAGTTTTGGACACCAAATGAATAATTCTTTCAAGGTTTTAGGTCAAAATAGGAATAATGTATCTCTGGTCAATTGCAGTACAACTTCACTGATTGCGGTAAAGTAAATGGTCAATTGCGGTAGTTTATCACCAATTGTAGTAATAAACACTATGATTGTGGCAATAAACAAGTTAATTGTGGTAGACTTCCTTCAATTGTGGCACAATGCAGGCAATTGCGGTAAAAGAGAAACAGTCTAAAAAAGACTAGAGGATAAGTATCACTGCTTGACAATTTTAGAATTTTTTGGAATAATGTTTCTGATTTGCAAGACAGTTGACGTTGACAACCCTAGACTTTAACATGTTTGACTCTTTTTTGATAGTTTGGATGTTTTGTTTTGAATTTTCTGAAAACTGATCAAAGAAACAAGCACAATAGACACTATGTTTTGAAGAATAAAGACTGAAAATGTGTATGTTCTACAAATTTTTCAGGTTGCAAGGTTCTCACGAGGTCTCAACAATGAACAGTCAGATTAATCTAGGTCGATGGCTTCAGAATACAATGTTATAGGCCCAATGCTTGAATGTCTATTAGCTCACACAGCAATTATCACGCTACTAGGACATGAAGGTCCATGACATAGGTGCCTGTGTTTTTATCGTTTCTAGGTATTGTTGTCGTGAAGTAAAGATCTCTTTCACTACACAAATACCATGGGGCACATATGTTGAGAATCTTTGGGGGAAATTCAGCAACCCCTTGCACTATAATAAGGTACCTGTTCGGAGGTAAAACGGGTTGGCCTCTAATTAATCAAGGTTGTAGTAAGGGTCTGTGGTGTCTCTTTAATCAGTTTGTACATGCGTGACTCACTTAAGAGCCTAGTTGATCACGCTGGCTCCTTAGGGATATTCACCCAATCTAGACTATCACTAACACACCTCTCCTGAGCTTGGCTAGATAAGATGGAACTTTGGTTCGTGCCTTGTTTATATACTGATCAGAAGAATTACCGATTTAAGTTTGTTCTCTGAGGAAGAAGCGCATTCCTCATACAGGCCTTTCTAAAAAGTGTAAAGGTTTGTAATCTAACAGTTTGTGCAAGTGCACCCAAAATTAAAGACACAAGGTAAATCGATTAAGCTCCAAAGTTTGAAATTTGAACTAAGCTACACCACCATACAAGCACCAATGTTCAATTATAAGCCCAAAAAGTAGGTGTTGATTTCTTGTTCAATTTTAATGCACCAATTTGAGAATTTTTTATCTTTGTTCAATTTTAGTCCACACATCAATTTTAATCCCAAATCCAAAATGTGAGATGTGATATGCTTGGCAAGCATTGTTCTTTTTAAACCCAAATCAACAAATGAATTCCTTTTAGTTTTCTTTGTTTGACAGGTTAGTATCGAAAAGGATTCTTGTGAAATGAGAGTATATGTAACTTGAAACAATGAATTATCGATACTCACAACAGCTTACCCTTCTCTGTTCTCAGTGATTCTCTCGGCCCTGCACAAAAAACCAAAAAATTTCAGTTTAGAAACAAATGGATAGAATATTTGGATCTGATATACAATATTTCTTGTGATTGCGGCAAAGTACTGGCAAGTGCGGAAAATATTTGGCTATTGCGGTAAAGCACTGGCAACTGCAGAGAAGTACTGTCGATTGCGGCATGGATCAGGCAATTGCGGCAAAATAATGATGATTGTGGCACAAATCAGGTAATTGCGGCCAAGTACCAGAAGAAAGAAGATAGAAAATGACAGAATAATACTATGAAAGCCTGCAATCAATTTCGGTATTAAACTAGTCGATTGCGGCATAGTTTCGTCGATTGTCGTAAAATACCAGCAACTGCAAAATAACACAGATATCAAAAAAAAGATAGATTTTTAGATTTGCGACCATACGATCATGGTTGATCAATCCTATTTGTCTCTGCAAGAGATATTTGGGTTTTTGATTCATGTCGGGTTCACCAAAATATACGCTCCTTCTTTCATGATCTGTGGTTCCCAAGCTTTTCAAAGGCAAGGGTTAGTAGCAAAGGTTTCACTAATGATATAAATCAAGTATACAATAACTACTAAAATGAATAACCTAAAATGTAATCAATAAAATGTACAAGCAAGAGAAAGGAAAATAAATAAATGCAAACCCCGCGATGCTTGAAGCTTCTATTGTTCCTCTCTAATCCTTTCGAAAGGTTGTTCTTGATGCTCACTATTGGCGGGGCAGCATCTATGACTTGAGAAGTGTCGAGAATTTGCTAATTGAAATGTGTGTGTGATTGCAAGATAGCTTGAATGCTAGAACCAAACTGACATAGTAATGGTGCACAAGAGCTTGAAATCCTAGATCCTTCAAATGGTTATGAAGGGTTTATTAAATAGGAATTGGTGATGATATGAATGGTTGAGATCAATCCCAGAGATAGGGAGATGAATGGTTGACATTAAAAGAAACTGGAGAAGCCATCAGTAAACTCCACCTCTTCATTTGGTAAAGAGGAGATAGAGCTTGGTTGACTGAAGAGCTAATTGTGAGTTACCTTTTTGAACTGAAGAGGTGGGTGAAGTTACCCATGTGGACTGGAGAGATGGGTGGAGTAACCCATGTGAGCTGATTGGAGTTATCTCTTTGAAGATAAATGAATATTTAATTCATTTATTTAACTAATATTTTCAAACTATGAGATAATTGAATTCTTTTTTATTTAGAATTTCTTTATTGAGTGAAATTAAATTAATTTAATTGAAATTGATTTAATTGGAAGAATTTAATTAGTAAGTTTAAATATTTGAATTTAAACTATAGAAAATTGAATTTAATTAATTAATTAACAGTAATTAATCAGTTAAGGTTAATTAATTAAATAAAATTAATTATTTAATTAATTTTGGAAATTTGATTAGATGATTTGGAGAATGAATTTAGAGGAAAATAGATGATTAATTAATATTAAAAAACCATTAAGTAATAGATGAAAATTAGCATTTTTAATGTAAAGTTGCAAGCATGTCCATTTTCGGGTGTCTACACCTATCATCAATGTGTTAAGTTCCCCTACAATGGAATAGAGATTTGTATACCTGGGGATAACACTTTATCTGTCAATTCCATTTCAACAGGAACTCATGTTTCCCTTAATAGAGAAGCAGAAGATTTTGATGCAACCTTAGCTAAATGCAAAGACAAGTTTAAGTCAATAGAACTTGGCATGGGGGGGTATCAACTCAACTCTCTCACAACATTACCAGTTTCACCTCAGTCTTATGGAAAACCTTCACAAGGAAAGAAACCTTCCTCTTCAGCTATGACTTTATTTGGCACATTTGTAGAATCATCAGTGCCTATCTAAGATGAGAAAGAAGAGACGTTTGTTAGAGACTAGATCTATAGAGAAGATAAATATATGCACAATGAAAAATTCTCTCCCTCTCCTAAGGCTTATGGAAGAGGGTATAATTTTGTCAAACAGATGGACTATCCCATACATGGCCCTCTTAATGATAGATTAGATGCTAGAACCAAACCTTTTGATCATGCTCTTTTTGGACGCGAGTCTAAGAAGCCGGTTGGCCTAGGACTTGCAAATCGCAATAAACACACTACTCCTATCCTTCATAATTTAGATAGTGAAGATGAACTAGAATACGTACCTAATTTGACAAATCGGCAAGATGTGTGAAGATTGGGTCCCTTCCACTAAACTCCTCTAGGGAGATTCAGATATTCCAGTCACTCATGCATTAGTTGCAACTTTAGAACAAGATGAATCAAATGTAGAGAAGGTGCTACCCTTGATGATACTAGACCTTCCACATCAAGATGTCCCAAACCTTCATGGTGCAAGCATGCTAGTTTTAGTTCATACACAAGCTCATATGTGTATGAATGGGACTCCTTAGATTCTTGCACAGTAGATAGAGATATTGATGTTATTCACACTTATAGTTCTCAACCCGAGGTAGCCAACGAGTCACGGGTAGGATTAGAGGATTTGAACCCTCGTGTTGCCTTAGTGGATGATTCTTCATTTGTTAGGATGAATCCCGATTTGGGTAGCTTAGAAGGATACTTGACAGACTTTGACTCTTCAATCACCATCGATAATATCATTCACATTTATAACCTTGAACCAGTCATTGACTTGCCTCCTGTTCATCGCGACCTCATTGATTGGTCCCAACTCTATCAAGAACCTGAGCTCTTGAAATTTTGAAATGATTATGAGATAGCCTATTACTTAAATGTCATTGAACCTATAGTCTCTTCCACTAGTGAACTAGCTACCAGTATGATAGAGCCAAACATCAAGTACCTTAGTCATAAAATAAAAAGAAAATAAAATCAAAAGAATGGGAGTTCTGATGGCGAAAATCACTGTGTGGCAGTGTCAGAACCAAAAAAAGTAAAAATAAATGACGTATCCAAGGGTGAAAACCTCTCTGAGGCACCTAAGGATGAGGTTCTTTATCATCTCCCTAGCTACTTTCAAGATAGATCTTCAGTGAAAATAATAAAAATATTTTTTTTTTCTCCTCATGGGTACACAATTCCTAAGTCTTACAAGTTATTGTTCCTATGTACAAACAACATTACTGAGTATGAAGCTTTAACAAATAGACTTAAGATGGCCATAGAATGGAGAATTGTAGAGTTACACATCTATGGGGATTTATAGCTGATAATAAACCAAGTTAATGATGAATATCAAACAAAACATGAGAAACTGGTACCTTATAAGCAAATGGTTGATTCCTTGAAATGATACTTCACATTTGTCACATTTCAGCAAATCCCTAGATCAAAAAACAAAGAAGATGATGCTATGGATACACTTGATTCACTCCTTCAGTTAGAGCAACATGGATCCATATTTGAATTCCTGGTGGAACAGCTACATCACCCTATGTATGACTCCCAAGAAAGCCATGTCATATGTACCCTTGTTGGTCATGAGTCATCCCATTATGGTGTCATTTACTCATACCTTCATGATGGCATTATACCTAAAACCTTTAACCAATATGAATGTAGAAACCTTACCCGAAATGCCTCTTGGCATTCCCTTATCTCTAGTGATTTGTATAGGAGGAGTCTAGATGGAACACTTCTTTGATGCTTAGAAAAGGAAGAATCTAACCAAGCGTTAGTTGACATCCATGAGGACATCTGTGGGGGACATTCTAATGGTCTTTCCATGGCCTGAAGGTTGCTTAGGGTGGGGTACTATTGGCCTACAATGCAGATTGATGCAGTAGATTTTGCAAAGTCATGTGAAAAGTGTCAAAAACATGGTAACTTGATACATGCTCCAGGAAGGGATCTCATTCCTTCTATATCTCATTGGCCATTTCAGCACTGGGCCTTTGATCTTGTTGGACAGATTCATCACAACTCATCAGGTGGACACAAGTTTATTATCACTGCTATTGATTACTTCACCTAATGGGTAGAAGTTGTCCCACTTTATGTTGCCTCGGGCAAGATAGTCTCTCTATTCATTATGAACCATATCATCTGTTGATATGAAGTGCCTTCTGAGATTATCACTGACAATGGAGGCTAGTTCAAAAATAAGGACCTTAAACAACTCTGCAAGAAATTCAAGATTAAACAACATTGGTCCTCCATTTACTTACTGCAAGGAAATGGTCAAGCAGAGGCATCAAACAAAACCATTCTCAAAATCTTGCATAGAATAGTCTATAAGAATATCGGTAGACATTGGCACTTACAGATAAATCTGGCTTTGTGGAACTATAGAATGAGTATTCGTACTCCTACTGGGGCAACTCCTTTTTCCCTTACATATGGTGTTGAAGCAGTGTTACCTTTGGAGGCTGAGATTCCTTCACTTAGAGTTTCCCTCAAAGGTCTAGTTACAGATGAAGACTACCGTGCCATGAGAGTTCAAGAATTAGAACTTCTAGATGAGAAACATCAAACATCATTTGACCATATGAGGGTTTATCAAAAGCGCATGTCCAAAGCCTTCAACAAAAAGGTTCGCTCTAGAGAATTCCAAGTGGGAGATCTTCTCCTACATGAAAATCCCAAGAATCAATAGCATAGAGATCAAAAGGGAAAATTTGAACCTAATTGGATTGGACCTTACATTATCACAGCAACTTTTGGGTCAGGTGCTTATTTACTATCTATAGCATAGGGAGAGCAGCTTCTTGATCCTATCAATATTTTACACCTGAAGAAGTTCTATCCATGATGCCCATTCTATCTTGGGGCATCCTTTGTACATAATTATTGATCCTGAAAAAATTCAAAAAAAATGATATGTTGTCAGAAATTCTAAAAATCAGAAAATGTCCTGAAAAATAATCATCTTAGTGAAAACCTAGCAATACGCACTTTGATGTATCTCCAAAAAAAAAATTATATATTTCAAAAATACAAAAAAATCAAAAAAATTAAAAATTAAAAAAAAAATAGAAAAAGTGCCTTGGTGAAAACCTAGAAATAGGCGCCTTGGTAGCAAAAATTCAAAAAAATTATAAAAAGTCATGAAAAAAAAAAGAAGAAAAAAAATGAAAAAAATGAAAGAGAAAAAATTATAATAAAATACAAGTGGTGAAAACCTGGAAACAGGCGCTACTTGAGACCTTTGCACCCCTATTTCTTAGCACGTGTCTATGACACTTATCCTTTCTCCATCATGCCTTGTTCTTGTTGCCTTGGTCTAGAATTGGTCTTTGTCTTTGTCTAGGGGACATAATTGTGTTAGCTTTGGTCTCTTGGATGCGTTAGTCTTTAGGACATCTCACAAATGATATTTTTCAACACCACCCCAACTGTATTTTTCAATACAAGCCTTGACATTGAGTGTTTTCAACACTTATCGGTTCGGTCTTACCCCGTTTTGTCATGTGGTCTTACCTACTTGTGAGCATTCGATATTTATCCTCGGAACTCAGTATCAGTTAACACACTTAAATTTTTAAACACAACACTTAATGCTTGAGCTATTTCATGATATTTTCTTTGTGTGTTGGTTGTTATTGATTTTTGTTGAGTGTCCTTGCCTACTAAGTCTCTTCGGGATGCATAGCTAGAGGACTTGGGGCATGGAACATGTTTTTATTTTCTTCCTGCTTTATGCTTAATTATTTTTGCATAACCATTCTGCTAGTCATCCTGGCCTCTATGCCTTGATGCAAGCATGGTTTTTCTATATTAAATTGGGTAAGATAACATCGAAGTCATCTTGACCTTTATGTCTTTGATGCTTATGTTAGAATCTTTCCACATTTCAAACTAATATAAATCACATTCATATCTTCTAGTTGCACTTGTGACTAGTGATGATTGTGTGATTTTCCGATGTCTATTAATAATGGCCCAATGATGAAAATAAGTTCCTTAACATTCTCTCATGAATGATGAACACAAAGTCCTATGTTACAGTTGCTCTATTGCAAGTACACATTTGCATTTTTATGTAGCTTGCATTGTTATACTTTATGTTAGTTTGCATTTTAGGCTACATTATGATTTTGAGAGGGTTTCCTTCATCTTTCTTGTGGACTTTTAATCAACTATGGTCATGTTTAGATCTTCATTTCCTTATCTTCTTTCGTGATCTCAATCAAAATTTTCTATCTTAAATCGTTGATTGATTTTGGGACATTCTCTTTCTTAAGAAAAATTCTCTTTCTTCTCTCCATTTCTTTCCACCTCTTCCAAACTTTTATCTTCCATTCGCTTTCACCCCACTCCTTTCTTCTAATTCAACCTTGGGGCATAATCTTTCATGCTTGGTGATCTACATTGGTTTTGTGATCCTCATATCTTTCATCTTACATCAAGAACCTTATCTTTAGTTCGATTTGATCAAAATTTATCAATTTGTTGTTTCTCCTCTATCTCATTTTGATTTCGATCAGGAGGGGGCAGTACCTATCAAACTATAATTCTTGATTCAGCTTTATCAATCCTATCAATTTCTCCGCTTGGGACAATCTTGCCTGAGATTCTTATCTTAGACATGTCAATTACCTATTTACAGGGGTGTTGACCTTATCTTTTTCAATCGGCTTATCTTTGTCCTGATGTGTTCCCATGAAGATCACACGTCTGGGTTGTTTTGTGATCCCAAATCGATCTCATAATTCAACTACATTCTTTGACTACATGTGTTCCCGTAAAGATCACACATTAGTCAAAGAGGGGCAAATGTATGCACCCTAAAACAGTCGCCTGGACTATGGACCCCCATTTATCAATTCATCAATTTATCAAATTTCTGAATCAAAGCTTTGCAACATTTTCAATTCAAATCAATTTCCTTGATCAAATCGTAATTAATTCAATTATTTCAATATTTCCTAAGGTTTGATTATTTCATCAATGATCTTATTTAATTAAAAGAAAACAATTCTTTTTTATCAAATAAAATAATCTTATTTAATTAAAAATTCTTTTTTATTAAATAATCTTATCTTATTTAATTAAAATCTCTCTTAATTAAATAATATTATCTCATTTAATTAAAATATCCCTTTTAATTAAATTAAATAATCTTATTTAATTAAAAGAAAATCCTTCTTTTAAGTAAATAAAACCCCCACTTAAATCCCTCTTCGTTGAAAAATGAAATAAATTAAATAAAAATAAATAAAGTTCCTTTTTCAGCACATCTCCCTAAGTGGTGGGCTTTTTGCCTCTTAATCATAGCCTTTGATTTTTCCTTTTGAAGATATGAGCACATGGTTTAACCAAGATTTAATCTCCACGATTTATTATTTTTCATTTTGCCTCTTAATCTATACTGTCCATTTCTCTTTATAAGGAAAACCTCTCCTTCTCATTTTAGGGTCAAGATTTTATGCTAATGTTATGTTGCAGGCTTGGAGAGCAATTTTAGAGGAGGTTTTGAGCACTTGAGCTTGGATATTGCAACTTATCTCTTCTTGTCTTCTTCTTTCATGCCCCATGGCAATCTATTTAGATTAATTTTGCACTTGTGTTAGATTAGATTCATGTTTCCTTTCATAGATTAATCTTGCATTTGTATTTCCTTTCATAGAATAATCATGCATTATTATCATATAGAATAGCTTTCATTTGCTTTCATACTTGATGATCATGGAGACTGGAATTATTGTTCTTCCTCTTTGAATCTCTCATTTTATGGTGTACTTGCATGGGCATAAACTAGGTCATTCTAAGGGCCTGCACTATAAACCCTTGCACTCCATGAGTAGAGAGCTATGAGTCTCCATTCGAGATCTCATTCTTGAGCAATCTTGGATACAATGATTCATAGAAGTGTGACACATTTTTAGCACACAGGAATATGAGAAATGTATTAATCTCGATAAGTTAAATCCATATTTCCAAGCTCCCTTTTAATATTGCATTGATAATGTTCCGATTAGAATCAATGTCTCCTTCCAGAGGATCGAAGGACCTACCCAAACCCACTTCTTGTAGACCCTCCCCGGGCCCAAGAATGGCCATAATAATTTATATGTTAATCCTTTCAAAAAAATGTGATTGTTCCCTTTCTAACAGTTGGTAACTAACTAAACACATTACCCTCCAATCCCCATGGTACTTCCAGATCGGTGTCTTTTCATATGAATTAGTGGTCTTATCTTTTGAATAATGACTAGTCTCCTTTCCAAAAGTTGTCTTTTCAAGACAAGATAACAAATTGTTGATGTCATTGGACCAACTTCAAGAAATCATTAGTTTCCAATATAATACATTTTCATTGATATAAAATTTCATTTTAGATAACTACAGGACAATTAAATAGCTATTCCTCAAAGTGGAGGATCTCAAAAAAAGGGTTAAAGGCACTGACAAGGCTAAAACTAATAGCAATATAGAGGAACAGATGAATCTAAGCATCTCAGTTTAAAAAATGGAGGATAATATGACTAGGGTAAAAGATACCCTAAAAAACATAGCGGAACAAAGCTATAATATCCTTAAAGCATCTAAAGAGCACACCAATACTATCATCGAGAAGCTGGAGGAAAAATTAGATGGGACAGATGCTACCAACATGGATGCAGAGATCGAACAGAATATTGAACAGGGTCCTGAAAAGAGAACTAGAGCCAAAACCAAGAAGATAAAGGACAAGGAAATGGCGATCAATCTCCAAAAGATCAAGGATTCAGCTACTAACATGGAGCTTCTTGAGGCCAAGGCGGCCACACTGATGGTGGACTTATCTTGAGGGTCCCTGGTCTTTTTTGTTGTCCCTATTTTCTTTTCTTTTTTAGAAGCTCTGTTTGTTTTTTTCTCTGGCCTATGTTGGCCTGTACTGTCTTTTGGATATGTTTCATTTAAGACTAGGTGTAAGGCTTTATTTTTAACTCTGTTTCAGGTTTTAGGAACCCTATTTTACTTAATCAAAAACATTTCATTTTATACATACAAAGTTAACATGTAATACATGTGTAAATTACATTTACATATATGTATATGTGTGTTTTTAAATATAACTTTTATATATATATATATATATATATAATTTAAATGAATAATGAAATGTTTGTAATGGGAAATCAAAATAACTAAATAGATATTAATTTGTAGCGACCTAAGCATGGGTCTGCATATAGACTCATACTAACTAGTTATTAGATAAGAGAGAGGGTTCACTTACCAAAGTACCTTGTTATTCAGTTGGAATTGAGAGGCACTACAAGTTGAATGTTGATTTGATATTGTTTTCCCAGCCTTCATCTTACCCAAGAGAGGAACTTTATCTGGACCTGTGTGCTATAATTGTGTCACACTTCTATGAATCCTTACATTCAAGAACACTCAAGAATGAGGTCTCAAAAATTGATCCATAGTCCCTAGGCATAGAGTGCAAGGGTTTTTAGAATGCTCTCAGCTAGAGCTATTAAGCCTATAACCTTGCTAGTAAACCATGCAATGGGAGATTCAATGAAGACAAGGGCAAGAATGTCAATATCCTCAAGAACCAAGAATGAAATGCAATGCAAGCTAGATTAAGATGAATATGCAAGCTAAGCTATGAAAATGAAAGAACAAGTATTACAAAGCCTCCTAGTTAAGCTAGATGAATTAATCTAAAGCATAAAGGAAATCTAAGCTAAGAATGCCATGATAATGCAAGAAATGAAACTGTGATAACATGTAGATGCAAAAGCCAAGAATGCTTCAAATCTTTAAAAAGCTCCAAAGTGACCTAGAAAACCTGCAGCATAACATTAGCATCAAAACCTAAGATATGAAAATGAAGGAGAGAGCTCTC